>JABTXL010000827.1:5015582-5252141 GCA_025134845.1 Neodon shergylaensis
CTCTCTCTCTCTCTCTCTCTCTCTCTCTCTCTCTCTCTCTCTCTCTCACACACACACACACATACATTTTATAAATACCCGTTTTCCCCTAACTTTCCTTATTTGAATTATGTATGGTGTACAATCATAAGGGCAGATGCAATGCTTCATTCAGGTTGTGAATTTGAGTGCTTGCTGTAGCTGAAGCAACTGGTCCTTAGATTTTATTAGCAAGAAATGTTGAACTTTTGCTTGCATTCATGCTGCAAAGATTTATTTAATGATAAAATTTTATTGAGTGTGTGCAAACTACAACGCTACTGTAAAGTACATCTTGTACTTAGCAACATTATAAGAGGTGTTTCTGATTCACTTTTAAAACAGTTACTTAGAAATAATTTCAAAGTTTCAGAAAACCTTGAACAATAAAACCCACACTTACCATTTAATAATGTTTGCTGATTCTTAAGTTATTGCTGTCTGTTTAAAATCTGAAGTGTTCCTGAATAATTTTGAGAAATATTGTTTTTTTTTATCTGCAAATACTTGAGATTTATAGATTGACTTACACTAAAGAGAAATACGTGATTGGTGGGTTGGGAATGAAACTAAGCTGTAGAGTGCTTGCCTATTGAGCACAAAGCCTTGGGTTTGACACCCAGTATTTCATAAAACTAAGTGTGGTGGTGCTTCCCTGTATTCCATAATTATAGCATTCTGGAAGTAGAGTTAGACAAATTAGAAGCTTACAGTCATCATTAAGTTCAAGGCTAGCCTGGGCTGTAGGGGTCCCTGTCTTAACAAATGGGGTAGAATCTGTGATCTATTCTTAAACTTCTACAACAATGAAGATACACGGCAGTGTTAGATAATTAAATGATGAGTGTTTAATGGTACTACTCTCAATCTGGAAACTGTCTTAACCTTGAGAATATTTTGATAGCCTACTTTAGTGTCCACATATTTTAGAGCCAACACAGAGTCTCATTCACCATGTTGATGGACTGTCCCTTAGATCATCATCTTGAAAAGTTGTATAACTATTGATAAATTCCAGTACTCATTTTCCGGTCATCATGAACACAACGTTATCTCTCCTAGCCATCTGCTCCCTGTTATCTTTTTGTATTTTACGTGCTTTAGACCTATAGCGTATCACATCCAACAGTATCCTCGACAATCTTCTCCACTTTGTCTTCTATCAACCTCGCAAAATACCTGCACGGGCTCAATCCAGTTATCTATATTTTAATCCTTTATTCTAGACCAGGTGAAAAGATTGTGGCTGTTATAATGCCATAGTCTTCAAATTCATCTAGATGTTTTCTAATGCCAGAAAATCATGTTTGTAAACCTTCCCTCCCTGCCCCCCACATTTTGGCCATTAAAAATATCTGCCTTCACATATATATTCGAACTGTGCCCGGGTTTTTAGTACCCACTTCATCCTTATTACAACCTTGACTATAGCTTAGGACTTTCATAAAGCCAAGAATTCAATCTTTTCCAAATTTTTTCTGCTCTTTGGATAAGGTCCTAATTTGTGTTAAAGTACTGTCAGCCCTCCAGCTACGGAGAATAAGAGATTCTTTTAAACCTGACAAAGCAGTTCTCAGGCTCCTTGGCTTAAATTGGTGTTGAATTTTCCTGCATCTTCATTTTCTCCTTTAGGAGTCTGTATGACACTCAACAATAGCCTGACTATTCCACAGTCCTTTTAAAAGCGGTCTCCTACACATAATCCACAGACTAGAGAAACAACACATCCCCACATGCCCTTAAAATGCACGTTTTGTGCTCAGGTGCAAGTATGGGCAATCATACTCCCATGGAATTCCATGGATATTTTTTTCCTAAAAACATCCATGTGTACAGAATCCAAAATATGACCATTAACAAGGTGATCTTAGAAGCTGAACCTGAGACAGTCCATTGCAAGTTTTTCAGAGACAATGTTTTCTTAAAGAGGACAGGAAGGTAGTAAGCCTCACAGGAGAGCAACAGTGAAAGAATGAGACACAATACAATCTACTCTGGGTTCCGTTCATGGTAGTATCACATCACAATGTCATCCCTAGGTAAACCCAAAAGTTGGCCGTCTGTATTCGACATCAGCCAAATATTGGCTCCCAGCTGCCCCAAATGTCATGAATCATTGGGCAAGTCCAGTCATCTACATGAAGAACAGTTGTTAGCAACCAGTGTTAGAAAGTAGGAAAGAATTAACTCCTTAAATGCTGAAGCACTATCAGGTCTCACACACAGAATAATCTGAAATTATAATGTTGGCAGAAAAAGTCCTGCATAGTCTGCATTGTGTGATTTCATTCATGGAAATAGAATTTTTGATACCACTTTATATTTTGAACTCTGTGGTTGTCAACAGTCAGATAAAAGCTATAGAATAGATAATCAAGAAATGCTAAATATTTGGGTGCTGCCTAAAAATATAATTAAATAACTGTAACAGGGAAGGTAATAGGGAGTATGGCTTTTGAGTTGAGGGAGGTCAGTTTACCCACTGATTCCATCTAACTGTGAGAAGTCTCTCCTGTGTGCTTACTGTCCTCCTGGGGGCAGCATGCAAGTTCCCAGGTTACCATTTCCCCTTTGTTCTCTTCCTCTTTCTCTGTTTTTATTTCCATTTTCCTTTATGTTTTTGTATCCTGCTTTCTTAAGTGACAATTGGGAATATGTTACTCTGGCTCCTTTATGGTTTCAGCTCACTTCAAATGTTTTATATTGTTTCACATGAAATATGATTGTTTTGAGAAAGCCCCACTGGAGCCACCCCTTATAAAAGACATGTATGTGGTTAGAAGCACATCATTTACCTTTTAGCCCCCAGTTTAAACAGCTGAGGCTGCTCCCTGGGACACGCAACTCACCCAGCGCCCTGCATGCATGTCAGAGTCATTGAATCAAACATGTGCAGCGTGCACAGCACACAGCGATGTCAATCCCCCAACCTTCGCCATCCCTCAAGCTGCTTTGCTATGGTTGAATAAATGAATGACTTTGACTCGCTTCTTCCTGAAACATTTGTTTCAGTCACTTCAGATATTCACTGTCTTAGTATCAAAATATGAGTGATACTGCTGTTCTCAGGAGAAACAATTACGTGTGATGAAAAGAGGAACCGTGCAGAATTCACACACTGCTACACCGTGTGAAAAATGACACCATCATTTTTTCCATCTTTCAGGAAATGTGAAATGAAAAAAATGAAATGTGGAGTATAAGGTAAGTACGAGCAATTAAAACAAACAAGCAACCAAACAAACAAACAAACCTGAAACTTAAAGACACTTTGACTATTTTGGCATAAACACACACATTTTCCGCTGTGACATCCTAAAAGCAAACAACGAAAGAGCTTAATATAGTTTATCAGGATGCTGCCTTCATGATGCTATCAGTTATGACTGATGGCCACTAATCCTGACTGGAGTTCAGTGCTCACCATTTCCAACTCATTTTGGCTTACTAAGAAGTTCTCATGAGGATGTATCAGTAAACATGCTAAAAAAAACCCGGTTTTCATTTTTTCTCAAGAATTTTCTCTAAGCACATTTCTGTGCAGTTGGTGGTTTCCTCATGTGCTTTCTGTTTGCTCTCCTTCCTCCTCCTGTTTCTGTTCCAACCTCCTGGAGTAGTGGTTTTCAACCTGTAGGGTCACCACCATACAGTGATCACGCATTGCATATCCTGCCTAACAGATGTTTACATTCCGATCCGTAACAGTAGCAAAATTACAGTTATGAAGTAGCAACGAAATAACTGTATGATTGTGGGTCACCACAGTGTGAGGAACTGTGTTAAATAGTCGTAGCATCAGGAAGGTTGAGAACCGCTGTTCTAGAGAGAGAAATGGATGTTGCAAGAATGTATGGGGAAACTATTTTTCCTTTCATTCTCTTTTTGATTTGCCAAGATGCCATTAAGAATTTTCTTCATAATTACTCTAAGATTATGACTGCAATGACAGGTTTGCACTACCATGGAAACAGGTAGAATTGTGGGTTGGGATCAGCAAAGGTTAGTTTTGAGGTTTCCAATATGACTATGCCAATTTGAAATAAATGTTATTCAAAGAGCTGGTATTTTACCACTTTCAAAGAACTTTCTTGGGTGTGGGCGGGAAACTAGCTTTCAAATACAGTCTTGTTGGTGCATTTAGCATCTGTGTTGCTGAGATGGTTCCATTATAGAACACTGTGAAGACTGGATGTAATTGCCCCTGTGACACAGGTGACGGCTAAGTTCTTTCTGCATGATATTGGTTGGGTTGGACTTTTACACATCTGCACTAAGCAGTTATCAAATGCATGCTATCCCTAAGGAGGAACAGCTACATACTTAGAACTTGCTCTGCTACTAAGAACTGTTTCTGTATTTACAAGGAGTCTTTTTAAATTTTTTTATTATTTTTTTCATTTCTTTTACATACCAACCTCAGTTTCCCCTCCTTCCTTCCTTCCCACTTCCTCCCCCATATTACTCCCCCACAATCCACTCCTCTGCTCAGAAAAGGGAAGAACCCCTGTGCCAAGGCTGCTGTGGTGGCATGCCACAGTGTCCACTATGACTGGTCTCTCCCTTTTGACAGACAGACTGTGGAGCATTTAAGCATTAAAGACAGAAGAAAGGCAAATTCTTTCTGCCAACATGTACTCAAATGATTTTAGCATGACTACTGGGTGGAAGAAAAACACTTATGTATCCCCAGGGCATTAGCAGTCTCTGGTGTGCTACATCTACTTGAGAGTAACTTCTGGCTCTATAAAGAATTTGCTTTTGTGGAAAGGTATGTTTAGGATGTGAGTAAAATTGTTCAGCATTCTTTCATGTCTCACAACAGAGCTATTTGTTTGGATATTTTTCCTATTTCACAGTTGTTCTGTGTAAGATGATGAGGGAATTTCCCATTATTTCTCTGTAACTGATTTCAAAAAATGCTTTTTGCAACTAGAAAAGCAATAAAAGAAATATCTCTTGTTATTGTGTACTATTTATGCCAAGTACACATCATTACTACCCTGTGACATTTAGTTTAGAGGCCTGTAGTAATTTGTGGAAGGATAAAATCCTACTTGCAGTTGGGTTGTGCTACATTTTTACCCTTTGGGAGCTTTGAACAAATGTTTGCTCATCCTGGATAAGACATCCTTGGCAGACGGAAGCATTGTTTTGACCCAAGTCTAGCTTTTGGTTTATTGAAGTTACTTTCAGAAGCCTGGTGAGGGGTTACAAGCGCTTGGCTGACTCAAAGGCTGCTGCATCACCAAAAGATCCATCCCAATGTTCACGATGATTCATGCGTCTGCATCCTTGTAGCTCCTAGACCAAATTTCAGGCAACTCCATCTTAGAGAGTCTCCACTCCCTTAAAATGATTGGTTTATTATACATACTTCAGTAGGTGCTTTGCTACTAAAGGTTTCTGAGCTTCCTTATCCTCTCTTTCCTTAGCTTCCGCGTCTCAGGAATCTCTCTCTCCCTTCCAAGAAGGAACGTTTCAATTCACAGAACATAAGTGCATATTAAATACAAAGGTTTGCTTCTTAGAAGTCCCTAAGTAGAAGACCTTCTACTTATGTAGAAGTGTCTTATGTAGTGTGGCAGATCTTGCTCTTTGAGGACCAGGGACCTAGGCAGTGTTGCTGTCCATTGCTTGACTTGTACCCTTTGCTTGCATGTTCCGACTTGCCTCCCTCTCATGTTCAGGTTTTACGTATCCATCTAGAAGAAAAAGGAAAAGGCTTTCTTCCATTCAGGAACCATGTAAAGATGTCTTAGAAAGTTTACCTTTTGCATTACAGTGCTCAAGACTCGATGGTATAACTAGTTGAGAAATTTATCATTACTTGAAATGATCGTGAAGCAAGAGGAGGACCAGAGGGGAGTACGGGAGGGGCTAATTTATTTACAAACTCTTGACTCACTGCCAGTCAGAACAGGTGGGGAATTGCTTATGGTCGGAAATTTCTCTTATCTTCAAAAGAACACAGGGCATTTATCCTTCTCTTCTTGAGGCAGGGCCGCAGAAAATCTACTTATTTGCCATGAACTGAGATCCGTTTCCAAACATCAGGGAATAAAACTGTATTCATTAGAGCATATAATAAGCTTTCATTATTTTTGTTCCAAGTTAAATTTAGAGGGTTAATTCAAATGCACTTTTTGAATGTAATTACTTTTCACCAGAATGTTTCACATACTTTTAGAATAGTACATAAATGTATCCCATCCTCAATTTAAATTGATACCCACTATGTGACTTCGTGGACATGATCCGTATGGCCTGCTAGGGAGCTAGTAAGTAAAAACAGCCTTTGAGAGCCATATAATTTTAGTTGCTGATATTAGTTAAAAATGTTTAATAAGAAGGACTAAATGTGTTATACTTATGTATCTTCATTAATGTTTCAGGAATGACATCAGTTTAATGTTATCTTATTTAATGTAACATTAAGAATACTTTCACTCTTTTATTAGAGTTAACTATAATTTTCTGTCTTTGGCATTATTCAAATTTGTCTTTAAAAAAGAAATGAACAATTTTTAGTTCTGAAATATGCAATTTCTTTATGTCACCTAGTGGAATTTCAACAGTCAAATACAGTTTTATTTTTTTTCTCAAAGACAACTTTTTGAAAGACAAAGTGTAATTCCAAAGACAGAAATGTCTCTATTGCCACTTGACAATGTTTTGAAGTTGCTACATTTTAGGTTCACAATAACAGAGAGAAAATCCCCAAAACAACTCTTCTGTGATCTCAGTTCTGAACCAGTAGGGGTTCCTACAGACTCACTGCTGCAGGACCCCTGGGGAAAGACCTGTTGAGTGCTTGCTAACTTCTGACACTTGGCTAGGCTGTTCAATCAATCCGTGATGACTACATGAGGCCTCCTCTTAAGAGGAAGTTTGGCCCACATTCTGGGGCACTGTGGGGTGTTAGTTTTTGTGAAGTTTGCTGGGATCAAATTTTAAACCTCAGATACGTTTCTTCCAGTCACTACCTCAAATATTAGTTTTTCTTAGGAGCCAGTATTGCAAAATTGCAACTATTTTTCCCTTATTTTTATGAGGTAGCTCTTTCTTTCTTTTGTCTACAATTCTTATCATTTTCCCTTTGAAATATTTCTCCTGTGTATAAATTTCCTAGATTGTCTGAATCTTTCCACCTACCCAATTTTAGATAGTTCCAAATACCCTTCTTACAGATTTTTTTCTTTGTGTTGTTTATTATATTATCAATAAGAAAATTCAATATGAGGAGTTGGGAAGGCATTATCACCACTCCAGTCTGGGTAAAAATTATCTCTGAATCTTATGTACCCATCAGTGACAATATTTCTTAAGGATGAGACCAGTTGGTCTCCATCTTATCATCCTGCCACACAGAAGATACTTTTGACCTATTGAATATTCCTAGTCACCCATTCAAGATTTCACTATCTATCTGTCTTCAATGTTCTCCTGACATCTATCATCCATCAGGATAAGCTTGAAGTTTGCATTAAATGCTTGCAGTGTTTTATCCATACGTGCGAGGGATTACCTTTTTCCATTCTCTTGATCCACTTTGATATGATCCATGTGAACAATCAAACCACTTGCAAGTTGTTAATATAGTTTAGCTTGTAACCATTAGCTTTGATGATTTTATCTCACACACAAAATCAGACTATGGTTTATTAAAATATACAAATAAATAAAAGTGAGACTTCTCAGCTTACTTTAACAAGTTGGACTTTAGTTTTTAAAATAATAATTAAAACGTGCCAGTCAAATTATAAACCTAGCCACAGAATCCTTGTCAATTCCAGTCAAGACTGCAGAGTAGGAAAGAGACAAGATAGCCTCAACTAGACCCTATAGCCTTTATCTGGTGGTGTCCATGACCAGAGACCTTCATCTGGAGAACTCTCCAATCCCTGAACCATGCCCAAATGGTGGTTGTGTTGCTCTAGAGCCCACTGTTCTCCAAGAAATTGATCAATTCTCCAACATCATCCGATACAGTCTGTGCTGTCCATCTTCTGTGCCACACGCCAGATGATGGGGCACGACCTCTGTTGGTCCTACAAGCTTCATACTTGAGGAAGGAGCCTGATAGGACCACGTTCTGTTGAATCTATGTTTGCTAATTAGTGGAATCTCTTTGAGAGACAAGATCTTTGTGTGTGAATCTCTATTAGTTTGGTTATCCACTACAAGCAAAGGGAGAAACTCAAATAGTGGAGACTAATCAACCTTCCTTTCAGTTGGCCAAAGTTAAGAAGTTGGGACTGATTTTATTCACCAGATTGCCAAGGAGACCCATCTGAAAATTGCCATTAAAGTGTAAGGTGTGTTGGGGAGCGAGCTAGATGCTCATTGAACCTACAGGGGCAGAGCCTATCATCCAGTCAGGCATCT
Source organism: Neodon shergylaensis (assembly GCA_025134845.1). NCBI lineage: Eukaryota > Metazoa > Chordata > Mammalia > Rodentia > Cricetidae > Neodon > Neodon shergylaensis. The sequence continues at coordinate 5,023,986 of JABTXL010000827.1, forward strand.
GTGCCATTTTCTATGGTGGGTCCCTTGTGCTCACAGAGATGGGCTCTGAGATAACCAGCATAGCCCTCTAGCTCAAGCCAATTTCCAGAAAGTGTGTTTTCACATGCCTGTTTTGAAGCATGTTCCAATACTGCATCATGTAACTGATGGCAGCTTCCCTACTGGCATTCAAGTCCTTGAATGTAAAACCCTTAGCCACACATAGGTTTTCTCTCTAGGAAGCCTTTGAAATATCCAAAGGGGGAGAGGGGTTGAAAGTATGGTATTGTGAGATTTCAATGACCAGAATCCCTAATGTTAATGACTGTGTCCTCAGTTCACCCTCTTAGCATTTGCAGGCTAATAGGCAAGGAAGGGGTGGCCTTGATGCAGAATGTTATTTTGAATAGCAGAAATTATAAATATGCCTCATAATAAGCAGAAAGCCTTAGAGAGAAGTAGGCATGTCTTTAAAATGGAAGTAAGGATGATTTGGGGGACTCTGCAGCCAGAATAACATGCTAAAGATGAACAAAGTCTAGCATAGAGAACAACAGAGTGATGGAGGCAGGTGCTTGAGGTATCCTTTCTCTTCTATTGTTTATTTGGATGAGGAGACAAAGCATGACTGGCCAGGGAGTGAAGCTGAATTACCATGAAATAACATCATTAAAATGTAAGTGGCCCCAAGGCAGATTTTTTCAGTCTCTGATGAGGTGTTCCTAGCAGTATAGTTCAAAGAACAGTGTTTATCAAGATAAATGCTATTTAGTTTGATTTAAAAAAAAAGGCAATAAGGAAAAAAAAAAACCTTGCCTTTTGGATCCAGAATGAATTTAAAATCAATTGAAAGAAAGAAATCCCATGTGAGGAAGAATAAGGTCACTTCTGACCTCTGACAATGACCATCGCCTTCTCAACTCCTAAGATTTCTGTCATTCCACTTGCAAAGTGTCCGACCTCCTTCCTAACTCTGCTCATTGAAATGAAAGCATAGTGCCAGTTGCTAAGCAACCAGTAGACTTCCACCTGGAAGATAATTGCGGGAAGATCTTAAATCCTGACTGACTAGTATAAGAGAATCTTCTGTGGGCTTGAGTTTTCCAACCAGAGGTATACCAGTCCAGACCAGGCTCACTCACTCATGATCATTATCCAGTTCCATTCAGTTCTGGCTACCATAGACTCTGTTCCCTTTCTCATTGCTGTATATCTGAGCTTTCTCTGATTGCTTTGATAATCAATTTTCTGGCTGGTGTCAGAAAAAATAAACAAGAGTAAAACCTAGCCTCATCCTTTCTTCAGGTACTCCAGACTTTGCCCTGACCTTAAAAAACAACGAAACAACCAAACAACCAAACAAAGGAGACCTTTTTTTCTTTCTTTCTTCTTTTTGAGCCAAGACCTCCCTTTGCAGCCCATACTGGCCTTAAACTCTTACAATCAAGTGATCCCACTCAGTATCCGGGGCAAATGTGTGCTTTTGTAACAGGCTAAGTTCTCTAACTTTTTGATAGCACCAAATTTAGGGGAAGATGTGTTCTTCCCTTTAGGAGATTAAACACAAGAGCTCAGCTTTGTGGTCTTTCAGGTTGCCCCTTAAATCAAAGGGAGACGCATGAGTTCTTTAGCTGATGCATCTGCCATGCTCGGTACTCTTAGAGAGTAGTTAGCGTGTTAAAGAATTGCAAGAACTGTATGCACTCTTGAAAGTGGAAGATAACTAAGTTGCTGCTTTTCCAGGATCAACAACAGGAAAACTGACCTAATAATTAAATTTTGAGTGCAAAGCCTTCAGAAAATTCTGGATAATTAATATAATTAGTATAATATGTAGTAATATTATTATTTTTGTTTTCAGTTTCTGAGGCATAGTTTCTCTCTTTTTCTCTCTTTTTGTCTCTCTTGCTCTCTTGCCTAGACTGGCCTAGAACTGGCACTCTTCATACCCTTGCCTCATAATTGCTGAGATCACAGGTATGTACAGCCCAGTACCTCACTGTATTACCGCTTATTATTCTTACTGCAAATCTTACACAAATCCTTTGATGTTGGGTTTTCTACTGTATCATATTTTCAGTCCCTTCTCTCTCTTATTCCCTCTTCCGCATAGACTCAATGGTGTATAACCTCAATAATTGTCTTACTAATACCAACAAAATATTGGCATCTTATAGTTTTCATCATACTTTATATTAAAAAAAATCACATTTTCACCAGTGATTTCTGTTTTCTAGCTCTCTATGTATTCTCCTAATGGCTGAAGGAGAAATGACATGATGATATAAATTTCTGTCACAACAAATGTGGATTGTAGTGTAGTTATAATTCAGACTATCATCTGGGCGTTATTGTCTAATAATACAATAATATCTCTATTTACATCATACTTACTGATGCTGGTCTTCGTTAATGTTCATCAATTTCCTTGTGACTTTCTTCTCTCTTGCAAACTATGGTTTTTCATTTTCAACTGTCTTTAAATGCACATCAATATTGTCTGTCTGTGTCTACTTTGGGAAACGTTAAAATACTTCTATAAGTTACATCAGAATTAAAGCTCTCTCCTTGGTATTCTGGGATTGCAAATAAAACCCAGACTCCTAAGTGTGACATCTATGGAGCTTTTCAGGATCTTACCCACACTTCCTTCCTGTCTTCATCTCTGTTGTTTCAACTCCTGCTTACAACTATGTGCTTCTATTAAACTTGTGCCAGGCTTTTCCTTTGGGGCCACCAAGCAGCTCCCAAATCATGCCACAGACTCAGTAGTTTTGAGTGCTTGGTCTAGTTTAGGCACGTTTCTGGCTAGCTCTTTTTATTTAAACTGGTCCGTTTCTCTTTATCTTTTGCCTTGGGACTTATTACCTTTCTTCTGTATATTTTACTTCCACTCCTTCATCTGTCTGGCTTCTTGTCTGGGCGTGTCTCCGATTCTCTCTTCTTCTTTCTCTCCTTCTTTCTAGCCTAGCTCCTATTTATTCTCTTTCCCTATCTACCCTGCATATCCCTTCTCTGCCTATCTATTGGCTGTTCAGCTCTTTATTGAACCAATTGGGTGCCTTAGGCAGGCAAGGTGAAACAGTTGCCACATATCTTTGCATAATTAAACAGCCATCCTTACATCATTAAACATTAAAAGCATAGCATAAATGAAAGAAACACACCTTTACACGGTTAAAGCAATATTCTGCAGCTTAAATAAATGTAACACATCTTTGCCTGATTAAAATAATATTCTACAGCACACACTTATTAAACTTCAGTTTTCTTCTGGCCATTTCTTCATTTGGGAGCATCTTTACTGTGTTCTACTGGATTTTTCAGCCTTGCTTATCTTCAGCATAGAGCACAGAGCATCAGGTTGGCCCCTTTGTTCTGTGTTTTCATGGCACGATGATCTTAGTGATGACCGTACTTCACTGTTTGGCAATTACTACCTATCAGTCTCATCGATAGTGTGTGTAAGAATGATCTCATTTCTCATTGGCCCTTAGTTCTTTGCAGGGTGTAGGAGCCTACAGAGACTCCATTGCATTTTGACTTCAGGTCTGATAGTTCACACTTGTTCTTGCTTCTCAAGGCCAAATAACAGGATGTTTGGCCAAAGGTGTGGTTACTAGATGTTTTGAGAATTAAGGAGGTGATTATACTTGTTTCTTCTTTGAACCACAGTAAGGAAGTCTTTTGCCCTCCTCTTTTTGCTTTGGGCATAAAAAGACTATGAGAAATAAACTCACAGCCTGCTGCAGTATTCAGTGGGAGCCGTCCTGATTCTATCTTCTGTTTTTTGTCTCTTTAATCCTTACTCCCCTCTTCAGCTTGGCTGACCCCGGCAGCAGCGTTCCTGAACAGTGCTCACATCATAGGGGTGATTAGTGACAACACTTTCTGTATCTCACTAATATGAAGTCCATTTTAAGGTTATTGTTGATGTTTCTACCTGCTCTACATATACCTATGTAAGTCTTCAATAGATTCCTACTTGACTTTCTGACATGATTATGAGTCATCTGTGGTGGTTTGAATAGGAATGGCCCCCACGTTGATCTGAATGTTTGGTCATTAGGGAGTGTCAACACTTGAGAGTGATTATGTTCTGTGGCTTTTTTGGAGGAAATGCATCATTGGGGGTGAACGTTGGAGTTTTAAAAGCTCAAGCCAGGCCCAGTGTCTCCCTCAACCTGTTGACTTCAGATCTAGTAGAACTCTGAGCTACTATGTTTGTCTGCATGCCACCATGCTCCCCCACAGTGAGGATAATGAACTGAACTGAACCTCTGAAACTGTAAGCAAGCACCAATTAAATACTTCCCTTTCATAAGAGTCGCTGTGGTCCCAGTTTCTCTTCACAGCAATAGAATGCTAAGACCCCATCTTAATTTGTCCAAAAATAGGATATTTTCTATTGTTCTTTGGGGTTCATTGTCATAGTTGACACTACTATTGTTTCAGAAATCTCTAGGGAAAATTACTGTTCTCAGATATATGTTTTCGAAAAGTCTGTTGGCCCTTTTTTCTCTCACAAAAAATTTTAGAAGCAAATTCTTTTCTTATTTGAATTTCTGCTTGGCTCATACGTGTCTAGATACTAAGCATTGTGTGCATTCGCTGTTTCTGGATGTGAACATTCAGATCAACCCAAAACTCTCCCTGCCTCTCCACATTTACATTTGTTTATTTTCTTCTGAGCTGATTTATTGATTCCCAAGCATTCTGACTCTTGCTCAGTGTTCTGCCCCTAGTACTGAACCATGCAGGACTGATTTTTTTTTTAATGGAGCCATTTGTTTTAGGGATGAGATGGTGGTTCAAGCCCCAGAAGATCCAGGGTCATTACTGCACTGGGAAATGAAGGGAAAATTTCTAAATCCACAGGTTATTATGATAAGTACTTGAGAGATGAATGCTTTCACATTCTGATTTCCTGGAGCTTTTTACATATGCATTCATTTTACTGTTCTCCAGGTTATGTATTATGAATATTTATTAATGATAATTCATAAACATTGCTGAATAGTGATGAATTCCACAGTATTTCCTCCTGTAAGGAACACTTAAATTTTGTAAAACTGCAATAAAATTACAAAATACTCTTTTTAAGTTTTTGTTTCATTCTAATATTTAACAAGAGAATAGTTGTGATTCCCTCTGTACCCATATTGACCAAACATGTGTCTATTGCATGATTGTTATTAAATATCATGTATTTTGTTTTATGTTTTGTTAACTATGAACACTAATGTAGGTGATTTGTTAAATCCCACTAAACATACAAAAATAGGTGTTTCTTTAAGAAAGATGTTCTATATTGCAAGAGAAGCATAAATCCCCCTTCTAGACTCCTTCTGCCTGTTTGTGACAATCATTATATGGATATGATTCTCATTAAAAAGCTCTACTGTGGCTAGTTAAAAATATTCCCTGGAAGAATACACAATATGTCTCTCCTAATGTGGGGAGGGTATTTAGGGAAAAAGTTCCGCACAATTCAACCCCATCTGTTCAGACTAAATTTGAACACTGTGAGTTAATAATTATGTTTTTTTTTCAGAAAAAAAGAACAAACTGTGAATTTTACCATAATTCTTTGATTTTTAGTTTAATTGGCAAAAAAATCAAAATTTTTGACATGGTCGTAGAGGGCTCACATAATGAAGAATTGAGTATTTGTTGATATGGTCATAGAGGGTTCACATAAAGAAGAATTGAGTATTTGTTGACATGGTTGTAGAGGGCTCATATAAGGAAGAATTGAATATTTGGTGCTGGAAATTTTAAATCAATCTTTACCACGAGATTCTTACTCACGTGCTTTATATTAAATTGTGTATTGGGTAAAATGATGACTTTCTTAAGACAGAAAATGTAAAAACAATGAAAATATTAAAGGAGAAAATGACCTATAATCACACGCTTAAAGCATATCTGTTCTTTGTCCTGTAACTTCCTCTTTCGTCTTCTAAATACATTTGCTATACAATAAGAATAAATGTTTTACATTATAATCAAGTAAGCCAGAAGCGCTATTTTCCTAAATCATTATATATTTCTCTTCATTCCTAGACTTAGTGGAGACATTACCTTTCCTCCAGCTGAGTTAATGCCTATATTAATGTTCGTTCTTTCTCCTACTAATCCTGATCATTTCACCCATCCCCTCTTGACTACAAATGCTGTCTCTGGAACCATTCTCCTGATGTCCTCTTATCTGCCTGTTCTTCGATTTACCTTCTTATACCAAGCAATACAATTTCTAGGGTTATTATCAAACCTGTAGCATTAGGTTGATAGTAATGCTTTAAACTGATTTTTATTTTTTATATTTTTTAATTTTAAATTTTAAGGAAATAATTTAGCCTATGGCTGTGACACAATTTTACTTCTTAAAAAATAAAAATAAATTCTTTTCTCATACAACGTATCCTGGTTAGAGTTTCTCCTCTGTCTAGTCCTCATAGTTCCTCACCATTGTGCCTCCCCTCTAGATCCACTTCCTTTCCATCTCTCATTAGAAAAGAACAGGCTGCTAGGAGATGACCAAACATGACAAAATACAATATAAGAAGATGAAGCAAAACCTTCATAAAAACCTCAATATGACAACCCAACAGGAGTCTCATAGAAACATGAGTCTCATAGAAACATGAAGTTAATAGCTATACTATACATGTCATGTCCCTGGTGTAGACCCATGTAGGTTCTGCTTTGGCTGCTTTAGTTGAATTCCTCAGAGCCCAGGGAATTCAATGGAAGTTGAAGCAGAAAGATTGTAAGAGTCATAAAGGATGGAGGACACCAGGAGAACAAGGTCTTCTGAATCAACTGTGTAAGACTCATATGAGTTCACAGAGACTGAAGCAGCCAACTTTGGCTAAGGTAAGACTCTTGAACAAAAACTGTGAGGCTCAAGTCTAGATAGAGTGTAGCTTTCTGTGTTCATGTCTTATCACATATGAATAGTGAAAAAGAATAGTTGTGTTTCTTCTTTTCCAATCACTGCCCCTTTGCTGCTGGTGATCTTTTATTAGTTCATTGATTATGAGAGCTAGTTAATTGCTGGGTTTTACCTTAAAGGGCAAAGTGCTTTCATGTAGGCATGAGGACCTGTGTTCTATCTTCACAACTTATATATATATAAAAAAAAGCTGAGTAGTTGACATGTAACAGTACTCCTAGCACTGGAAAAGCAGAGACTGGTGGAATCCTCCCTCAGGGCTTGCTGACCAGTATGTTCATCTGTTTGGGGAGATCTAGGCAAGTTAGAGAGCTTGTCTCAAAAGCCACAGGTGGATCTAAGGAATGACCCACGTTATAGAAAATATCTTCATTGTTTCCTCTTTCCAAGTAGAAATATTGATTTGAATTAGTATTTTTCATGTTTTAATAAATAGAGGCTACATTCTAAACAACTTTTGTAACTACTGTATAGTTTATAGGAATAATTGAAAAACTAAGCATGATTTTAGTGAACTTAATGTGTAAAAAAAACCCGCTTCTATTTACCTGGCTTGTGAGATGTGCTCTTTTGATGAGTAATATTATAAAGGGGATCAAAAAATTTGCTTATGCAAAATCAGTAGGAGCATATAAAAACACTTTAGATCTGAGATGGATTTCAAGTTCAGATACTAGAAGCTATGATGGTCTGTCCTAAAAGGGAGATGTTGTGGGTACAGACTAAGAAATTAGGCTTTAGGAATGAAGAATGGAAGAAGGATGACAAATTCTGTGACAAAGTCAAATAAAATGACAATTTGTGTTTGGTGGTGGAATGAATGCTGCTGATAATTGGGAATAGAAAATGGATTAGTGTGTGTTGAGTAGGGAGTGTGTGTCTAAGGGAATATACAGCATATACTCTGTTAAAGAGCACTGTGGAGTGAAAAGAATAGTGGTGGCCTAGAGAAGAAAGAATTAACAGTCTGTGATGTGAAATATACATTCAACATATTTGTTAGAGACTTTTAAAGCTGAGATAGTAATCTATGGGGCCAATGTATAAATTTACTGACAAATGTGTGTATGTGTGTGTGTGTGTGTGTTGTCTGATTGCTGTTATAGAAGCTATTGGATATTTCTAGCAATTATTTTGTATATGAAGGTCAATATATCACATTTGGGGAAAAGAATCAAAGCCACACAGAGAATGGCAAATGTTCCTCTCACTCATGCATATGGGGAAATTACTTACTGTGTTTTTTTTTAAGTGAGTTTCTTAGCTTAGTCTGTTCTGTTGGCATCCAGAGACACAACCCAACAAACAAACCATGTATGTGTCCTTTACCATAAAGACCTATTTCTCATTCTGCACCTATTTTCTTCCAAACCTCTTTGCTATTCATTGCTTTTTTTTTTAAGGCATGTGATCTAGACATGAACAGAAAACACTTACAGACTTTTCCCTTTTTGCCCATACCCTTTGTGTTGATGGGATGGAGCCATGGTCTTGGTGTGTTAATCCGGGACACAAAGTCCCTGTGAATAATATAATCTCCTATGAACCTTGTCATCTTCAGTTACTCCAGGCCTTGATGGGGTTTACAAGGTAAACCATTGGCAGAGTTTGCCAGTATTTTCCATCCTTTTCCTTCTGTGTGTTTAAGAACTACTCTGTAATCTTGTCTTAATGTGGGGTTTACATACTGATAATCACACTCTTTACCACATTCCCAGTAAGGGCAATGTCTGTTTTCTTTGCCCAAAACCTTTAAAGACAGTCACAGTGAAGGCTACTTTCTGCTGCATATTAATTTTGGTTTGATAATTCATCCAATATGCTGATTTTTCTTAGGGAATCACTAGAAATTCAGCAACAGCAGTGATGCGTGGGCCTCCTGTGCAGGAGCTATTTGTGGCTTTGATGTGGCACCTCTCTTCCTACAGAGAAGAGGAGGCCTTCAGGTATGAGTAACCATAGGTGGGTGTAGTTTTATATATATAGTTAAGGTTGGTAGGAGCAGAAATAGTGAAGAAGTTGTCCAAGGGCTACAATTGTTTTAGATGAAAATCTGGCAACCATCCAAGTAGAGACATTAATGTCATGCTGATGCAGAATGAAGTTAGCAGTGGGAGAAGATCTACATTCCCTTTCTCCCACTTTCAAACTGAAGAGAGTTTGCTGGCTTCTTTCAGGAAATCAGTTCTCCCCTGGTGTGGGATCCCCTTTGGTATATGTGTTGCTTTTATTGGTTATTGAATAAATAAGCTTCTTGGGCCTAAGACAAGGCAGGACACAGCTAGGTGGGAAAAAATAAACTGAATGCTGGGAGCAAAAAGACAGAGTCAGTGAGCTGCCACGGAGCTGCCACAGGAGACAGATGCGCTGAAACCTGGTCATAAACTCTAAGCCTCATGGTAAAATATAAAATAATAGAAATGGGTTAATTGAAGATGTAGGAGCTAGCCAGTAAGAAGCTAGAGCTAATAGGCCAAGCAGTGATTTAATTAATACAGTTTCTGTGTAGTTATTTCGGGAGTCTGAGTGGCCAGGAAACAAGCAAGCAGCCTCTGACTACACTTGCCCACCCCTCTACGAACCTGTTATTATTGCTCTATGTTGGTCACTAGTGATAAAATAAAACAAAACACCAAAAACCAAAGAAAAAAGTAAGAAAAGAAAAAAGAACACGCAACTATGTGATTGTTAAGTACTCTAAAGGAGGGCAGATGGAATGTATTTAGCAAGTGCTGACAGTACCCATCACTATAACCAACCCATAGATGATGACCTTGTTATTTATAACTGGGCTACAGAGTAAAGACAAGACTAGGCATTGGAATCAAGTTATGGTTCAGAAGTTGGAGTGGATGTGGAGAGACCACAAAAGACAGCTGTGCAGCGAGAGTGGGAAAATTGACACACCAAAATATTTTAAAATTGGTAAAATGTAGAATTTGGTTATGGAGTTAGTCTATTAGCTTTGGCCTCATACTTTAATAAAATTTGAATTTCTCAACAATAACCTAATGAAAGCATTGGTTGTACATCCTCTAAAAAGTGCAGTACGAGTCATTGCAACTGCATCCTAATTTTCAGGCAAAGCACTTAATTTCCTAAGCATTTGACATACAGCTCCCTGGTATTCATGGTTGTGTCATTGTCTAGCACCGTGTACCACTACAGGAGCTATTTGATGATTGTGCAGACCTTACTGGCTGTAAGACAGTGAATACATCATGATCTTTTCTGTGAGGGTCTCTTCAAGCTATCCTGATGGCAGAAGGATAATCCAAAAAGAGGCAAGATGAAACTTGGTACAGTGTAACTTTTGTTGGCCACCACTAGTTCAAACTTCTGGAGTCTGACCCCATGTGGTTTACTTTAGCTATATTTAAGTACAGCAAAATTTGCGGGGAGGGAAGTTTACAATTGACAATTAACTCGGTCCTGTGTCCACATGAGGCTTAAGACATGTTTATATTGAAGCCCTTTGTAGAGTATATATGACTTCTTCCATAAAGATGGGTGCTGTTGACTTAGAAACAGAGCTCAAGATACGTGTCTAGGGAGAATGACTGGAGCAACCACAATGACTGTGGGAGTTAGGATTGTCCTGGCCCTAAGGTAACACAGAAATGACTTAGGCTGTCGTAAAGTACAAGTGGCATCACTCATAAGAGTGGATTGTTTGTAGACTGAAAAGCAATGTCCAAGATTTAGGGAGAAAAGTCTGAGACAAACAAACAATATTGTAGGGGATTTGGGTGAAGCCTTGCCCTGCAGATAGGAAAGGATCACCAGGATATAAACTACATCCTTTCGCAGTGTTCTGGGTGGAGGAAGACAGGCAAATATTTCCTTCTTTTGAAGAGACAAGCCTGGATGTTTAATTTTCCTGGCTCCTCTTGTGTTTATTTGTGTGCACAAGAACTTATTCTTTAAATGGCTACATGAAGACACTCTTATTTTCTTCAAGCAGCTCTTACAACTCTAGATTCTAGTAGTTCTGAGATCATTTGTTTTCCATGAAAATACCATGAAATGGATACAGAATAACAATTATGTCAGCCTGGTATAATGGAAAATGCCTGATATTTCAGCAAGGCTGTGTCATATACTGAATCTGAGACCAGTTGCCTGTCTCAGATAGCCAAAATATTATTAGTAAATAATTATGTAAATAACTTATTGGATGCGTCAAACCATACAGTTTCATGAAAATGGCTCTACATAGTGTCCCGTACAATAAAAACAAAATAAAAAGTCATTTTATTGTATGAGAGAAAATTAATAGATAATAATTGCATTTCTGTCAATATTCTGTAATTTCATTTTATTTAAAAATTAATTCAGATGACAACTAAGGTAACTAAAATGAAAAGGTGAAAAATATAAACAAGAACTTTGCTCAAACAGCTCAAAAAAGTGGGGTGCTCTTAGGGCCACACTAATTACCTACTATTTCTTTTCTGTATAGAGAAATTTGAAAGCCCCAAATTATCTTTTCAGAATTCCATTGTAGCTGTGACTCTAGATTTCAGTTATTTTCTAGACAACTGGTATACCTGTGAGAGACTAAAGGGCAGAGAAGGCAGACGTTACCTCCCTGCTGCTGTTGCAGCTAGCTAGCAGTCTGGCTGTGGGTATGTGAATATTTATAAGCAGTTGCCAGGGTTTATGCTTTGTATTTCATTCAAAAGTAACCTACTTAAACCAGAAATTTAAATTAAGACTCTGAGTTGTCTATCTTCTTTCTCTGCTATAAATTTTTGAGTTTATTGTACAAAAATGCATTGCTGGATTCTTTGTTTCATTGTCATTGATTAGTTTTTGGACCTTTTAATTAAGTTTTTAGGAGGAGGATGCTGCAGCCTATTCTCTTTCCTGTTTGCATTCAGACTTAGTAGGTAGTGGCAAGTGTGACCAGGAATAGAATAGACAGCAGTCAATTGTGGTGTTTGATTCCTAGGGTCACGTTGCAGAGTTATTTGTCATTTATTGGATCTGGCTGGAATAACCCCAAAGTTTTGTATGTTGAAAACTTAGACCCAAGCTGCTGATTTTATTGGGAAGTGGTAGAAACTTCAAGACTTTAAGACTAGTTGAAGGGAGTGGTCCTTAGAGGATGTATTCTTGGAAGCTGTATTTTGTTTGCATCATGCCTCTCCTCCTACTCACCTCTTTGCTTTTTCTTCCACTCTCTACTTCCTGACTTTGGTGAAGTGAACAGCTTTCCTGCTGCCCTTTGTGGTATAGGTTTAACCTATACCTCACCATAGCTGATCATGAGCCCAAACCTGCTAAACCATGATCCAAAAATACATATTTTGTCCTTTGAGTTATAGTTTCTAAGCGCTCTGTTGTGGTGTCAGCAAGCTGAGTAATCCACACTGTATCTTGAGAATGGGCTCTGGTATCTCACACTCCCTTTCTCCACAAGTCAACAATGGGTGACAGGTGAGGAAGAATAGACACACACTGACCTCACCAAGAGATACTGCAGTCTGAGGCACCCAGGCAGGCTCCATACCAGAAAGTACAGCAAAATCCACTGTATTCCACGGCTGTCCCCCTACGTTCATTCTTCAAACGCTTCCCAAATTGTCCAGATCTCTACCCAAGGCAGACTGACCATGGATTTCACCAACTACTTGATAATTTCTCTTTCTTTCAATACCTCTTTGCTCTCTCCAAGAAATATATATCAAGGTTAAAGGCAATATTTGCTTGGAAGAACCTGGATCATAACTGACAGCACCTGTTCATTCCATCTCTACTGGGGCATTCTCTATATCTGGATAAACCTGCCTGTATTCTTTTTTATCCTACTCATGTTGTAAAGGGGACTTAAATGGTCTGTAATTTGATGATTGAATTTATTAATTTAACACACAATGCTCCCAATTTTTGAGTCCAAATGCTTGTACTGAGGATGTGACTGTAGCTCTAGGATAGGGTGATTCCCATCCATGATGATTAAAATTCTGGGGTTGATCCCCAAACCTGAAATATGTGTGTATTAGTCTGGGTATGACTCTCCGTATCACAACTCCTCTAATATCTTCTGATAAACATTAAATGGAACTCATTTTGCCAGCATATAAAATGATGAAAAATATATGAAAAAATAAAATTAAATGGTATCTTAACCAGCCTATATTATATTCCCTTTATGGAATTCTATATCTTATTATCTGTTTAACTTCTTACATATTTTAGCATATGAAAACTTATAATTGCAAAGAAGAGAGAACAGCTTAATAATATTTTACATGATTAAAAACACACAAAATTTAAATGCCCAAGTTAATTATCACAAGTCTGATTGTGTCACCTTCGCCTCTGAAAATGATGCCTGCACAAGGAATGTTTGGATTAAAAGCGGAAGCCTTGTGAATAATCGCACGTGAATGCTTTTTGACACAGAGCAAAACTGTGCACCCCAGCTGCCTTGAATATCAAGTTCCCTATCTGAACATTTTATTCAGAGGAGTTTCTCAGAACTGAATAGCATTAAGGTTTTTGTATGGAGAGATTAGATTATTTCATGAACTCAGGGACCCGACTAATCTCTTGTGAAAGCTAAGAACTCTGCAAAAATAATAGCAATGAATTCTCAGGAAGGAGCAGAGCGCCTAGATATAGATGTGGGTTTTTAAGAACAGAGACTGAATCATTTCATTACACTGGGGAGGAACTGTCGCTTGGAATCTCATATTAAGATGTTCATTGAGGTGCCAAGGACAACGCCTTGATGGATGGCGGTGCGAAGGAGGAAGGAAGAGGAAGGTCTAAGACTGCACATGTTATGAGACTCATTTCACCTGTGAAGGGAAGACTATTGATTCCATTCATCTCACTTAGTTGGGAGTCTGACTCAAAAAAAAAAAAACAAAAAAAAAAACCCAAGCTCAATGACATCAACTCCAAAGATGACAGCAGTGCACTAGTGCACTGAGAACAGGAAGAAAAGGGAACAGGAAAATGATCAACGTAATTTCATTAAGAGAATTTGAAAACATGATTCTTCTTCATGAAAAGGCAGCAAAAGAACCTTTAATTCTGGCTGCGTCTTGTGTTTATGGCAACCTTCCTGGCAATTGTGATCGATGGATCCTATACTGTGTGCATGCATGTGTACGTGTGTGTGCTTCTGTGTGTGTGTGTGCATGTGTGTGTTTGTGCGTGAGTTTACACATTCAAATGTGTATGTGTATTACTCAAGGACAACCAGTACAAACAAGCTAATGACACTATAGTATACAACTTAATTTTCTCTATATACTACTGGTATCCTATGTCTGGACTTTTTGCTTCAAAAATAGCAAGCAGTTTACAAAGAGTTTCAATAAATATAATAGTAAGCTTCTATGCTTTTTAATTTAAATAAAATTTTAACTTACTATTTACAGTTTTTCTATATTAGTTAAAACTAATTATTTAACCAAAGGAGATACATTATTTTTACCTCTGAATATTAAAAATTTTGTGGTTCTTCAATTGCTATACTAATTAATATGCAAATATTGGTTATTTCCTACAGACAATTCATGACAAGGGGACATACAGTGAAAACAACCTACTTGAAACAAAACCTAGGAGGGGTTTCTTAAAAGGATATTATAGAGTCTGTAATACATGAGACATTGTTTCACAACAAGACATTTTTCCTTATGCTGTAAAATGAGCAGGCCTTTAGGAAAGCATGAACCCTACTATTCTTAGAAACTGCTTCAGACAGAGTATAGATTTATATATAGATTCATAATCCGCTCTGCAGAGTTTTTGGGGAACAATATAAAATGCCGTCTCCATCTCTTGGAAATTTTTGAATGGTAGAATTACCGGTAGAATTACCAGAATTCTGCACAATTTATTGGGACAAAGGAGGAAGCACAAATTGTCTTTGACTTGACCCTTCGTTTGTAATTCTGTGCATTATTTGCCTATCCAGCTAGTTTGAGCCTGATCATCTGTTTGAGCAGAATGAGAATTTTCTACTCCGAGACTTGTTGGCTACATGAGCAAGGATTAATCCCATTTGAGGAGCTAGAGCACCCTCAGAGAAGGAATTGCAAGGAAAATGCGTTACTTACTGTTGAAGACTATAAACAATTGTGGAAAGATGACATAGTATTAATCCGTTTAAAGTTTCCTAAGAAGATATTTTACGTTGGCAAATTGGGCAGGCTACCATTCTTTGCAAATTGATCTAAGTTCTGGCAAATGATTTTGCTCCAACATTTGAAAGGTAAGGGCTATACCCTGTCAAGCAAAGAATGGTTGGGTTCATTGAGTTATTATCCTTAGTAGTTTGTCCAGCACAGTTGGTGAAAGCCATGAGCAATGAATGAGCTCCAAATGAGGACGATGTGGATGATGAGAAGGTGGCTAAGGAAGCAAACATCCCCTACCCACTGAGGATCTGTGACTCCTCCCTTCTGCCTCAGGGTAGAAACAAGCAAAAGGGAGAGCACCTACTCCTATTAAAAGGATAAATAAACCAGAAGGATTTGTAACTAAATGGTACCATGAAGGGCGGGGATAAAGGGCTAATGGCACATATGCACCCTTCATAAAGTATTTAGGGAGAAAAAAATAATGAAAACGTGATCTAGTGGAAATGTCCGATGTCCACTTAGTCACTTAGAGGTGAATGAGTGTCACTGAAATAATGCAGCTCAGATATGTTTGAGCCCAATTTCCAAAGAGGATTAACTTTCATTTCAGACAAGAACACTTGTCAGACCCAAATAAGTACGGATAGATTATAGCAGAAATATATGAAGAAACAGAATGCCTCATTCCAATATATATATTTGTGGATTTTATTCTCATTTTCGTCTATTTTTTTCTTAATTACTATTGGATCTGTACAACTCACAGATAGTCTGGCGATTTGATATTTTAACTTCTATTAACTAAAAACAAAAACTGAGTTGTGCAGTAAGCCTGTCTGATACACCATGATTAAAACTGCATAGAAAAAATATCTGCCTTAATGTTACAAAAAATGGGGGGCCGTGTGTTGGGTGGGAAACTAGAGAAAACTTTCAGGAAAATGTTCAAGAAGAGTGTCAGTTACAACTAAAAAGGCGATTGTGTATAACAAATGTGTGGTTGCTGTGTTCTAGGGGACACAATTTCCCTGGGTGGTCTTTGGATCAGGAACTTCCTGAATACTAGTTAAGAGTGTGCTAGCTGTTTTTTGGAATGATACTACTTTTAGCAGGGTAAGTTGTTCTGCAAACTTGTGGCTGATGTTTACTTACCTGCATTTGACAGCTGAGTAACTTCAGTTTTCCTCTCCTTAGATCAAGAGAAACATGGGATGTTTTTGAAGCAGGGTTTCTCTGCGTAGCCTTGGCTGTCCTGGAATTGCTCTGTAGACCAGGCTGGCCTCTAACTCAGCAATCCACTTGTTTTGCCTCCTGACTTCTGGGGTTAATTGTGTGCGCGCCACACCCTCTTCACACAAATGTTTTTCATCTAACACAATAGGGTTGCCTTGTTTACTTCTAGCTGACCACTGCAGAAAACCCAGGGAGTAGACGCTGTCTTACAGCATGAAAGGATGTGAACGTTTTTGTTTCTGAAGATATTTTAGCACGGGAAGTGAAAACCCAGATTGCATAAGGCTGCTTTTTCAAACAAGCTTCCGCGGAAGCCCAAAGACCTTTCCTGCTCAGTCCAGGGACTTGGAGAAGCCGTCAGAGAGCTTTCCTGAAAAAAAAGTAAAAAAAAAAAAAAAAAAAAAAAAAAAAAAAAAACAGGCAATGTTTTGTAACTTAGTGTCAATGGCAAAAGAGAGAAACTCTTTTTTAATACTCCAAAACTATTTGTTGCCATTCACATCTCCCCCCCCCCAACACACAACTGTTTCCTTTTTTATTCAATGTTCTCTGTGTCTTCCCACTCCCCAGGATTTTAATAGAAAGAATGTGCAGTCCCCCCCCCTTTTTTTTTAAATCCACTTCTTCAAATTGTACTTGCTAAAAGCTTTGTGCTGGCTAAAGACTCATTCTAAAGCGTCGATAGACACTTCCACACTTAACAAGACTGGGACGTTAACAACTTTATCCACGGAAAAATAGCTGCTTCGGAGAGTAGCTTCAACGGTTACACCTTTGCAGAAGGCTCCTTGTCTCATTTGGAAGCTAACATTGTAAAACGGCCCTTGAAAAATTGTGTGTATGGGGGGAGGATGGGCTGTGTCCTCTAAGTGTTGAGAGTATATAGCAGAAGCTATTCTTTCTTTTCTGACTGAAACTAAAACAGATGTTTGTGTTTTGTTTTCCATTTTTTTATTTGCATTTTTAACTTTTTTTTTTCATCGATGGGGAAGCTCAGCCAATCGCATCTGGCTTGGGTGTGGCCACCTAGAACCAGGTAAATAGATAAACGGGGATAGAGGGGTGCACCGGCTCTCTGATCGCCTGGCCCCTTTGGACTTTGGACTTTCTCCGGTAGCGTGAGTTCCCCGTTTTCAATTATTAAATTATGTCTGTTGTTTTGAGCTGGTCTCGTTATTTTAGCGTACCTATCGAATACGACTTCACTTACATTCTATATGTACTTTCGCTATTAAGAAACACTAAGCCCTGGTCCTAAAATGAAGATGGACTCTGTCATGACTTTGTAGGAAAGTGTGGCAGATGGGATTCACTGAGACACAAAACTTGGTGAAGACTTGTAAGAGGTTTCTTCTCCTGCTCTATTCGCATGAGTTTACTGAACCCTGTTCCCTGTGCCAGTCTCTAATACAGCACTGTAGAGTACATGTGACCTCACACAGAAAGAGAATAAAGAACATGGCACGCATCTTCTCATCCTCCCAGCATCCTGGGATACTTCAACAAGTAGCTTGAAGAACAATCTTGAGGTTCAAGTCTCATGAAATATGGTAGCATTAATTTGTAATTTTAGACTTTTTAAAAATAAAAGTCCAATATAGTTAAAATTGGCCACTTGTTTGAGGTATTTCATTTAGCTCTTGGCTGATGTGATCAGTATGAATGAAGAACATGAAACTTCTTGGGAATGATAGCAGATGGTGGATAGCAAGTGCATACAATAAGAGGAATCATCAAAAGTAGGCGTAAACAGAGACTGCTCTATTTCCTGACTGCTCAGACCCAAGTAAACACACAGAAACTATATTAATTACAACACTGCTTGGCCAATTAGCTCTTGCATATTCTTTTTTTGTTTTGTTTTGTTTTGTTTTGTTTTGTTTTGTTTTGTTTTTCGAGACAGGGTTTCTCTGTAGCTTTTGGTGCCTGTCCTGGAACTAGCTCTTGTAGACCAGGCTGGCCTCGAACTCCCAGAGATCCGCCTGCCTCTGCCTCCCGAGTGCTGGGATTAAAGGTGTGCGCCACCACCGCCCGTCTTGCATATTCTTAACTAACTCTTATATCTTAAACTAACCCTTTTCTATTATTTTATATTTTACCACAAGGCTCGTGGTTTACCAGCAAGGTTCCAGCATCTGTCTCCTTAGCAACTACATAGCATCTCTCTGATTCAGTCTTCTTTTCTCTTCTGTCTCTGCTTGGAATTTCCACCTTGCCCTACTCTGTGCTGCCATAGGCCCAAAGCCACTTCTTTAATAACCAATGGTAATAAAACACACAGCATACAGAGGGAATCACACATCAATAAGGTATGAGTTCAGGTACCCGAAATGGAAGAAACTGGATAAAGTAAAAGAAGGCAGACACACAGAAAGATAAATTCCACATTTTCCATTATATGTGGGACCTAAACAAAGTCAAACTGTAAGTAGGGTAATGACTACTATAGGTCAGAAGTGATGTTGTAGAGGAAAAAATGGAGAAAATGGAGGCTGTAGATGCTCACACTGTCCACGCAGAGAAATATGTGGTGCATACTGAACCCCATTAATATGTGCAACTATTAATAATAAATAGTAACTATATTTTTGTTTCATGTCTTTAGAGATAGGGCCTCATCTATATTCTTGTATGGCCTAGAATTGACTATATGAACCAAGGCAGTCTCAAAAAACTTAATAATCCCTCTGCCTCAGATTTGAGTGCTGGGTCTGTAGTTGTGAGTCTCCATGCCTAACAATAATCATCTGTGATTAATTATGTATGCTATTGCTATGAATGATATGTTACCTATCTATTGTGAGAGAACACTGTAGAATTTTTAGATGAGAAACACAATATACCATTTTCCCAATTCATATTTATTTTCATAAAGATACATATTTACTAAAAACTTAAGCTTTAATTTTAGTTTTCTAAAAATAAATGATACTCAATTATCTTGAGATAACACTGTATATGGAATTTTATCAGCCAATTAAAATATCTATAGTGAGCCGTAAGTGGTTAAAAAGAGAAGAAAAATGTTGAGCATTTGGGGAAGGTCATATCTCAGCATTGCTTGGAATACCAAATTATCCTTACTTCTAATACATACATACATACATACATACATACACACACAAATGTATAATGTACCCAACATCATCATAGAGTATTAAAGAATACTATCTAGAACATTCTTAGTGAAAGAAATCATACTGTAAGCAATTTTTAGCCAACCAAAATGTTGTTCACAGCTGGAAGATAAAGCATACAACTTAAAATATGTAAGAATGCACAAGCTATTTGAACATAGATTTCTATTAACAAAACAAAAATAACCAAAGAAAACTAAACTACCAGAAAATGGGTGGAAAACAGTGAGGAAAAATAACTGTATTTACAAGACTGTAAATGATCTGAACGTCTAACAAAAGGACCTATTGATACAACAGACAATTAAATGTCACACATCTTGAAAATATAGAAATATCAGATGATAGACTGATGACTGGATTGACCCTAAGCGTTTAAGCGAAGTGTAGCAAAGCGCAGTAGGACAGAGGTTAAACTCATCTGTCACATCAGTAAAACAACACCACAATAGAATAATAACAGTGGCATCCATTTATGTCATTATGTAAAAGAGATGTTTGCAGTAAAAATTGGAAAAAAATGAAAATCTAAGACCCTTTATTCATCAAAAAGATGATTTGATGTTTTATTTACAAAAAAGCCATAAATAATATAAAAAACAGATAATCCTAGTAGAAAACATCAATTCATCTTTGTCCTATCAAAGACTCAAAATAATAAAATACATATACTAAAAGAAAGTTTATCAAGTGATTGGTTTTAAATGATATATCATATATCGTAAATTCTATAATTGGAGATTTAATTAGCTGAGTTTTTTTTTTTTTGTTGTTGTTGTTTTTTTTTCTGCTGTGAAGAAATGCCTGGCCAGCATCAACTTAATGAAGAAAGGTTGGGAATTTTTTGCTTAAAGTTTGAGGAACTTCAGTCCAGCAAGGACAGAAAGGTTTGACAGCAGGAACTTTGATGCATGGTTACCTTGCATCTGTAGTGAGGGAGCAGAGACTGGAAGGAGAATGGAGTTACAAAACCTCAATGCCACCACGTGACACACTTCCTTCAATTAGCCTTCACTTCCTGAAGGTTCTACAGTCAGCCACGATTGGCCCCTTGATTTCTGGGGAACAAACATACGAACTCATGAGCTAAGTGGGCTATTTCAAATTCAAACCTCAGTACTCCACACCTGACCTTTATAAATGTATTGCCGTCTTATAGCACAAAAATGAACCTATTCTACCTCCGAAAGTTCTTGATTTCTTTACCAAATGAGTCAGTTCATTAAGTTTGAATTTGGCTTCACTCAATTCTCAAAACACATGCAGAAGGCAGAGAGATTCTTTGCCCGAAAATGACAGGACTTAGTTCCTGCTGGAGTCCTTTCTCCTCTGAAACCTCATGAGCTGAGACTTCATTGTCCACATTCCTTTTGGCTGTGTGAATCTTTTTAGAAAATTCCCTTGGGATCTGCTTACAGCATTTTCAAGTTTCCATAGCCCGCAGAACATAACTCTTCCACATCCTCTACAAGGACAGTCCAAAGGCCTAAGATATACACGCTCTGGTTTATTACAGCAGTGGCTACTAATCTTGGTAGCAATTTTCTATACTAGTTATTTTTCTTGTTGTTGTAATCAAATATCTGACAAGAAACGAATTAAGGGAAGATACACTTTTAAAATTTGAGAGGTATAGAGTCCAAGAAAATAAAAACAGAAGGAGTATGAGACATCTGGCTACATTATATGTGTATTATATCTACTAAGAAACAGAGAGAAGCCGCACCACAAATTCTCAAAAGCCCACCCCGGTGACTTTCCCCCTCACACAAGGCTCTGTCTCCCAAAGGCTTCACAACTCTTAAAGAAAGAAGCACTAACTGGTGGCTAAGAATTCAAACACGTGAGCCTATACAACACATGTAAAGCCCAGCAAAGGAAACGTAAGAGAGAAAGAGAATGAAATAAAGAAAAACTAAGAGAACTATATGTAACTAATTATATACAAAGAAGGACAAAGTTTAGTCATTTCCACAGTGAAAAAAATAATGCAAATCTCCCTTTCTAAATTCAATGAAATATAAAGACAAATATCACAAGTGAACAAAACCATCAACCAGCACAGACATATTAAATACTTAAGTTTTGACTTAAAATAAAAAACTCATTCAAAAATATTTAGTAGTAAAATTAAAGAATAAGCAAGGAAAAATATGTACAATCTAGGAAACTCACATAAGGATGACACTTGTTGTCTTTATTTTATACAAAAATATCTCCCTTGTAATGCCAACACATTCCAAACTTATATGAAATTGCTATTTTAAAAATCCCATTTAAGACCTTAACTCTTCCTTGGGTTTTTTGCTATTGGTATTTAAAAATTAAAATACTTCATAGATAACTCGTACTTCACAGATTATACACACAACTGTGGACTTGAATTCTGTAAGTCTATATTGAAAATGAAAAGTAAATTTTTCCTTCTTGTGGAACTATGATGGATGATTTCATAGTTTTGAGATTGTTTGGGGCACGCTTTGTAAACAAAGTCCCCTAGGAGGACAACTTAAGGACAAGCCCACAATTGAATGTCTTTGTAAACTTGCATCATTTCAGAAAATAATAAGGGCCGAGCTTTGTCTCTCAGAGGAGGTAAATGTGATGCTGAGGTTTTATGGGGCATGTCCCTGTCAAAGTTAGACTGGGAGGACCATTCCATACTCCATCACCTGCTCTCAGGAGTCTTACTTCAGACCCATGCCAATCATATCTGATTCTCTGGGTTTGTTGGAGTATTAATGTAATACAACTGAGTAATTCTCACTTATTCATGGACAATTTGAAGTTAGGATTAAGTAAAATTATTATAACTATTAAATCAATCAAATCGGAACACATCTATTAGTATATATATATTTTAAGTGCTTTATTTTTGTTTAGATTTCTTCTTTTTGAAGAACATGACTATTTTATTGTAAGTAAAGATGTATTTTGCCTTTCAAAACCTTAAATACGTTAATGTATGCTGAAAAACTATAAGATAAGTTTTAGGGGAACACATGTTCTCAATCTGTTATTTTTCTGAAGATTTGAAAAGTGGGAAAATTTTGAAATATACATTTTAGTATCAGTAGAACACTAAAGAAATGTTCAGTACATGACTTCAATCTTGAATTTTCTCTGGCAAAGATAACTTGCACAGGTTGTGTATGGAAAGAACTCGTTTCTGTATATATTGTTCAGTAACCAACGTTCTATAAGTTGGAGACAAACACAATGAAATTATAGACTGTAAATGTAGTGATTTATCACTGGACAGAAACAATCATTTTCAGATCAGTGGAAAAATATAATTTAGTCACATGTTGAGACTATTAATAATTAATGATTTCAAATGTATTGAATACATTGATTATTCAAAATGGCTTATTGAATATAAAGATGATTAAGACTGCAAAGTTGCATCAGCAATTTGCTGCTTTTGCAGAGAAACTGAGTGTCATTCCTAGAACCTACATCAAAGGGCAAAACTACTGCCTGTGACTCGAGCTATGGAGGATCTAATGCCCTCTTCTGGCCCCTTTAAACATTGCACTCAAGTGTGTGTACACATACATCCAAAATTAGGAAGGACGGACAGAAGGAAGGATGAAAGGAAGGATGGAAGGAAAAATGGGAGAAAGAAGAAAACAATGAACATAGTCTATGCATTATTTTTTTATAGATAAACACGAAAATACTGAACATAAAGAAATTTAGGAGAGTAAGGATTGCTTTGGTTTATGGTTTTAGGAGATACAATCCGCTATGGTGAGTAAGTCAAGTTGGATATCCCACAGTAGCAGGAGAGTCCCAACAAGTTGGAAGCAGACAGGAAGTATGGGTGGGCTATGAAACCTCAAGCTTTGCTCCTAGTGACTTACCCTACTCCCCCTTCAAGGCTCCACCTCCTAATAGGACACAACTTCCCAAAGTGTCACCACCAGCTGTGGATCAAGTGTTCATTCACAGGAGTCTGTGAGGAACATTTCACATTCTTATTGTAACAATCCACTATTACTCTTCAAGATTTCCAAGGAAACAAGGGTCACATCTGTAGACAGCCATGGTGCTGGGATTCAGACTTCAGTGTGAATGTTACCCCTTGGGGAATTTATTAAACAAGTTGGCCTTTAATACAAATTATAGCTGTGGAGCAACTGTAGTGCTCAGGATCCCAAAATGAGACTTAAAACATCTACGATCACTCTAAAATATTTATGTTCAATGTGTCTAGGTGTTGCATATCTACCTAATTGTCGGTGATTCTAGACAATAACACATGAAGAATTACAACTGCAAGAATAGGGTCTAAGGAATTATTGTGTAACTTAGTTGAAGGATAAAGGAGTAAAGATGTTAGACCAAGTCAACAGACTCTAGACGACAAAATATCATTTCCCCAGGTATTTTATGGATTCGTGGAAACAAACTACACCTGATACTGTTAGGGGTTAATTAGCTTCAATTTTCTGTAAGCAAGGAGCCTTAAGAAAGGAGCCAGTGTTATCTATATCACAATGAATTTGCTCTGAATTTTTGGCTTACTAAAGCAGATGGAACCTTACAGATTTGTGGAAATAGGATATTATTATGTTTTAAATATTCAGAAACTTTCTGACCTCATTAAGGCAGAAATATAATTTAATTTTATGTATTCTTTATTATTTTTAACAGTTTCTTATTAATTTTTAATATTCAAGGTTTTTTATTCCCTAAACTTAAGTTCATCAAGAATTAGCTCTATTTTAGAAGGACTTTGGTGACATCGTCATTCCCATCCTAACCATACAGAAAAGCTGAACATACTGAAAAAGCACTGATGTCACCAGCAACCCAGGAGTCTGGGGGGAAATGCAGACGGCCAGAGCCAACATCAGGAGCCAGTAAAATAAATACTGGTAAAAACGACATGTCTTCAGGTTTTGCACAGCTTACATGGAGGGTGAGAATAACCAGGGAGTCGTGTGCATTTGATTGAAAATGCTAAAAGGGTATGCCACAGTGTGCAGGTTAGCCCCCCAAACACCTGCCAGTTTATCATGGTAAAATGGTAAGTGATTGTTCTTGCCACTCTCATGGGGTATAGGAGGAGGAAGCAGCTGAAGCTGAGAATTCTCTTTAACTATTAAAACCAAGTGGTGTTATGCCATACTGTATAAAACTGTGATGATGTTTAAAGGATGTTCCTTGCCCCGAGAGACTCCATTTTAATCACATTTTGAAGGCAGAGGATGGCTGTGCATCTGAGTGGAAGAGAGAGAACCACCTGTTCAGTACACACCACTGGTAAGCCACTATTCCTTGGAGCTAAAAGGATCCCATCCTAAGTCTATCAGGGTAAATGGAGATTGTGAGGACATGAGAATATTAAAATAATATCATAAAAAGTAAACCCAGTAATTTATCAGACACACCAGTCGAGGACAGTACACAGCTCCCTCGCTCGCTCGCCTCTGCCCCACAGATGGACACCTGACACTGTGGTGATAATGGCTCTCACTAACCCATCATCCTATTGAATGAATGGTGAATGATCAAGGACCAATAGACACAAAATTCCCGACTGTCTCAGGGGTTTCAACTAGGCTTGGTTGAAGCCATCTACTCAAATTAGTAGTGGCCCATCTTCCTGTTTACCCGTCTGTTCCTGCCCTCTTCCTTTTTCACCTTTCTTCCATTCATCTGGACCTGTTTCCGTGCTTCTTCACCTTATCCTATAGCTCAACTCTAAGGCTGTCATTTGACTTTAACTTAGGCCTGCAGTTAGCATCACCACAGCCTCTTCTTCTTCGCCTTTTGATCATTATCTTACCAATACAGTGCCCTCAGCTTCCGGTTCAGGTTTCTTTAAAGCTCCCGAATCACTTTACTTCTTCGACTTCTTCTGCGACACACATACACACACACACACACACACACACACTCATACACACGCACACACACACAGATAAATATAGACACACGATCTATGTGATGTACAGTGTGCGATTTTAGAGCTAATATCAAAAAGTGATATTGGAATAAATGAATGTGTAGTTGGCCAGGCTTACCAAAATAAGGCAGAATATTTGACAAGAAGTATTTCTCGTTGTCTGACAGCGTTCACTCTGAACAATAATAAAGGTTTATCACCCAGGAGAAATTCCTTTCCCAGAACCTTGTTTTCCTGAGGGATGGAGTATTTTCTGAGTCCTAGCTCCCACTGTGCTTGCCTGAAATGAGAGAGAAGTGATCCTTATGAAGGTCATAGCCAAGGGACGCAAGAGAACATAATTAGTTTTGTAGTTAATATTTGGGATTTTAGTTGTCCTGTGGTTCTTTGCTGCAACATTCTTAGGTTTGAAATGTTAAAAAAGATGGAAATCAAAAAAGAATCAGAGGCCATAAAGATATTTCAATGTTCAGTTCCCAGAACAGATGAGAAAGAAGAGTTAATAAAATCTCCTGTCCCATGAATTAAATAATGTAAAAGAAAGAGAAAGATTTAAAAGTAAATGGTTGAAACAAAAGAAAACAAAGTAAAGCAAGCAAATGAAAAGATCTGTTAGAGGAGTGTGGAACGCCTTCAATGAACTCATCTGTGGGATATGCTGAAATAAAGAGCCAGGAACTTGAAGATATGTCACATAGACAGTTCTTCAGTGAAGTACAAGGAAAAATAATTGGTGGTACTTCAAACAACACTGGAGAGCAGAACAGCTAGGAACTCTAGGACATTTGCAAAAGTATAACATTCCTAATCAGACTTTTGGAAGGAAAAGAAAGTGCGCGCCAGGAGAAATATTTAAAGTTGAAATGGCTAAGGGCTTTCTAAGGCTGGGAATAGACGGTAAACCACAGATCCATGGAAGACCAGAGAACTAAAGGTATGGTCAAAAAAAAAAGATTTGAATATATCTTATTTGAAACTCAGGAAATGAAAGATGAGCAGAAAACTCTTGATTACCGCCATTGGAGTGTAGTCATCCAATCTCCAGAAGAAAAAGGAACGTAATTAGAGTAGAAGCCGTTGAAAGATATCCTGAAAGTAGTAAGGTACCGTGACTTAAATATGGAAAATATCCCACCCACTTAGGGTTATGCAATCAGCAGCTGTCTTTCAAAAAATGAAAGATATATATTTACTATATTAAATTCCCCCAAATAATAAAGTATTGTGGGTTAGTCAGCAGCATGTCTGTCTTGTAAGAAATTTTAAAATTTTAAAAGAGTTTTTCAGAGAGGGAGACAATCACATAATTATGAATGGAAACAAAAGTCAATAAAAAAATCTGTTTTCTAAGTTTTACTTGCGCTTGAGGAGCCTGGAGGTTCATCTGGTTCATCTCAGGGCATCTGTAGTGGCACCTTAGAGGAGACAGCACTCACTAGGCAGACTTAGCTGGCTCTGTCTGCCAGGGATCATGAACACCTTTTATTCTGGTCTTGTTGTCCCCAAAATTGTAAAAGCCGTAACACTATTTTTTTTAATTTCATCATTGACATTTCATCTTGTTTCTTTACTATTGATTCTCATTCCCACTAAGAACCATTGTTACTGATATTATTGTGATGATGATTATGAAGATGGAAAGTGAGCCTGCGTATGTCTCGTCACGTTGGTGAAGACCAGAGGACAGCTTTTTGTAGCGATTCTCTCCTCTACCTTTACATGGGTGCCAGGAGTTCAAACTCCTATCATCAGGCTTGTGTGGCAAGTTCCTTCACTAACTGAGACATTTTATCTCTCTTACATTCTAGCTTTAACCAGTACTTTCAACGTCAATCAAAAGAGGATATTTTCCTTTATAAAAATCCTCCTGAACTTATCTTCATAGCCATTAAATATTTGAATAAAAGAACTAATTCCAGGAAATAGTTGCAATATAAAATGCTAATAAAAGTTAAACATTCTGTAAAACAAATTTATCAACCCTCATAGCTATCGCTCAATCACATATTCAAAATAAAATGAAAAAAATTTATTAACACTAAAGCAATTGTATCTTCTCTAAAGATCAACTGAGATCTTCTAGTAATCACAAAATAGCACCGTCTAGGCAGCTGGCTGAAGCCTTACGTTTCATTGTTAGAATTCATCATCAAATCTTGAAAGAAAGCCTGTGTTTTAGGCTAAGCTATCATCCATGGTGAAGAGTCTTTTAAATCATCACCTATCAGGTATATGCTTGGGACTTGACCTTTGAGGAATTGGCTGAACCGGAGCTTCTGTCCCAGTCTTGGAGCGGTTTCTGAGGGAAGGCAAAGAGCAGCTTAAATGCCAGCTAGTAAAATCAAAGCAGGTAGGTGGTCCTCTTTCTCTCTCATTGTCAGTGTTCAGACGCTTCAGGTGAGCGCATCTGATCAGAAAGCCTGTCTTACATTTCAGAAGTTGAGCCAAAAAGGTGAACATGGCTTTGATATTAATTTATATCCAAATGTGATCCACTTAAATATAGTTAACATTTGAAATCAGACTGATATCATCATCCAATTAACTTGATCTAACACTGAAAGGTATTTACTGTTAGATTACTTCCTAACGATCGATGCTGTGGGGAAAAGCTTTGGTTTTGGTGCAGTTATCTTTTCTATGCTATGAAGCTACCAGTCATACTCTGTGTTATATAGTAAAAGCTTGCTACAGAATGACTCATGGGATCCCTGAGGTGGAGAATCAGAGTGAGTGGAGAATGTCCTTACTCTTACAATGTATGCTAATTTAACAATCCAGAAGACGCTGATTACCACAGCAGGGGGCTTGCTGATTTTACTATTTATTATTGCAAAAGCTAGCCATTGTGTGAGTCCTCCTCAGCGACAGCAAAATTTCCAAGGGACTTCCTGAAACTTTATGAAGACAGAAACTGACTGTAAAAGTCTCTGAAGTAGCATAAACAATACCAGACTTTGTTTGTATTTTCTGCTTTCCTTGTAAGCAGCCATCTAGTCCTTGTATGACAGACACCGTCAATTTTTCTTGAGTACGGGCAAAATTGTTGACTTGGTCTTCATCCACAGAATGGTCAAAGGGGTGAGATGATTGTGCTTTGTTGTGTTGTGACACATGTGTTGTTGTGGTGTATTTCACTGCATTGCATTGTGACGTGTTGTAGTGCATTGATGTGAAATGTATTTTGATTTGGTGGTGTTAGTATATTATGTCCGATGTGACCTTAGAAGGCTGGAGAGGGATTCTCTGATGGTGTTCTTGACAAAAATTGCCTGAGGAAAATGGCCCTTGTCTTAGTCAGTGTTCTATGGCTGTGTAAAAAACACCATGGCACAGATAGTCTTATAAAACAAAGCATTTAGTTGGGGCTGGCTTACAATTTCAGAGGTTTAGTCCATTTTCATCATGGTGGGGAAGCATGGTGGCATTCAGGCAGACATGGTGCTGAGAAAGTAGGTGAGATGTTGTATTCACAGGCAGCAGCAGAAGACAGATAGTGGGCTTGGATTGGGCTTCTGAAACCTCAAAGCCAACCCCCAGTGACCTGCTTCCTCCAGGAAGGCCACACCTACCCCAAGAAGGCCACGCTTCCTTATCCTTCTAAGTAGTGCCATTCCCTGCTGACTAAGCATTCAGATATCTAAGCCTATGGGAGCCATTCTTATTCAAACCACCACAATGTGTTCAGGGCGTTGAGGGTGGTTTTAGAAGGTAAAGCCTTCACAGTCCTCAGCCATAAATAAAAAAAAAGTTCATACCAATAATTCCATGAATCTAGAAGTCTACACTCCAAAGAAGAATATAGTCTAGCAAG
This sequence comes from Neodon shergylaensis, assembly GCA_025134845.1. Taxonomy (NCBI): domain Eukaryota; kingdom Metazoa; phylum Chordata; class Mammalia; order Rodentia; family Cricetidae; genus Neodon; species Neodon shergylaensis. The sequence goes on from JABTXL010000827.1 coordinate 5,053,129, forward strand.
TACCTTCCAGGCTAGCATGTAATATAGCAAGCAGACATTCAACTGGGCTCAGACTTATGACCCACTGCCACTGTGACACAGAAACTAAAATGCATGCTCCCAGATCAATAATTCCATTCTTGTTAATTGGTTATTCTGTCATGTTACTTATATTATAATGTAGTGTTCTCAAGGATTTAAATTCATTCAAAGTTGTTAAATTCAAGTATTCTAAGACTTTTCTTTTTCTGTTTTTAAATGACAGAAAATATACAGTTCTTAAAAAAAGATGTGTGTTCATTTAAGTTACCACTAGCACTTTTTTCTTCCTTCCTTCATTTCTTCTTTCTTTCCTTCCTTCCTTCCTTCCTTCCTTCCTTCCTTCCTTTCTTCCTTCCTTCTTTTCTTTCTTTTTTTTGGGATGGCAATGGAGAGCTAATACACAATGCGTCATGTAACATTTGGAGCTTGAAGAAATGAATAAATTAGACAAGTGTACACCACAGGACATACTTGAAGTTTTATAAGTTTGAAAGTTTATATAATGAATACCCAAAGATGGGCTATAAAACTCTCCAGATGCTTTCCTGTGGCCCCCGTAGACACCATTTCCTGACCATGTGATTTCTTACATCATAGGTTATCTTCACTTTTATGTAGTTTATGTTACTGAGTCATCTGATCCAAGCATCTTCCCACAACAAACATAGACTCTTGCTTCTACAGCTGACAGAGGTTCACTTGAATTTGCTATGACTGAACCACATGAGGTAACCAGGCCAGAGGAGTGACTATCCATTAGCTTTGTCAGATTAAGGAATTAATGAAGAGTATGGTTCTGGCAGAATACATCTGACCTGAACTCCTGGAAAGGAGAGAGAGTGATACTTGCTGATTCTCTGAAGACCCATGTGATGAACTGACCTACCGAAAAAGATTGTGATCAGTCTATAGTTGAGCAAATTTCTTAATGGCTGAATAAATAGACTACACTCGAGACTTACATGAGCTATCCTATCCTTACATAAGTTTATCCCGAAGGCTTATTTTAAATGACATACATAAAACGTTGAATATTTGAAGATGGCAAAATTATTTTTAATATCTTTTCTTAATGTTCGCGATGATCACTTCAGTCTAATGATTTCTTAAAAGTTAATAGCAATAGATACAGATAAATGAGTATATGAAGGGATAATTTTACACTGAAATTAAAATATTCTTATTCTTGGAATAGGCATTTCCCTGAGTTTCTAACACTATAAATTGGCCAATCATAAAATATTGGCTCATAAAGTGATGTAAATATTCTAGACATCTAAGTATTTCCTCACACAGAACAAATATATCACATTTGTTCATTTTACCAAGGGTCTTATTAGAAGTTAGCTTACATAACAGACCTTCAATTGCTCATGTTCACAGAGGTGGAAGGAATAAATTTTCCAAAATTTTACATTTTTTTCTGAAAATATATATTTGGGAACATCATCAACTAATTGTTTTTCAATAAAGATACTTTCAAGCAAATGTCAGCCAAGAGGTTAATTTATAAAAAAAATTGATGATGTAAGATATTTCTCTTATTTTTATTTCTATAGATTATCTTTTTTACAATAAACATAAGGGAAAATTAATGGGTAAATTGTCTTTTTAATTGGCATTACTATATTTATTTTCATACTCATATAGTCAACAAAATAACACACAAGATATTGATTTACTGATAGAATTTTTCTTACATCTGATACAGTCTTTCTTGTCCTTTGGCTGGAAAAATATTTTGGCTTTTAGAAAAACATTCAGGATTACAGGCAAAGTTAATATTCCATTTATTTTGAGAGCCTTTCCTTCAAGACATTTAAAATTTTCCTTCAGATCGTATTGAAAAGATTTTAAAATGGGGAGCATTTCTCTAAAATTCTCAGAATTGTGAATCTAAATTTCCAGTTCTTTTCTAAAGCTCTAGTGGTCTAATGAGTCATATGTGGGCCACCATTCTCTCTGTGCTTAGGTGGTAATTTCCTGATTAATGCTAATTAATGACATGTCACTGCTCATTTAAAATGAATGATGGAGTTGATTACTCAGCCTGGATACTGAAGCTGCTCGGTAACGTGGCTCCAAATGCCGATGCTGGGTGGCTGTGCCAAGCTCAAAAGAACTCAGTGTTATTTCCAGTTTTTTGCTAGAGTAATTTGAAATTAAGTGTTTGTTTTTAGGGAACCTATACCTCTAAACTCATGACTGATTTTCATTTCTTCTCATGACTGCTGTTTGCCTTATTTATCAGTGGCTTTGGTTGGACAATTAAGCAAATTGCATTTTCTCAGAAAGAGGAGGAGGATTTGTTTGATAAAGGCTTCAGAGATGAGACCCTTTATGAACATGACTTGCCCTGTCTTTATCACATGCTGTATTGTGTGTGTGTATGTGTGTGTGTGTGTGTGTGTGTGTGTGTGTGTGTGCACATGCATGCAGGCACAAGGATACTGGTAACTAAAGGTTAGAATTCTTTTTGAAGTATTCAGTTCTTGAAGCCATGATGTCTCTTTTCCTTACAGTTATTATTTTGGCACCAATTAGAGGGCACAACCTTCTGCACTCCTAGGAAAGATGTTTGGCAAACCTGAATCAGTAAACAACCAGACCAAACCACAATGATAAAACAATCTACGCTTAAAATTCTCATTCCTACAAAGGAAACTATTGCTCAAAACAAAGTTTAAATGATGTTATAAAGGGAAAAGTTCAGGGTAATATTAGGTAATTAGTGGTGAGGCTTTACAAACCAGGGAATAGGTATGCCAGTAAGTATAAATGAAGTTTGTAGCATATATATATATATATATACATATATATGTATATATATATGTGCTATATATTATATTATAATATGTATATATAAACTAATATACACATGCTCCAACCTTGGTTCCACTGATTTATATGTTTATCTTGTGCCAATACTAATATCACAGGTTATATAATGTCCCCCATTTTAATTTTTTCCTAAACATTATTTTTTAAGGATTTTGAATATTTATGTAAAGAAATCAGCCAGTTACTATCTCTGTCTCTTGTCCCTTGACTTTTTTTTAAATGTAACTATGAAGTTGAAAATGGCATTTCTTAGGCATGAATGACAGGAGACAATGACTATAGTAGGTAGATTTTTATCAAGGAAGGCAAGCAACTACTTTCAATTAAATCCTAATATATTCTTGATAGATTGATATGTGGGATGCTACCTGAACTGAGGCATGGATAGCACTTTATAAAAGTTGGATCTCATATCTTTCTTGCTGCGATGTTTTTCAACATGGAGCCTAGGGCAGCCTCCATTTAGTACTGAGTCAAGAAATTAGTCCTGAAATATTAGAGATAGTCTGAATATAAAGTGTTTGTTCATGAAAGGAAGGATTATGAACAGGTCACAACTGACTCTCCTCAAAGGTCACTGGGCAAACTCATGAAAAGATTAAATAAAATGAAATGAGTTTTTATTAATAATCTTTAACCCCCCCCCCCAAAAAAAAGTGCAAGGATTTGGAAAGGGCAGTTACAAAGGAGGCTTTGTAGGACTAAAACTAACACCCATGTGATCGCGGTGAAGTTGCTAACAGAGGAAATAATAAGGGGCCATAAAATAGGAAACTTGAAGTAAGTTTTAATTTCTCAGTTGGCAGAGCAGGGCATTTAAGGAAACTGGCTAAAGGAACTTTTTGTTCAATCTTCCCAGAACAGCTCCGGCAATGGGATCGAGTCAGGCTTGCTTTGCAATTTAGCAAATTCCATTCCTTAGGTTCTTTAGTTCAATTTTCATTACTCAAATTGTGTTGTAAGATTGCCTTGTATTTTACAGACATCGAGGCGACCATCTCTACACAATTTGCAATCACTCAAATTAACCAAGATCTAACATTACAGCGTACTCAAAGTGATTTGGATAAAGATTAAAACTAAACTCTGTTTAGAACCTCTGGAAAGTAAATTTACATTAATTTGTTTAGCATGTTAGGCTAGCTAGATGTAGATTCTTACTAAAATTGGTGCGCAAGAGGGGTAAAATGTTGGATCATGTTGGAACATATCCTTAGAACTTAACTGAGAACTTAACTCGGGGAGATGTTTGAATACCAGAGACCAAACTTCTGACCTGGTTGACACCTATGGATGTTCTGATCTCCCTACACTTGTAGTCTGCTTCCTGAGGGTAAGATCAGATGTGCAAGTCCACAGGAGTCTAGACGCCAAAACTGTGATTCTTAAAATCAGAGAGGAAATGAAGGAAGACCGAACACAAAATACAGTCGTTGTTGTTTGACTCACAAAACTGCTATTATAACTCTATTTGGGTAAACATCATCATCTTTATAGTTAGACAGCTTCTTGCAACTTGCCAAGCTCATTTTCCTGGGTAATAAAATTATATTGTTGCTTCCTTTACATGTAGTTAAATAGAAACTGAGAGAGATAAAGTGAGTTTTCCAGAATTACTTGGTAGAAAGGCATGAGTTTTGGAATCAGAACATCTTCACTGTAAGTTATGTTTCCATGTTAAATTGTGGCAAATGACACAGTAAAACTTTTTTTCTAGGATCATTTCATGAGATCCATTTTCATGAAACAATTACGAGCATTTGGTATCAGCCATTTTCTCCTGATAATATTCACATACACTTCTCTCTGTTGTCTACTATCTTTAAAATAGAAAAAAATCAATATTGTTTTAAGATTCTGCTATTGAAATTAGTAGCATAATTCATTTGGAGGGAAATCATCTTGTGGTCTGTTGTTCCCAGAACTTTGACATGCTCATGAATACTACCAGATAGTTAAAAGGACACATAACACTGAATAAGCAATGACATGATTGACCCTAAGATATTTGTTGTAGGCTGATCAAGCCAAGCAAAAATATTGATTTCATAAGAACCCACTTTTTATGAATTTGGACAAAAGGGAAAAGATTTATCCTTGTCAAGGGGATTGAAAATATCACTGGAATATTTTCCACATCTGATAAAATCATGGACTATGGTTTATAGATTATGCATCTAAAATAATGAGCTCAGAATCAAAACTTGTATATTGTGTATTTGTATAAATTTACTTTCCAAAGAGACTTTTAATAACTCAAATAAGGGCTTGCCAGTATCATGTGTTACAGTTACGTAAATTGCTTTGTCACTTTTTATGTCTCCATACTTAAATCAGTTAATAAAGAGATCAAGGAGAGTGAAAACTGAAAATAACAGTAATAATTCAGGAATATGTATACATGCTACTTGCCTTAAGTACCTACAGTTACTCTATATGAACTGAATTTCCTTATAAAACATACAACTATGCTGAAAATTATATAGACTGAAGAGAACTCATGACTATGGAGAATAGGAATGTTGCCAGCTGAAAAACAAAATTATCTTGGACAATCTTCAATCTCCTTAATCATTTACCTATCATGTACCTTTGTATCTGAACTAACATATTTCTATTTGACATGATGTTGTCCTGTTATATATTATAACTTAAATATGACAAGATGAAAGCCCTCATATCAAGGCTGGACAAGGAAACTCAAAAGGAGGAAAAGAGTCTGAAGAGCAAGAAAAAGAATCAGAAATACCTTGTCTTTTGTAGACCTGCACTTCTGTGAAAAGAAATGAAAAGGGAGTGGATCTTGGGGAGTGAGGAGGTTCAGGGGAGCTATAAGGAATTCAGGAAGATGGAACTGAGAGATATTTTGGAGAGGAGAAGAATCCATTTTCCATTAATAAAAAAATTTAAAGGCATAGTTTTGACTTGCCAATACAATTGTGCAGCACTGGCAAAGAAGTTAGCTTGTTTCTAGCCCCTTTTATACACACTATAGAGCTCACTTTGCTACCTCTTTTCTTGTAAGTAAGTTTTCTTAAGTGCACTTCAACTCTCCATTGCAGAAGAGAGTTTGGTTTGTGTTCGACAAGTTGTATTAACTTAATGAAGAGAATGTGAAGTTTAATTGTGAGCTCTTTCATTCAATGAGGACCCTTGGGCTTTTTAATGGGTCGTTCCTCAATGTTAACTGGTTCCATTTCCATCTTGATATTTCTTTTATTTGAGACAGTATTGCCTTTGTAGCAAGCATGTGGTTATCTGCTGCCTGCCTCCTATGTGCTGGTATGACAAATGTTTCCAATTTGATATCATAATACTATGTGGAATTTATGATCATGCTAAATATATTTTTCTTGCTTAGGAAAAAAATTGTATTACTAGATTTTCACTAAAAAGAAGTATTAGATAATCAAAACTAATTTCTATTTAATAATTATAACCTCTGGTACTCAAAAGTGTCAAGTTCAAAAACAACCAATGAAAAGCTACAAAGGCCATTATGGGATCAGTTAGTGAGATTTTATTATAGACAATTAATTAAATAAAGATATTAAATCAAAGTTGCATTTTGTTTTCCTTCTTAATTATTGAATTATGCTTATATGAATTTTCTTGTTATAAAACTTTCACTAAAACATTCAGGAGAAAGGAAATACGGTGTCTTAAATACACTCTTAATTGTCATATGGGTATCTTGGTGCCTACCTGTGCAGCCTGGATGAATGAAGAACAGGAAAGGATGAAGGGCTATAGCAATGTGAACACATTGTAAAAATCACTTCTGAGTATGGGACAAGCTATGAAGAACTGTTCTTACTATTCTTGCCTATTTCTCACATGAAATTGTATCAGCATACAGCAATATAGATTACACACATGAACTAAAAACTACCTCAAGATATCTCTATTGGCAAATATTTACTTTCCTCTTTCTTTCCTCTGCAGTTATGTTTCCTTTCTTTTAAGTCTTAATTTCATCCGCTTAAGGATAATATCTTTGCATTTGTCAGTCTATCTTTGTCAAATCGGAGTTGTGCGATGTAACTTTGATATTGAAATGTTGGTAGAAAGTACCTCAGTAGGCAGGATGAAGAGATGAGAGTAAGTGTATTTGCATATCAACCTCTCAATTCAAGCCACTCTTCTTTGGAGGATGCTCTCAAAGACTGGAAGAGTAACTGCAAATGCTAGACATGAAAACCCTTGCTTCTTTAAAGAAGGGCTGAAGGAATACAGCCCTGCTTCATCCTCAACACACAACTGAATAAACAGATAGAAATACTCAGCTGGAAAGGAGGAACAAAGGTATCTTATCTCACTCTTTTAATGAATAATTTTAGTTGTTCTTTTACAGTAAATTGTGTTCTTTATCTTAAACATCCTTTTTTTTTTTGGTCTTTTATACAAGTGCAGAGAAAGATTTTCAGCCTTCCATTTTCCCTGAAGAATTAATCAGAAAGAAAAATCTTGTTACTTTAGGGCATTTTCTATTCAGAAGCAGAAAAAAACACAGTCTAAATGAGAGATGCAAGAATATTGCTTTTTGTGATCTGATAGCATATATTCACTAGCTTTTGCAAGAAAATAATGAATAATAACTGTAGCTAAGAATTCTAGTCTATTATTTAAAAAGCTTAAGGATTATGTGGCAAAATAAAAATGTAGAAAAATCTATCACTCTAACCTCTGGTCCAAATTTAAGACTGCAATATTTCAGATAGCATTATTTTAATAAATGGCATGACTGATATATGACAGTGTGCCCTTGATATTATAGTGAATAACTCCACTTGCCTGGTTATATCACAACTATCAAAATGTGTCAGGTTACTTTATCACTTATATATCCTACTGTGAGCAACCAATTTTGGTGTCTATTTATAAAGCCAGCACATATACAATTAGGGAAGTACACTATCTTTCACTGTTGTTTTTAGTATAAGGCTTTGCTATATAATCCAGTACTGAATTTGATATGTAGCTCAGGTGGGTCTGGAACTTCCCATGTAACCCAGACTAGTCCCAAACTTGTGGTCCTTCACACTGATGGTGTGCCACATCCATCTTGTCCATCTCAAAATACTTTATAATAACAAAAATGACACTTGCCAGGGATATGGTCCATGTGAACATATTTATTGTACTCTGCTCTCTATATTTACCTCAACCTGTTTATTTCTCTCTATATAAATGAACGATGTGATGTGGACAGCATTTTTCATACATCTTGTACATTAAGACGTTGTATAAATTGATTCTGTGATATTTGCATAATGATGGAAATCTAATGACTGATTTCTCAGAATGTTTCTCCATCTGTAAGTAATGCATAACTATAATAACAAACTGATACTGAGTAAATTCTAATAGAGCTGGGGTTTTATTTAAATGATGTCTCAAGATGACTGTAATTTCTAGTAACTTAGCAAATACAAATCTGAAATTGCTGGGATTATGTCTCTCTATTAAAATCTATTCATATTTTAAATGTGTCATAATAGTATCAATAAATATAAATTATATATTTGTATTCAATTAAATAATATAAATTAAAGATTGTGGTAATGTATGTTGGTATTGATAAATGATAATAATAATGTTACTAAAAATGAGCTGGAAAAACATTGCTTTGGTGTGGGACAATGGTCTTTATTCTCTCAATTATATATTAAATAAATGCTGATTGGTCAGTAGCCAGGCAGGAAGTATAGCAGGAACAACCAGACAGGAAGTAGAAGTGGGTTAATGAGAACAGGAATATTCTGGGAAGAAAAAAAAATTATGAGAGTTAATACAAAGCCTGAGTTAATAGGCCAATCAGTTTATAGTTAATGTAGACCTCTGTGATTTCTTTGGGACTTAATGACTGCGGGAACCGGGCATGACAGAAAACCTCAGACAACATTGCCTCTGCTTTCATTTAATACTAGGAGTCCCCGTCCTTTTTTCTATTGGAATTTCTTATTGACATATAACATTTGCACATATTTATGTGCTGCAATATGGCGCTTTTATTCATCTATACATACACATTCCCAGTAATCTTGAAGTGTTTCCTTAGAAATACAGTTGTTTGAATCTCAAGGTGATCGAGTCTAAGAGCTTTACTTAGACTGATGCCTGATCAAGGCCATACAGGAAGTAAGTATATTGCCATCAGGTGGATCCTAGATCAAGCTTTGGGCATTTTGAATGTTGGGTGTAGTCACTTAGCTCCATGTGTGCCAGATATGAGGAATGTGTCAAGAAGAAGATCCTGGAAAAAGATCTTGAGATTGAACTGAAGTTGTAGGGCTTTAATGCTACCTTTTGGGGATGTCTCACCAGCTCTTTTTGGTTGGATGAATATCTGGGCATGGCTACTGTCTCAACTCCAGTGTTGCACAGAAATTCCATGTTCATAAATCTGCCCTTCTCTTCCTCGTCAACAGTCTAACCTGGTATCCCACATATTGCTACCTTAAAACCTAACTGTGAACTTTGTATCATGTAGACATGCCCCTCGTTATTGTTGCTGAAGAGAATGCATTTACACATAGTGCCCAATTTTAAAGACATTTTATGAAGCATGTTTTCAAGCATTTAAATACTTTTGATATGACTGGTAAACCATAAACTGTGATGATTTAATCATACATATTGTTTACAGATTATATAGTCGAATTTCCTCAATAATTGAAAGTAATTACATTTCATAAGTGTTTGGCATATCGAAAACCTCTTCAAACTCATTACAAGCATGACAATATTGTGTGTTATTATTTGAATGCATATACACAATAACTTGAATTTCGCTTTTATCCTCTATAATTCGTTGCTGTGCCCTTATTGTACTCAAGTGTCTTGAGACGCAGAAATAAAGAATAAACTTTTTATCACTTCCCAAGTTTAAACAATAGGTGGGCTAGCGGAACTCAGGGGTTGTGTAAGTCCAGGTTCTCTAATGGTGATTGAATGGACATCACAAAGGGAATTGAGATTGGCTTACGTGGCTGTTTGTACTCTAGAGAGGCTATGAACCTGTAGTCTACAAACTTCTCAGTCCACAATCTAGATACCCCTGCAGTCCTAATCTGGTGCTGAGCCATAGACCTTCGGTCACATTAGAAGGGTGATTACAATGAACTCTGAAATCAGTGACCAGCCGCAGCAGTGGCAAAACTGATGCGCTTACCACCAAGGGGACAGGTGGTCAGGCAGAAGAGGCGGTGCTCTTCCCTTGGACCGTCCTTCGTTTGGATAATGTCTAGAAATGGCCTATTCTGCAAGTCTCCGACATGGAGGGTGGGGTTTTCCACTCAGTTTATTTTCCTAGGAAACGCCCTCACAGATCTGCTCAGCACCTGATCACTTCGCTGGTTTCATATTCAAGAAAATGAATAGGATTAGCAACGCAGTTGTAGGGGTTTTGTCCTTATGCAAGAGTCCCTGTGAGAGCTGGGCAGTGCAGTAGCCCCAATGCAATAGCCCCAAACCTCTAGGTTATTGTTTGCCTTCTTGCCAAGTACTAGCATTGAAGTGTGATTCTCAACCTTCCTTTCAAAATGACCTAATTTTCTCTGCACCAGAGGAATTCCCATGACCCTTTCTTTTTGTTTCTGTTGTACCTTTCTTTTCTTTTATGAAACTCGGGTGAAGACTACCATGTCCACTGTCTCATGCATGATGTTTCAGAAAAGCCCTCAGTCATACAGTTATTTGTTAGATTTCCACCCAGATGCAAGAGATGATTTCAATAATTTTGATTTATACAAAATCAGTGTCCTTTTATGTCCAAAAAACCAGTCACCTTGGCAGATACAGCTGAGTGGTCTATATACCCAGTTACTGTCTTAGACTGTGCGTGTAGGCTCCTGAGTGTCATCATGCCACAGCTTCCAGTCTGCTTCCTGATTCATTCAGGTGGAGAAACATGTGTGAGTACTGCAAACAGATACACTTAAGAGATTTAAAGCAATCATGTGTTTCCTGTGTATTACAATATCTTAACTCTATAAGATTTAAGTGTGTTCTTAGAAAACAAGTCAGGAAAGTAGAAGGATTATTCAAGAAGAGAGTGGTGAGGAGAAGGGATGTTGGGAATGAATATGATCAACATTTGTTATAGGCATGTGTGAAAATGTACAAGCAATGCCAGGATTCTGTGCAATTACCAGAAGCTAAAACAATTCATTTTAATAGAGGTAGTATGTATACATTTTATAGAAATTTGTTCATATTAGAGCATCATTAATGTTTGGCTTTTTTAATCTTTAAATTTCATTTTATATAGCATATATATTTATATATGTTCAATATGAAATAATAAGTGTCCAAACTGATAAATTCAAGTTGTCATTTTTGTGTTTGATAATTTTGTCATTTTTGTCTTTTTCAAATTTTAATTAAGTTTTTTTGGGGGGTTTTTCAAGACAGGGTTTTTCTGTGTAACAGTCCTGGCTGCCATGGAACTTGCTTAGTAGATCAGGTTGGCCTCAAACTCACTGTGAGTCACCTGCCTCTGCTTCCCAAGTGCTGAAACTAAGGGCATGAACCACCACTGTACAGCTTAATTAAGTTTTTTATAGGTGATATAAAATATATATAAATATATAATATATATAAAATATAATTCATGATTATTAATTAATGAAGTTCATTCTTGTTCTTTAAAATTTCTGTTGCAGTACTCCATTCTTTCTAGGAAGTGTAGCTCATATTAGAAGGCCTGCAGTGACTGAGGTGGATTGCCACTGAAATCCTCTATGGAGCATGTTAGGTCAGAGATACTAAAGTAATCCAGGAAGGACCATTGTTAATAAGGAAGATAGTGTATTTAGTGTGGGCCCCAGTTAGGCTAACACTTTCTGGAGCCAGGTAGAAATTTTTTAACAATGAGGTATGACTGTTCAAAGAAAGTTATACAGACAAAGTATCAACATTGGAGAAGTGTCAGGGTTTCAATGTTTCAAGGGTGATGCGGAAGGGAGACAGTTTACAACATGAAAAGTCTACTAGAGGTAATCAAAGTTTTAATGCAAGCCTTCTGCAATGTTTATAGGTGCAATTAGCTTTAGCAGATGAAGTGTAAAGTAAGACTTCTGTAAATAGTTTAAGAGCCTTGAAATAAGGAGACAACCATTCTTGGGATGCCCCATTAGATCCTTACTAAAAAGGAACTAAACAACTTTGGTGTACTTACACAGATACTTATTAACACATATTTCAAATTACAGGTCAGAGTATGTCTCCTACGCTCCCAAAACAAGCACGAAAAAGAAAGAACTTCATGACTTCTGCTTTACATCTTTCACTAATGAGAGCCTAGAATTTCACAGAACTGATCAAATCACATCAAGGTAGCCTGCAGAAGAACCACATTTTATTTTCTGAGAAATGGGGCAAAGCAGAGCATTAAAATAGCAAAAAGTAATGGATACAATTAAATCCTTTGCCTTCAAGAGGGAAGGCAGAGGCAGGAGGATGACTCCAAGTTCCAGGCCAAACAGAGATACACAGCAAGGGTCTGTTCCCAAACAACTAAAAACAATAACAACAACAACAAAAACCAGACAAAAACCAAACAAAAAACCTCACACTTTAGATCAAGCAAGTATCTCAAACTTTGTCATCTTTAATTCCTAATCTTATCATCACTAGTCCTCACTCATGAAATTGTGGGGTGTACCTCATAAGACATTTTGCAATTTCATTTACAAAAGAAATACTTTGATGTTAGAGAAGTAATTAATAAGCTCATTTTAGATTTAATTTTTAACTCTTTTAATCCTTCCAGACCTATAGATTACATCGTTTGACCATGAACAGTGTGACGTCCAAAGGTTCCCCATCAGGTGGAATTTGACAAAGACATGTGTATCTTCCCTCACATCTGTGCTCTGTTGTGTCTCTGAATCTACTCTGCTTTATAAACTCTAACTTTGGTTCGTAATAATTATTCTTAAAGAAACATTTTCACTGCAATCTCAACCCAAAGTAGAAATGCTCTACCTTGTAGACTTCTCTATTCTGGAGTAATCTATGCTGTCATGATACCGGTAGATTCTTTTTTGTCTTTGTCTGAATGGACTAGAGATTGTACATGTGGGAACAGTGTGTTTGTGTTACAAACCATGAGAACCATCCTGACTTCTGCAGGCAGAAATCCCACAGCTCCCCTCAACCTCTGATATTACAGTCGGTTAGTAAGTACCTGCCATCTCTCCTGTGGGCAGAAGGGTGGGATATGTGTCCCTTCTGGGGCAATTAAAACTGTGTCTGCAGGAGTCTTTATGACCAATTTGATAATGGCTTTGCTCAGGTAAATTCTGTCACAGTTTATCAATACAGTGTAAAAATATAACAAAACATGTTTTACCCATTGCTAGGCTCTTGTAATGTGTGCAATGGGTACATACATAGATCTGGGGCATTGTAAAAAATTCCAATCGATGGTTTTGTTTTATAGATTCCCCTTGCTGTAGTATCTAAAAAGGCACACAACCAATAATACTCCTGTTGCTGAACTCTTTTCTGAAAGCATGGAAGTTTGCAAATATTGATAAAATAATTTCGTCAACATTGTAAAATCATTCAGGCAATAAACAGTATCCGGGAATGGCTTGGGGAGGCAGTTACAGTGACATGATTAGCTGATTGTTTTAACTTTAGCCTCCAGGTATCTAATGCCACACTTTATTCCAAACACTAAAATCACCACCTCCGTTTCCTCTTAACATCAGCCAGACGCAAGGTATTTTTCAATTTTTCTCTGTAAACTTCTAGGGCTTTATCTTAATCGTATTTATTTTTATCAAGGATATGTTTCATAACTTGAAAGCAAGATGCCAAGCAACAATTGACCATTCTGTTTCATATGCTGGTCTGATAATATCTCTAGGTTTTTCTTACATCAGATCTGTGGCCATCTTGGTACTTGCCTCTGTGGCTTAGTTCTCTTCATAAAGGAGAAACAGAAACTACTACATAATATAGGTAGTTTAAAAATATTTTAAAAATTGTATTTTAAGCAATTAGAGCATTCAGAAGAATGGCTTTTAATGGCACAGTATCAATAAATGGTATTTTTTTTACAGAAAAAAATTTCTTTTTACTAATACTGAATTTGAGAACATTATAAAGCAAAAGTGCCACATACACTCATAAGAAAATATAGGTGTATGTATATTTGTATGAGAAGCCTTATTCTCTCCTGATAGGGTGTGGGTTGGAGGGGGGGGAAAGGTAGGGGAAGCAGAGTGGGAACAGGGATTGGTATGTAAAATAAGAAGAGATAGTCTTTTTTAAAAAAATGAATAGATAACAAATAACAAATAAGTATGTAAGTAGAAAATTTAAAAAAAAAACATGCAGGAAAATGGTGAAGTTAGAACATACAATATTGTATAATGTCAAAAATATCTAAGGAAAAAAGCTTGTATGTTCTTTATATTTGGAATCTGGTCAATAATATATGTATATGTGTAAACAAATGTACATGTGGCTACAGCATAACAAGTAGAAAAGAGAATAAGAAAGGCTCCCTATTAGATGGTGAGGAAAGATGGAATGCAGGCAATAGACCAAGTTATGGAGAAAAGATATAAAGCTAATTGTTTTTATATAATTTTAACTCTGTCATGCATATTTTCCTTTTTGGTGGGGAAGAAGTATGCATGAGATATAATCTGTACTGAAAGTATAAAATTCAAGGTGAAACCCTGGTGTAGGAGGTCCTTCTGTATTTGTGTTGGCTTTCCTTGACTGAATAAAGAAACTGCTTTGGCAGAAAGTAGTTGGTTGCACCTTGCCATGCACCTAGCCATGCCACATTTGCACTGGAGGCAAATCTTGCATAGCATAGTGGCAGTGTGTCACACTGCGCTCTCCAATGAGTACCACTACTGGTAACAGTTCACCCCGTGAAGTCTAATAGAATATTCTAGCACCATAAAAACCAGTCTTTTAGGAAAGAGGCTTCCCGATCAGTTTCACCTGGATTGCAGCATGTTCTTAAACCAAAACATGCTATCTTTGGCCTCAGGGTCTTACTTTACCATTTAGTCTGTCATTCAGCCACGCATAAGTGACAATAACCTCGTTGTTTTGTGTTGTCTCTAGAGTCTCCTGGTCAATAATTCACAGGAAAGCAACCTACTGTGGCATTGGAACCATGTGACTGCTCCTCCCTCAACTCACCTTAGTTTTGTCAAGCCATATTTAGGCCCTAGTATGTTGTATCACTTCATGTCTACTTACTCAAGACAGAGGAATAACAAGTCAATGAAATGATCCCACCCAACTCTAGCTTGGTTAACCAATGAGTTTACTGTGATTATTGACAAGAACAAGAGTGACTTGGATAGCCACAGAATGGATATACCTACTCTAGCGTGGGTGGACGGGTACTAAAGCTTCCTCATCCTCCTCTCTCTCAGCAACTATTTATTACTCATATAACCTTGTGGAGATGTTTCCCGAGTCTTATTACTTTCTTGTGCATTTAATTAGCTTTATGAGATCTTCCTCCCTCTCTGAAGGAATGTTTCAATCTGCAGAAGATATGAATTGACCTTGAGCAACCTAAAGTTACAAGTTACGTGAAAGGAATTTCAGCCTTGTGCACTAGGAATCTCGGGAATTTTTCTTTTCTTTTTCTTACTGTTTGTTGAGTTAAAGTTCCCCCACTTGAGGCGATTGTTGCTCATTCAATCGTAAACAAGCCTGATGACTGGTTGCTTTTCCCTCTTCGGTCACAATAGTTTTACTCAGTTTGTTTCTTAGAGGGAGTAAATATTCAGAAATGAGTTTACTTTTTCCTGATTAAAAAAAATGACCCAAAGTGGTCACTTTTTATAGTATTTTCTAACATGGTAAATTGGAAAATAAGGAAAGAACCCCAATGTTTCCTTGGTTCCAAGAGTTCCTTTCCCATGGATAAGCTGTGGCAAGTCCTGCAACTCTCAACCTCTGTAAATGAATAAAAGTGAGCTTTGGAAGTACAGCAAATGTGCCCTGATTCTGCGTTGTGAGTTATTTTAATTTTCAGTGTGATGGGGGTAGAGGTGTTGTGTCTAGAGGTGAAAAGACCTCCTTCTCAGAAAATAAAGAAATGACTTACAATTTTTGCTGCAAAGAAAATGAAACCCAGCAACCCGAGAACTTAAAAATGGCAGTTTTGTTTATTTTAATACTTTTACTTCAAAAACAGTAAGTGCTTCAAATACCTGACAGCAAAAAGTAGTTGATGGATATTTTAATTTTTGTCTTCTGATAGACTTTATTTCACAGTAAGGTGTGGGCTTAATAAAAAGAAACTTTTCCTTTTGTTTATGATATTTTCTCACCTACAGATATTTATAGATACACAGACAGATGATTTTTTCTGAAATTATCTCAGTAAAAATACAAAAAAAGCACCCAAGAATAAAGTGTTTCAAAGTGAAAATTTCAAAGTATAAGGCTGCTTTATAAATAAAACCTTCATAACATTTCAATATATTTTCTTTTTTGTTTATAAATATGTTTAAGAAATTCAACTGATTGCTCAGTTATCACTTAAATTTAGAAATTTTAATTTCAAAAAGCCATGCTAATTTTGCTAGAAGGCAACCCATGGCAAATTAATAGGTTCAAGGAAAATATACTTGAAAATGAGAAATATTTTGCTTTCATGTAAAATAGAATCTCATCAACACATGTAATCTCACAATTAATTAGTGTGAAATTTGATTTTAAATTCTTTCTCTTGATTTCTTTATAATGAATGTTATTTAGTCATGAGCTGTTTCTGTTTGCTTTGTAAAAATAATGCTGAAAACTCTGGAAAGGCTTTTCCTAGAAATATTAAAAATGTACTGTTCTTAAAATTTATTGTACATAGGTCTCATACTAGGAGACCTATGTACAATAAATTTTAAGGAAATTGGTATGGTGATTTCTCAGAAAATTAGGAAGCAATCTACCTCAAGACCCAGCAATACCACTGTTAGATATATACCCAAAGGATGCTCAATCATACTACAAGGACGTCTGTTCAAATATGTTCATAGCAGCATTATTGATAATAGCCAGAACCTGGAAATAATCCAGATGCCCTTATTGAAGAATGGATGAAGAAAATGTGGTACATTTACACAATGGATTACTACACAGTGGTAAAATCAATGACATCTTCAAATTTGAGAAAATGTATAGTTCAATAAAAACAGTAAAAAAATTAAATTAAATATGGAGGTATTCCCTACCATGTCCATATGGCAACTGGAAATAGTTTGCTAGGGATATTATAACAAAATACCACAAACTAGATTGTTTAAAATAATGTGTCCTGTCAGGGTTGTAGGAAGGAAAAGTCCGATATTAAATGTCAACAGAGAGATTGTATAAGCAGAAAGACCTAAGACTGGATCCCCAGGACCCATGTAAACAGTGGGGTGAGTAGAAAATGCCCAACTCCTGTGTGGGCAGGTAACAGGAAGTATTGTAGAATTTTGATCAGCCAATCTAGTTATCTGGAGAATTTCCATTATAGTAAGAGAGTCAGTCTCAAAAAACATAGTGAAGACACTTTTTGACTTCTGGACACCATAAACACTCCTCCACAAGCACATGCACACATGTACAAACAAGCACACACTCACACGCACACAAACACACACAGGGCACACATACACACATGAGCACACACACACATTTATTCTCTCTCTTTCCCTCCCTCCTCTCTCTCTCTTTCTCTCTCTTTTTCTCTCTCTCTCATGGGGTATCAGCAGAGTCATACTTCTGATGCTGATCAAGAGTCTCTGTTGACTTTGCATATGTCTGGTGTTCCTGATCATTTTGGAGTAATTTGTGGAGGGATTGCTCCAAAATTTGCTTTGATAGTCACATGACCCTCTTCCCTGTACATTTCTGTGTTTTCCTAAGTATTTCTTTCTTAGCCTCAAAATATTTCACATATATTGCAAATAATGACTAAAACTTAATTTATACTTATATAGACTATGTTGTTAAAAAATATTGATGGATTCTGCAATGACCAATTGAATCAATGAACTTGTGTGATGTCTCACATGGTCACCATTTGTATTGTAGAAAGAAGTACATTAGAAAGGTACTGGGCTATTCCAAGGGCGTGGGACATATTTTTTCTGAAGGAAATACAATTGTTTATGTTAAAATTATATTCTAAACTATATACTTGTACAAATTAGTATCAACACATCATGGGAGTGATATATATGTAGAATAATTTCTATTAAAATATTTTTAAGACTATCTTTTTAATATTTTCAAGAATACAATGTATTATTAATTAGATACATTAAGATACACAGTAGATATCTTAAACTTTTTTCTGTCTAACTGAAATTTTTCAGCCTTTGGTCTATATCTCTATGCTAGGCCTCATCAAACTTTTTACTCTCTTTTCTGGACTTACCTCTTTTATATTTCATATGTAGAGGAATTATATAGTACTTTCCTTCCTGCATGTATTTTAATAAATTAATTAAACATACTCCATACCTCTTCAGGCTGTCTAAGATGAGAAGGCTGCCTTTTGAAAGACGCTTATATATCTTGGTCTCTGCTATAACCAGTTTTAAACTTTTATTATGTTTCTCCTTTTAAAATATCTTTATCTGTCACAAGACTTTTTTTTTAAATCATCCAAGATGAAAGAGTACATGCCTATCATTGACAATTGCCTTTTCTCCTTTCTTTCCATACAGTTCTCATCAACATCTGACCCAGTGCCTGTGGTATGTGTCATATGTGCTGTGTAGGGTTGTATGTGCCCGACACCATGCCTGTGGTGTGTGCTGTATGTGTTGTGCATGCCTGACCCAGTGCCTGTAATGTATGTGTTGTATGTGCTGTGTGGGGTTGTGTGTGAGCATGTGGAGACCAGAGAAGATGTCATTTGTCCTGATCTAACACTCTCTGCTTTATTCCCTTGAGATAAGGTCTCTCCGTGAACCTGGAGCTGGGTCAGAGGCCAGCAAACCCAAATGAACCTCCTGTCCCTGCTCTCCAACACTGAGATTACTAGCTTATATTGGCACAACAGACATTGAGTTCTGGACATGAGAACTCAGGTCCAGAACTGTTTATGCAGGAAGTGCTCTTACCCATTATGTATCCCGCACCCCTGGCCTTGTATTTTATTTTATTACAGAATTTCTTCTTTCTTACACCATTACAAGAGGTAGAGTCCCTGAATGAACCTGAGACAAACAGAGCTTTTGATGATCAGAAATCTATAGTACTGTCCCACGTGGGCTCTAGAGATTGTCACAGAACAACTCTTGTTATCCTTCCAAGATTTTTCTCCAATACAAATGACATGATTGTAAGCAAACAAAGGACAATTTCATAAACTGCACAGAAAGAAGTAAAGTTAATAGGAGCAGAAAATGAAACAGCTCTCAGCCAGCTGCTGCAATCCAGGGCTGTACGTATAAGGACAACCTCCCAGTGCTTGTATTTTCAGGCTTCTTCATAACCAACTATTTTTCAAAGCAGATGACAATGCGAAGCTTACAGCATCATTTTCAGTGTGGTGCTTAATTGGAACCATTTCCTGTTACAGTGGTTTGGCGCATTGTACAGCTCCTTTCGACTCTGCTGTGGAGTCAAGAAAGAAATGTTCAGAGAGTTACTGATGGGCTAAGAAAATCCAAACTGGCCACACTCTAAGGACATGTATAATGGCAGGGGGGGAAATCATAGACACTCTGTTATAGTTTCTTCAAAGTAATTTTCAAATGCAAATACAGTTTCTAACATACCCCTGTTTCTTTGAGTCGTCAGTTTCCTCAACCCACCCTCATTTATTTTTGTAAAAAATGAAATATGGTTCAAAAGGTATTTGTTAACAGTTACCATGACTAATTCACTGTCAACTCTAACCAAAATATTGCCATTTTAGAGCAATGAAGAAGACGATGAGGACTGAGCTGTTTCTGAAACTTGCCTGGATTTATTCAGGTTGTTTTAAGGTAGAGAGTTCGGTGCTTTAGTTTTAAATACTCTGCTTGAATTTTTGCTAACAATGATGTTACAGGAGCCATTAGTTCTCCTGTAGCATTAAGCATAAAATTGTTTTGTGGACATAATTAAATGTATGCTCCAAATGTTCGTGTTAGTATTTTTATTTTAGATTATCAATAAAACAAACAATGCATCATCATGCTATAGCCATCCTCTTCTTTTCTGCTTAGGTTTAATATGCAAATATTAAAGTTTGCAAAGCCATGAGGCTGATCTCAATGATGTTTGAATATAAATTAATTTTTTGGTATGTTTACTTTCAAAATTGTAAGCTTACTTATTGGTGTAAATGATACAGACACCAATAAACAAAATATTTAAGAAAGGTAGGACATACAACTCTGATAGAAATTTTGCAGAATGATTTTACATTCACCTCTAAGTATTAGTATGTTGGTCTTATAAGATCCACTGTCATTCTGTGGGAGGCAGGTGTATGTAGTTTAGAACTATAGTTCTTACATTGGTGCTTAAAGTATCTATTTTTTTTTAGCATGTCAAAAGTTCTCTGTGTAATCTGGGATCAGTAGTCAGTACTTCATCTTAACATGTGCGTCTATTCTAAAGATATCCAATTGATAATTAAGTTTCATATCAGCCTTATATGGACTCGAAGGGGGGAGTGCACAAGTAAGTGGTGCTTAAAATTAGGTATTGAAGACGCCTTCCCCTTTTCCTAGTCTTGCAGTCATGAGCTCCTCTTCCTTTTGAAACCAACGCCTCTGTTTGTGTGGAGCTCAAATGATTCTGGGGCCTTATGTTTTGTCTTAGTTTCTTTATTGTGTCCATTTATCCCTCTAGCTATCACTCAGTCTCATTTTGGGGAAAGTAATTTAAATTATGAATGGAGTATATCTAAGCATTCGCCAAATTCTGTTATTGGTGAGTCTGCGAGATATTAAACTGTGATATGAGAACACAGTATTTTGTACGTAAAAGTACTGAAAAGTATTTTGAATCGCCTCTTTGGAATCTCAAAGTACACATCAGCACGTGAGAATTTCTGCCAATGATGGAAGGAATTAATTCTCCTTTGTTCTACAGTTAAGCAAGCCAACTACTTTGCTAAAGGGAAATACAGTCTGGCCCTGTCTATTTCTATCCGCAAATAGACATTTCTCTTTACAGTATCTTAAGAGGGAAGAATATCTATTGAGAGGGGATGATGGTACATACGTAGACAATGCCAGAACATAGGAAGCTTTCTATTCTTCCTCAGACCCTATCTATGAATTCCGCCTAAGTGAACATTGCACTGATATCACCTAATGTTAGAAACTTTTCTTACAGTGTGCATGTATGTACTATTATAGGCTATAATGTCACCAGGGATTCAATTGCTGCTGGATTATAGAAAATATTATAAAGAGTTTAAGACTTACTGTACATCTATCAGAAGCTTTGTTTCCTTTGTTTCACTGAAACAAGGTCTTGCTATGTAGTACGAGCTGGTTTTGAAGCCATAGTCCTCCTATCTCATCTTTCTGAATACTAGGAAGATATTAATATCTATGCACAGTTGTGCCAAGCTCACCAAGAGCTTTCAAAGGGGAGGTACATTAAAAACATTTTTAAGGCAAAATTCACAGAGGTAGTAGGACAGAGGTGGTGTGGAAAGTAGAATATGACCCAAATAGTCAATTTATAATGATTGATCCCAGTGGGAATGTTAAGGTCCTAAATGGAACCACAGCTATGGAAACAACTGGAGAAACATATAATATACTTTACAAATTTGGAAAACACATTTGTGGAAGATTTTATTGAGGAAAATAGAGGAGAGTTATACGGTATCCAAAATGTTTTCTAGTTTCGTTTCAATGATTATGATTTCTTTCTTTTTTTTTTGAAAGAAAAAGCAAGTGTTACAAAGGACTGGAGAGCTAAGTCTTATTCCAGTTACACTTCTATAGCGTGGTGAAGCCATTGTAAATGAGTTGTCACTTGCTGAGGTTTCTGGAGGGTGTTTTTCAAGTGCCTGCTTATCGAGATAGGCTCCTTGCTCCTCTGTCCTCTTTTTGACTGACCAGGGACTGTTTTAAAGGTTTCCATCCTTTTGCCTCACAGGCTTCTGTTCATCCATCAACCAATGTTTGACAAAAATTGTTTTAGTTGCTCTCAGAGAAAGATCAGGACAAAATGACTACAAAGAAAAACAAAGCAAACAGAAGAAAAAAATGAAATAACTCTCCAACAACATTTGTCCACACGTAAGTCAGATTGTCATTATAACAATTGAGATACTAAGTTTACTCAGGGGCAAGATTATTTGGGCACATGTCTAAAGTTTTCATGAGTCCATGGTCAGTGGACTCAGATGGTTCATGGTCCATAGTAGGTCAGGATTTTATGATCAGAGCTTGTGACAGAGCAAAATCTACTCACTTCATGATTATAAGATAGGAATCACAAAGGGAAAGTGTTTGGGTCTCACTATTTCCTTCATGGTCATGTCCCAATCCCTGGAAAAACACCCATGTGATTATACTTCTTCAAGTCCACCTCCAAAGACCACGAATCAATTTATACGCTAATGGCTGGTGGATCCTTTTCATGGATGCTTTTTTTAAAGATTCATGAGTTCATCCACTTGTTCACTCAGCAAAAAATATTCAACATATGCTGTGCTCCAGACAGTTTAAAAGTTAAGTGATGCAAATGATACAGAATAGATCTGAAAAACCCTTGAAAAGCTGCCAAAGGAATCATGAAGCACAAATTCCAACGGAAAGAAGAGGGAAAAAAAAGTTTAGTAGCACGTAATCACGTGATGTGTTGATGCAATGTGTGTGCTCTTAGTCCATCCTGTTGGGTTGTAAGACTTGTCCACCAGCTTACTGACAGGCTTGATGAGAAGCATTCCCATAGCCTTTCTGGGCCTCCAGCTTACTGACAGGCTGGTCTAGGGGAGCTCCATAGCCTTTCTGGGTCTCAGTTTGCTCTTCAGGAAGAAGCAACTACTTGTAGTACACATGTTAGAACTTTGATTTGAATATTATACAAATTAGTCTCCAATAAATATATTTTAGGCATCTCCCTTCGTGGATTTTAAATTTTCTCCCTGCACCAGTTGACTATCCTGCCAATGAACATCAAAATATTTTCAGGCTTTTAATATGTATGGCTAATTGTTCTTTAAATTATTGTACCAGTTTATTTAAAAAAAAAACTCTTAATTAGTTTTCTTGCAACCTTGCCAATATTTGCCTTTTGCTCATTTGGACGCAAACGAATAGCATTTCATAGTCTTTAAAATTTGTATGGACACAGCTGATGTGTTTCTGCATTGTTTCCTTCAGCCTGGCTTTGTGTGTGCATTCCTCTTTTGTGTGTCATTTAGGAGGGTTTATTTTCTCCTTTGGCAGAATGTGGGCAGACCCTAAAGAGCTGGTTCCAACAGCCCATTTAGCATTCCATTATAGACGGTGAGTGTTTTGTTCTTTCAAACAATTTCTTCCATGCCTCTCAACACCATAAATGCTTTTCTCTGTCTCCAGTGGTCTCTGCTGACTGCTTGCTCTTAGCTTCCATGGCCGGCTTTTGAGTACGGATGCCTGGTAGTCTCTGCAGAGATGAGTGAAGCTTGCCCCAGGCTTCTGACTCTTGTGTTTATATCTCCAGACCAGACGTGCTTTCCTCCAGATTTGTTTACTCCAAATATGGGTGATAACGATGGCAGCCAAGCCTAGCAATTCCTAAAACAAATTCTTGGTCTCTTTCCCTCCTCCATCCCTGCTCTTTTTAATATTTAACATTTCAAATGCCTGGTGCTGGCATGGCTGATAGGACCACCCTTGAGAGGGAAGAGACATTCTGGCCCCTTGTTCATCCTGAAAATTCATTGCATTTTAAAATTGCTTTTCTTCTCAGTGGAAAATCTTGTTCTACCTGCTTCTTAGATTTCAATCAATTGAGAGAACACTTGTACGAACTCCTGTAACTGAATTTTGAGGGTCTCTTTGCACTCCATATAGTATGGTGCTTTTTTTTTAAAGGTGTCCATCTATAATACAGGTTTTTCTGCTTAAAATTGCTGAGACTCCAATACCGGCATTGTAATAGAGACCACCGTCTTGAATATTGCTTGTAAACTTGCAAGTGTGTGTCTTGCCTTCTGCAAACTCTTGCAATGAATCTTCTCCTAGTTGCTGCTTATATCAATACATGACCACGTGATGGCCCTTTCCAGGTCCCCATGTTAGCACAAGCCCTTTATTGGAGACCGCTTCCCTTTAACTAAATAACTCTCACAACCAATCATGTTCATGCAAAAAAGCCTTTTTTGAAGCCTTGTCTAGGCCTTGCATATTCTCCTTACTGTGGCTTAACTATCTTCTTTGAAACAGTTATGATGATTTTAATTATTTGACTGGGAAATTAAATGATTGACTCCTGTAATAGGCCAGAAACTTAGCAAAGAAAAGGCTAGGATGATAGCAAAAAAACCTAATAATTATTGGTGATTTAAAAAAATATTTGGTTAATTATCTATTTTGTATGTCATACTCTTGGTTTTTAAAATTGAAATTCTTATTCTGAGTAACCTCTAGGTTTAATATAAATATTATTTATCATTACATGTAATTATATGTATTATAATTTACAGGATTGACAGTGAGTTACAAATATTTATCCAAGTTTATTAAAATACTATATTTCCACATGAAGCCTATGGGCTTTGAGCCATGTACTTGAGTAATGTTTAAGGGCTTAAATAAGACTTGAAGTAAGTGCTATGTGGGTCCAGCTTATAAAATAGGCTTCTAGG
Organism: Neodon shergylaensis; assembly: GCA_025134845.1. NCBI lineage: Eukaryota > Metazoa > Chordata > Mammalia > Rodentia > Cricetidae > Neodon > Neodon shergylaensis. The sequence continues at coordinate 5,077,790 of JABTXL010000827.1, forward strand.
TTTTCCTCTTGTGCCTGTTTTCTGACAGGTTACAACACTGTGTCATTTTAAAGGTTGGGTCTCCTTGATTGGCTCTGGACTGCAGAGAAAATTTCTTTCACATTCAAAGGAAAATACTGCAACCACCAAAGCAAAGATCTGGGTATCTATTATGTTGAGATTGGGTATAATTACCAAGGTTCAGGACATGAATAGAGCATATTTGTTTCCATATTTATATCCATATTTGATATAAAACATTGGAACTCGGACTTGTGTGTCTCTCCAATAGACAAAAGTCTGGGCATCATGGTGAAAAATTTCTCAAAAGAAGCAAGGTATGCTCACCTGACTTGTTGGTTGTACACCAAGCGGGGAGCACATGAATATGGTGTTGAAAGAGAAGGGAGTGGAGAACACTGTGCATTTGATTTTGAGTCTTACACACTAGCTGAAGACACTATGAATTAGTGAGCACTGAAGTTATGTGGCCACAATAAACCCTGGGGTCCTAAGAGAAGAGCCGACACTGGGTTGGGGTTCTGTGCTATCCTTGTCTCAGTACGTGGGGTGTGGTAACCCAGCTTCCGTATGGGGGTGGGGTTGTAGCACAGATGAAGGGAAAGATACTACAGTGTTATGTATGTTAATATGTGTGGGGTCTGTATAGGGAATGGAACAAAGTGAGGGGAAAGGCAATCTGGTTTTTGTCAATGTGTGAGGACATTAATAATCAGGTGGGATAAAGAATGAATATAAAACATTCAATTAAGAAGATTTCATGCAGTTTTTGTAAAATAATCCAGTTATTTAAGTTTCTGTGCACTAAGTTATCAATATTTCTAACTGGTCCTGGTTATAATTATATAAAAAAAATATATGATTTTTGAGATCTAAATATTATTTTAAAATATACATTAATAATAATAATATATAGTATTAATAATATTTACTAAGATAATTCTTCTTCCCATAAATGAGTCCAGATCATACTTTACACATGTAGATATTTATCATGTATGTGTATGAATGTGTTGTGTGCATGTATAATTTACATGATGTTTGTGGTTATCTGTCTTTAGTATTGTAGAATTTAGAAAGACACCTAACTCATTAGCCTACTAATTTACTACACAGACCTAAAGTTTTTGAATGCTTGAGAGAGTGCTAATTACAACAACAAGAATACTTGGGGAAGGACAAAATCCAATTTGGTTTCAATTATTCTTGGCTTCTGATAATTATGACCTGATTTTACAGAAAGTAATTTCCAAATACTAAATTGAAAGTCTGTTAGATTTTATCAAATAATTGCTCAAAACTTTTGGATGCATTTTTTAGATATGATCATGTCATTTTATTTTTAATAATATAAAATTATATAAAGTGATATAGTTTGGCTTTACATTTATATCATAATTAGGCATTGGAAAATAATTAAAACAAAAAATGTTCAACAAGTTTGAGTTTTGCTATGTGGAAAAACATGGTTTCACAGAACACAGGGTGAGTAAATGAATGCAGTATTATATTGACTACTACTAAATAAAATGTCTGTTGTAATTATAAGTCTCATTATGATTAATTTTTAAGTTCTTGCTAGTAACAAAACTTGCTTTGTTTACTGGAAATTTTAGTTATTCATTCCCTTTTTTTTTTTTTATCATTTTTCTTTTTCTAGATAGGGTTTCTCTGTACAGCTCTAGCAGTCCTGAAACTTGCTCTGCAGACCAGGCTGGCCTTGAAGTCACAGAGATCTGCCTGCCTCTGTCTCTGGAATGCTGAGATGAAAGGCATGCACCACAACTGCCCAGCGTTTTGTTATTCATTCTTACTTCAATAAATTTGAAAATAATGGAGAGCCTTTGCTTTTCCTTTTTGATCATTTATTATTTCTGTCTTTTATTTGGAACTGTTGGGACACTCCTTCTGTCCTCTTCCCCCTCCTCTCTCTCCCTCTTTCCCTCCTTGTTCTTTCATGGCTTGTGTATCATAGTGAAGAAGCCTGATTGTGCACACGTGAGTCTTTTAGCATTTTTCTGGGTTTGGTGATGGCCAAACACAGTAATTACTTACAAAAGGCAGGCAATGTTCCAAGTCAGAATACAGATCTGAAAGAGCCAAATGTCACTTAGAAGTTCTAGAAATCACAAAAGCAAAGCAGAGTTTTTAATATAAAACCATTTATGTTCGTGATAAACAATTCCCGGTAGGTCACAATTATTGAATTACTTAAGTACTTTTTTTGATATGATTGTCTTGCCCCCAATGTTGTCTGGTTATCTACAGAGTTGGCAGTCTTTGTTTTCAGGCTTTGGTAGAATGTGATATCCTGAAAGTTTAATTTCTGCTTGATTACAGGGTTTATCTTTCTGAGGAGTGCCTTAGATTTTTATTAAAATTTTGAATGTGATAAACTCCAGGTTTCGATTTATAACCCATGACAGTTAGGGATTTTTTTTTAAAAAGACTATCATTTTTAATTGAACCATACATTCCCCTACTCTCCTTCCTTCCTGCACCCATACTTCCAATTTACTCAGGAGATCTTGTCTTTTTATCCTTCCTAGATGGATCCTTGCATTTCTCTGAGGGTCTTCTTTGTTGTCTAGTTTTCTTTTGTTGTTTTTGAATTATATATTTTTCTCCACTCCTCTCTTTTCTTCACCCCACCCCTTCTTCCCTCTCCCATGATACCGACACTCCCAATTTACTTAGGGGATCTTGTCTTTTACTGCTTTCCTTGTAGATTAGATCCATGTATGTCTCTTAGTGTCCTCTTTGCTGTCTAGGATCTCTGGGGTTGTAAATTGTAGGCTGGTTTTTCTTTGCTTTATGTCTAAAGCCACTTGTGAATGAGTACATATTAGATTTGTCTTTCTGGGTCTGAGGTGCACCAGTCAATATGATGTTTTATAGATCCATCCATTTGTCTGCAAATTTCAAACTGTCATTATCTTTTTCCACTGTATAGCAGAAATTGCAATCTTACCAAAAAGCAATCTACAGATTCAATGCAATGCCCATCAAAATCCCAGCAAATTTCTTCACAGACCTTGAAAGAGCAACAGTCAACTTCATATGGAAAAGTGAAAAACTCAGGATAGCTAAAACAATCTTGTAAAATAAAGGAACTTTTGGAGGTATTACAATCTCTGAATTCAAACTCTACTATAGAGATATAATAATAAAAACAGATTGGTATTGACATGAAAACAGACATGTGGACCAATGGAATAGAATTGAAGACCCTGATATTAACCCACATACCTATGAACACCTGAATTTTGAGAAAGAAGCAAAAAATATAAAGTGGAAAAAAAGCATATTCAACAAATGGTGCTGGCATAACTGGATGTTAACATGTAGAAGAATGAAAATAGATTCATGTTTATCACCAAGCAACAAAACTCAAGTCCAAATGGATCAAAGACTTCAACATGAAACCAACCACACTGAACCTCACAGAAGAGAAAGTGGCATGTACACTTGAATGCATTGGCACAGGAGACAACTTCCTAAATATAACCCCAATAGCACAGACACTGAGAGTAACAATAAATGGGACCCCCTGAAACTAAAAAGTTTCTGTAAAGCAAAAGACATGGTCAACAAGACAAAACAGCAGCCTACAGAATGGAAAAAGCATTCCAACAACCTCACATTGGCCAGAGGGCTGATCTCCAAAATATACAAAGAACTTAAGAAATTAGTCATCAAAAGAAAAATAATTCAATGAAAAATTCGGTACAGACATAAACAGAGAACTCTCAACAGATGAATCTAAAATGGCTGAAAGACACTTAAGGAAATGCTCAACATCCTTAGCCATCAGAAAAATGCAAATCAAAACAACTCTGAGATTCCATCTTACACTTATAAGAATGGCCAACATCAAAAACACTGATAACAACTCATGCTGGAGAGGATGTGGGATAAGGAGAACACTCCTCTGTTGCTGGTGGGAGTGCAAACTGGTACAGCTGCTTTGGAAATCAGTGTGGTGATTTCTCAGAAAATTGGGAAACAGCCTACCTGAAGACCCAGAAATACCACTTTTGGGTTTACACCCAAAGGATGCTCAATCATATCACAAGGACACCTGCTCAACTATGTTAATAGCTGCATTATTTGTTATAGCCAGAACCTGGAAACAACCTAAATGCCCTTGACCAAAGGATAGATAAAGAAGATGTGGTATATTTACACAATTGATGGTCAATAAAGCCTTTGTGTTCAAACTCTTTTCAGTTGAGAGATCAGTGCACACTGTTTGCTCCTCCAGTATCTTTACTGGTGGGTTATCCAGGTTCACCCTGAGTCTACTTACAATGGAAGCTCAGACAAAGAAACTTTAATGCTGTATCAAATTCTTTACTCTAAAATTGAAGCGAAGGAACTTTTCCCTCAAGTTCATCCATTCTGGCAACCAGTGTGTTCCTCTTCCTAAAAAGAATGCTGCGGGGAGACTGTGAAAAGTTTCATCCACCTACAGTAGGGAACAAAGCTGTCCTGATGGTTTTCTTAACGGTGTCACCACAAATATAAAATATAAATATTTCATACTGTAGATTAAAGATTATATTTTATTTGTGAATGAAATTTTTGTACCTGAAACCATTGGCATAATAAATTCATTTCACTGGAGGGAACGTATTTTATATGTATGAACAGAAGATATTCCTGTATAGATATGGGAATTCATACACAATTATACTAACCCCCTTTCTATAACCTCTAAAGGCAGGGAAAGGGAATCTTGTGTTAATAACCTAAAAGCTGTTTTGTACAAAGCCCTATCGAAACATTTTCAATGCAGGGAAAGGTGAAGGCCTTTGTCTTCCAGTGGAGGTGTATGGGTGTCCTAGGCCTGATCTTGGGTCTCCAGTTTGCTTACGAATCATCCGCTACTTTTATTAGCTCCCTCTAACATTGCAGTCTCCCGTGTCTCCTTTCTTCTTCCTGCTCTCTCTGTGTTTATTATAGCAGAGTGGGGTAATGTGTGGCACTTGGTGAGCATGAAATATGAGCGGCCAGTGACTGCCTAACTCCCAGGTGGAAAGTTTGCTCGGTGGCGCATCTCATTGTAAGTCTGTGTCTCTCACGGTTGTCATGTGGGGATGAACTTGGGTTCTCAGTATCCAAAGTCCAAATTAATCAAGACACACTCAGAAAATAGTAGCTTGCCTCTTCTAAGTTCCCTGTTCAGTAGGAACCCTGCTGCTGTTCCCTGATAGCCATTATCTGGAGACGCTTTAACTTCTAATTCTTATTTAGAAGAGCTTTGGGGAAGGCAAATTCTTATTTAAGATGTAAGGTCTAACTCAAGAGCCATTTTTTTTCTTACTAAGCCTAGTTTTTGCTCTTATTGGATAAGAATTTGCTGGGACAGTGAAAGGTATTTATTTTTACAGAAACACAAATTATTTACAATCATTGGTGTTCATTAATTAATATTTACAAACACCTAGCTACGGTATATGGGATATAATTTAAATAGGAATTGGAAACCTACAGATTGAAAAAATGCACACTGGTGAATCTCCGTGGGCTGGCTGTATACTGCAGTACACAGGGACCATCAATCACTTCTCTGCCTCTTGTTCCTTCCAAGGTTTTGATTGCTTGCAGAAGCCCCAAAAGGACTCATTAAGCTTGCTTCCCTTCCATTTCCAAGTCCCAGCGCTTAGAGCACTTTTGCAAATAATGATTCGCACGTGGGTAAAAGTTTCAGAAACATACTGGAGATCAAACCAATCACCTAATATCAAACCTCTTGGACGACAGGACCTGGAAGGAAAATCTACTTCTGAAATATCCGTCATGAATTTGTTAAGAGATTATATGGTAATTATACCCCAGATGATGCTTCCAAATGCAGCGAGTCAGGAACAGTAGGGAAGATAAATGCACAGGCGGTTTGGCTTGTCTGTGTAGGTGTGTGTGCATCATGAATGGAAGAGGATGGGGAGAGTGGCAAAGACAGAATTATCTAAACAATGTCCTATCTATTTATACTTCTTTCTTGCAAACTTACCTATTGTTCCATGTACAACTCATTGACTTGCCTTAGACCTTTAAAACTTGAATGGACTTTGATGCTCTTAGTATGCTAAAGTATGTAAATCTCATATTTCATGCCCACAAAGCAAGGATAACCAGCACTTTGGGGTTTACATACTTGGCAATGCAGATATATAAAGAATGAGTTTCTTGAAAAGCCATTAGAGGGATGTTATATACATTTAGTTTTTAAAATTCATATATAATGTACACGTGCTAGGTACCATGTTGACATTGTCAGTAAAAGTGGTGTCTCCCAGACTCCGCCTTCTTTTTCCCTTTTCCTTTGCTTTGATTTCCTGCCTAGCTATATTTTGCCCTGTCATGGGCCAAAGCAGCTTCTTTGTAGTGGTAATAAAACATATCCACACATATAAAAGGGCATCTCACATTACTCCTTACTGAATTGTACTTTTTATTGAATAAAGCAGTTGCTCCCATATGTTAGGTTTACTTCTGTTTGTGAAGGCATTTGAGTCTATATGACTGGCAGGAACTATCAGTTCCTTTGAGCAAGACAGTTACTTTAGCAGGAAAATTACTCTTAAAAGTAACTACTATGTACATACTTCTCTTTCCTGAAAGATATAAAATGATACTTTTGCATACAATTACTTAGGTATTACTTATTACTTATACAATTACCTGCTACTTTGTTAATACTGAATGGTTTGTTTGATCTGGGTAGAATTTCTCGTGTAATCAAAATAATCCAACACACACGTCAAGACTGATAGTCTGCACACATTGCACAACAAAACAACTTGATATAAGTCTTCGGCTGATGAGTATGATACACACATCATTCTGTATCTGGGCACAGGTTTTGATAGCTGAAAGTAGATGAAACAATACTAACTTAAAATTCTATATGCCATACTGTACAGGAAAACATTATTAGAGCATTTTTTTTATCCTTTAATTTAATCTATTGTTGCCACTTTGCATTACGGTGATTTATGAGCTGTTACCTTAGTTACAGCCTCCCCCTCCCCCAATTTAGTTGAATTTCCAAGTTCATAAAGATAAAACAGAACACGGCATTGGCAAATTAAAGTAAACTCTCCTAATTTCCACAACGATAAATCACAAGTGCTTGCTTTCTCCCTGGCAGAGCCCTATCCTTCTGTGTTTGAAGACTCTGAAGACACGGGAAGAGGAAGGAGCTTTTGTATGTGAGTTAATCATTTCCTTGTTAACCTTTTGCCGTCAGCCGCAATGAGATTCATTCTTCATATCGCAGTAGCGTCATCAGCGGGAAAATGCTTTTATCTGCGCCGCTCGGTGTTACAGGACTGGAGGGAATTGGTACCACTTGGGAATCATTAAAAAGATAATGGACAAATTATTTCCTCGTATCTTCATTCAGGCTTCTTTCCCAATGGTGCCCTGGTCCTCCACGAGCATCAATCAGAATTATGCATTAAGCACCGAGGGATGGAAGAGCATCTTGAGGGAGACTGAGGAGACAAGCAACAGGAATCTGGAGGACAGCGGGACCCGGCTTGCTAGGTCAAAAAAAAAAAAAAGAAAAAAGGTGGGGATTATTTCCTCATTGAGTTTGTTTGATGTGAAGAGGTTAGAGCCATGTAGAGGAGATTTACTTATCTTAAAACCGTACAATTGCAGATGGGGTGGGATCTTTAAGACCTAGGTCTCGGGAAAGGACTTACAGAGTAGCTTGGGTATTTATTTCTGTTTTTTTTTTTTTTAAATATATTTATTTTGTTGAAGACTCTTCGTGCGGGACATGAATAGCTGTTAGTCACCGGGTTTTAGCACCTTTCTTACTCTTGGTAGGAAAATTTGTGCCAGGTCAGTTTCTCGGGCAATGAAGACTTTAGTGGTGAATTTTGCTGTGGGCAAGGGTAGCGCTCTATTACATTGAAACAATCAACAGGTCCGCAGATAGAGAGTTGGCGGGGAAAACCAAATTTCCACCGTAGGACCTCACAGTCCAGGCTAAGAAGAACTCTGCCATGGAGTACCAGTTCTACCTAGTGAGCGTCTTCAGAGGCAGCTGGAGCTGAGCTGTCTGTCGGTGCCGCTAGTCTGTGCTTCAGAATCTGACTTCTACTCTCCCAGAGAGTGGTATCTTCCTGCATGGACTGCGAACGTATGAAGAAGTTGGGAAATTTACATTCAAAAGGAAAACGTCACTGCACAAACCAAAAGTCATTATTTTCAAATATTGTGACTCTCAGATATACTTCTCTGCAATATCTAGTGGTTTATCGTAGAAATCCTCGGTGCTCAAATTTTCTTAATATTGCTATCCCCTTTAGAATGAAGTAAGGGAATTCATGTGTATTTACCATGTAATCAGAGCAGTTATCTGGCCCGTATTCTTTAAGAATCTTCCTTATGTGCCTTGTAATGTGTAACTATTTAAGTAATCTGAATAAACTGTGAAGAATAATTTAAAAAATTCATAGGCAACAGTTTTTTAAAAAATAAACGCTGTAAACAAAGGAGTCCAGAGCCCCCAGTCAGGAGCAAGTTCTCTGGCAAGGGTGAGTTAGATGGAGGAAGCTCATAGTTGCTAAGTCTCTATGTCATACTTTTCGCCTTCCACGCCTGGAAAGCTGTTCCTACGCGCACTACACCCATTGCTCCCAGAAAAGGCGGACTGACGCACAGGCGCCCTAAGGGGGATGAGCTCTAGCAAGAACTACTTCCCAATACCCGTGTGTTAGAGAGACGCTGCCCTGCGCATTCCATTTTAATTTGAATGCATAGACTTTAGGGGTGTACTCCTTAGGAATGGAGATGAAGGAGCATGCTCATCTTCAGTACCAATGCCTCATGGGAGCCCAGGTGTGGGCTGGCCTGAATGACATCTTCCCACTGTGGGAGAAGCAGAACTCTATTGATTAGATTTCTATATATGACACGTTAATGATTATCAGATGACAAGAAGACCCACTGAAACAGGCATCAAAAGAGTCTTCCAGTGTTGTTGGTGGAGAGATGCTTTATTCTACCATTGATGTCTTGATATACGTGGAAAGGATTCAAATTCAAGGCTTCTGCCACAGTGGTGAGGGATATTTTTCCTTTGGGAATACTTGAGTTTTAATTTTAATATCCCGTAATTAAGCAAGATAGTTTAATAGTCTATTTTTTCATAGAAATGTAGCATTGTAAATTCTTTCCATGGGCAATGAATGGAGAAATTATAAATTGTGTAGGCAGCTTTAACAGGGCTTTTGTGGGAACTCTCCAATCCTCCTCCTTTCCAAATTTAGCAGGTGGATGCACTGTATTTAACTTAAAATGGCTGTAGGCTACTTGATAAAACATGAGCAGACCAGGCTAGGAATTGAATTTTGACTATGCCGTATCTCTGGGAGTTCGAGACCAGCCTGGTCTACAAGAGCTAGTTCCAGGACAGGCTCCAAAACCACAGAGAAACCCTGTCTCGAAAAACCAAAAAAAAAAAAAAAAGATTCTGAAGAGACATCAATGAGGCCCAGAGTAGCAATGTTATAAATAAGCTACCCACGGTTCCCATGTACATTTAGTAAAAAGAGATTTGGGAATAGTGCAACTAATCCCCAATGCCCAACGAAAGTCTCTCCAATAATTTAACAAATGCATGGCGAATGTGCAGTTGGAGATATATTAAATAAACAAGCACGGCACAGAGGAAGTTTAAGGACTACACAAATGAGGAAAGAAGCGCAGAAGGGCCAGCTTTTTCAATGCTTCCCAGTAAGACAGCCGCAAAGAAAAAGAAAAGCCGATCAGAGTCAACAGCAAAGCTAGGGGCTTTGTTGAGGTGACGCAAGAGCACGCTGCTGGCTTTGAGAGAAAAATCGTGAGCCCCGTTAATTCGACATGTAAGGATTGCCAGGGTTGGTGTGTAGAGTAGATTCTTCTCAGCTTGCTCCCTGTGGGTGTGGCTCTGATGGGCACAGTCATTGCTCACAGGTGTGAATACACAGAGAGTCTAAATCTCCCAGTCTTCTTAAATGGTGTTTGTTGCTCCCAATTTACTTAAGGCTGCCTCCGGCGAGGATCTCAGAATCCTAGGCAGTTGCCCTTCCATGTCTTCTGCGGCACTTGCTGCCGAGGCTGCCAGTGAAATGAAACCCTTGACTTTTCAGAGAAGCTGCTCTTCAATTCCCCCCCCCCCCCCCGCACAGGTTTGATCCTAGCGGAGTTCTTCCAGAGCGTGCAAACTGAACTTCAATTAAAGAAGTCTGCAGGGCACACAGTGCAGATGAACGGCAAGCACTCCGAGAGAACCCCTGACAAGCCTTTGGCAGGAAGGATGCCCAGGCGCCAAGCGGGCCTTTGGAAGGGTTACACTGAAACAAATATTGGAGGACCCCTAGGATTTCAGAGCAATGTTGTTTTCTCATTTTGCTGGGACCTCAAGAAGAAAGTGTTCGCTATTTCAAATAATGTGAAGAATCACATCCTTTCAGATATGAGCGCTTGCAAAACCCAAACCTTGTGCTTTTAAACATCTGTCAATAGACAAGGCAGGAACTCTCAGCTAACCAGCGCTGCCTATTCCTTCCTTAAAACACTGACTGAGCTCTTTTTGGCCGAAGTTGTTCTTGGAAGCTTTGCGCATTCCCAGGGAGAGTCTTTCATTTTGGTAAGTGCAGATGATTTTTTTGTTGGCGTCTGCTTAATTTCAGCAGATTTCCATGCAAATGAAACACAGGCAGAGAGAGGAAAAACCACCAGAAATCTCCGGACTCCTTGCTGAGTTGTACTTCTCTTCCTCACTCCTTGCTAACCGTGCTATCCCTGGCATTCAGGACTCCTGATAAGAGCGTACATTATTCTTTTGGCCATTCTGAATACTTCATTTGCTTAACAGTTAAAACAATGGAATGACTTCCTTTTTTTTCCTTGAAATTTTCATTTATTTGAATTGAAGACTTACAAGGGGGCTATCTAGTATAATTGCAATTAGAATTACAATAATAAGTAGTTATAATGTGATTAATTAATGACCAGGGTTAGCTCAGTTTATGCACAGCCATACCCACGCCCTCCCGTACTGAACTTCTCAGTACCGCTTTCCAGAATAAGTACCTATGGACCCCTGAAAAGTATTAGCACGATGGGTGTATTTGGATGGTCCCATGGTTCAGCCTGTGCTTTATCTGATACTAAACCCTAGGATACACTGATAAGTAACTGAGAAAGATCTGCCCAAAAAACCTGATATCAAGTAAGGGACTGTAGGAGTTGCTTCAAAAATTCTGTCTCTCTTGCCATCAATTTCTTTCCATCTGGAATGCAAATCTTCTGAGGTTGTATAGCGAGTTATACAAAGAATGCAAGGGAATGCATAAAATTGAGAAGTTGTTATTTTGATTCAGGTAATGAATGTCACAATCACCTAGGAATAAAGATAACTATAGTAAATGTGGAAGGTTAATGAATATATGAAGCTCACCAAGATTGTGAGTGCTGCTAATTTGACATAAAAGCTGATTGATAAGCATTAAGGCCCTTTAGCTAAGCAAGTCAGATAAGAATTCATTTTCGCGGCATTTGAGCCACGTTTTGATTAGTATGATATGAATAACTTCAAAAGGTTCTTTGCTTAAATAACCACAGCTAGTTCATAAATCAGAGCTAACTGATCTTCAGATTATAAAACAATTTAGAGTGCTGATTGTTGTGTTCTGAGAGTTTCTTAAATCATACTATTTTATAGGGTGGAAGTGGGAATGACGTGGGAGCAGGAACACTTATAAATTGCTAAAGGTGGGCTACTCACCTCACAGTGTTATGCTTGCTATTCATAGATATGTATTAAAACCTTCCCAGGAGAAATGTAAGTTTTTTGGATGGCTTCCTTGGGAATATCCCACACCTGCCACGGCCATATTCCAACAGCAGAGGCTGAGAGAAGTTGCAATATTCTCATTACGAGATGCACTGATCCTCCTGGAATATATTTTTACAAATACACATATCTTACCTAGGCTTCTAGCTCTTTCTGTCCATGCAGACTAGACTCAGCATCATGTCTCCAATGAAGCTAATGAACCACACAGTTTAATATTAACCTATTAGAAGTTTCATGTGTGTGTGTGCACGTGCACACGCGCATGGGACAGAGCAAGGAAGATGTCAGGTAACATCCTCTATTGCTTTCTGGCTTATTCCTTTAAGATACAATCTCCCACTGAACCTGAAGCTGGTGGTTTTGGCTAGAGTGATTGACCAGTGAGCACCTGGGCTGTTCCTGTCTTTGTTGATGAATGCTGAGACCTGGGGATTAGAACTCAGGTCCCATTCTTGTATAGAAAATGTTCTTATTAATTTGAGCTATCTCCCCAGCCCTTCTCTACATTTTATTCTAATTTTGCTGTTTCATATTGCTTTATATTCCTTGTTTTCCATTTGCTGCATTTTTTACCCCTATAAGGTACATACTTAGTTGTACGTTCCTTTGGGAACGTAGACCATTAACCGTGATGGAAGTCAGTATGACTTTTGAAAATTAGATGACTAAATCCTTCACTTTATTTATGAAAGAAGATGAACACAGACCTATAATTTCAGTGACTCAGGAGACTGAGGTGGGAGAATGACAAATTCAACATGGGAACTGAAATTCTGTGGGGGGAGAATCTACGGTAAGCATCTCAGAAGTCTGATGAGTTGAGTAAAACTCTGACTACGGAGAGCTGGAATGGTACAGGTTTGGGGCCAAGTTATCTTGGGCTGCCTTTATGTTCCACCTGTGTGTGTGTACTTATGTCTAGACTATCAGGTGAAAGTATCTTCGGGATGGAGGAACAGGACCCATAATCCCCACCATCCCAAGGCTAAGGAGGCCATTTGAGGCCTACAGCAAAGACTCTACTGTTTGGCTTTCAGCCAGCTCTGATGTTCTTACCAGTGTAGTTTCATATACAACTCTTACTGAATTTGTTGGACAATTTCATGCAGTTATATAGTATATTCTGACTACAGTAATACCACCATATTCTCTATGATTCCCTCTCTCACCCATATTACCCATTCGTTTTACCACAATACACAAGTCCACTTTCCACATCCATGTGTTTTTCTTTTGTTTTGAGGCCACTGAGTTTATCCAGGGTGTCTGTGTTTCACTATAGGCTTAGAAGTATCCACTCACAATGTAGCTTCAAGCCACCTTGATTTAGGCGTTTCTTTTATTCTGTTAATCTAAAAACCTAACCACAACATTTAATGTTATTATATTAAAATGTTGAATTTGGTAAAGTCTTGACTGTGGTCTTGGGCTATGGTCAGTTATGTTCCATGAAGTCCACTTCTCATGAACCGAGAGCTGTGATCTTACATCAGCATTGTAGTGTGCATTCAAGGCCGAGCCTCTGTCATGGCATTAAAACCTCAGAGAAATTTTGGGAAGAAAGAAAGAGGGACAAGTTTGTAGAAAAAAAGGTTAATGTCAGGTTCCCCTGAGTCAATCTGCATTGGCAGAGAGCACGTCATGACCACAGGATGCCGTGGTTGGGCCCTAATGTGGTAAATAAGGAAACATAGAATCATAGTCACAGGCAGCCATAATGGAGCCCAAGAAAGGTAAGGCGAACACCCAAATCCCAGAATGTTAAAGGAGTTAGTACATGAGAGACACCCTCAGTTCTAGAGAAGAGAGGGGGTTCTGGCTCTCAGAAGATGCTTCACACCATGGGACCTAAAACATGCCAAAAGTCACACACCATTGGTAAAGAGTCAGGTTATAGCTATAGGTCATCCTTGGTGGAGGTATGGGAACTAGCCCTACTCTCAAATTCAGGGAAGACAGATTCTTCAAACACACAGCACAGAACACTTTCTTTTGCTCTCAGAATTTCATTTACCTTTTTAAAATTATTTTTTTATATTTTTGATATTAAAATGTAATTACTTTATTTTTTCCTCCCTTATCTGCTTTTCTATTGTATATGCCCCTCTGCTTTCTCTCAAATCAACAGCTACATTTTCTTGAATTGTTGAATGTATGTATAATTATATGCATAGATATATAAATACATCTGCTCAACCCATATGATGTTATTTCTATGCATATGATTTGAGGGCTGACTACTTGAAAGAGGAGCTACATTCATGAAGTCTCATCAATATAGCTGTTTAAATAAACCCTGAACAAGATCAACACTAATGACATACTAACATGGAGGGAGAAATTTCATGGAGTTTCAGTCACATACAAAGAACTACAGGCAACCAAAGAGTATTGACAGTGTGGGAAATAATCTTCAACTAGTTATACAGCTTTTGCAGTGTGCTTTCATTTTTAAAAAAAAAAAACACTGTATGTGTGTGTGTGTGTGTGTGTGTGTGAGAGAGAGAGAGAGAGAGAGAGAGAGAGAGAGAGAGAGAGAGGAAAGACAGGGAAAGAGAGAATGCTAAATGCTACATGCTATGTGGAGTTTGGCCAGATACTTGATTTGATTGACAGAGACTAGACCTTTAAAAGGTTTGTGATCTAACAAGATGTAGTTCATAATCGAGTGTTTGCCTAATCAGCTTGCATTAAAGCCTAGGTTCAACCCCCAGCAATGCAGGAAAAATGAAGACATAGATGGTTACTGAGTTGGTTAGGATGAAAGCCTCTTATAGCCAGGTCCACTTTGCATTTTCTGCATTTCCTGAATTGCTCTCAGGGTAAGTTGGGGGCTTAGACTCCTTAGGTCTACTTTAAACCTTTTCTTTTCTTTTATGAGAAAGTCATTTAAGTCTTCAGTGAAGCTCTTCTGCAGAGAATAACACCGCCATTTGGTAATCTGATCCTGCTTCATTGAGACTCTCTTAGGGTCCTTCCAGTCCCATAGCTCTGCCACACAGAAGCAACCGAGAAAACTTGCACAGCCAGGGTTCACAGGCAAAGGCTTCTTGCCATTGTTTATGAAGCTATGCAGAAATTCTCGTGTATGTATTCTTCCACTGAAGGATAGTTATAAAGGCATCGTTTTAGTAACAAGGTCTAAAGGTATGAATTAAAAACAGACCCACATCACTGGGCTATTGGGAGCATCTTTACATATGTGCCAAGCATAGTTAGTTAGTTAGTTAGTTAGTTAGAAGCCTGAGCGAGTAGGCCAAGGAGTGATGTAATTAATATAATTTCTGTGTGATTATTTGGGTCTGGGCAGCCGGGAACAAAAGAGCAGTCTTCCTTTACATTTATTTTTTATGATATAGTGTTTGCTGACACTGGTGATCTCTCTTAGTTTCGATATGGAATAAAACCTATCTGGGCACTGATTTATGGTGGGGGGAGGGACTGGGGGAGAAGAGAGACAGAGACGAGAGTTAAAGTGAACTTCAGAGGAGCAGTCAGGTGGAAATCTTCCCAAACATTCCAACTGGTCTATTTAGGGAACGCAAGATGTTTTAGGATTCAATTTAGGAAACTGAAGCTTAGTTCTGGAGCATCTAATGAACGGGTGATTATTTCCACATTGTCTTGACAATAGAAGTTTATTCATAGAACTTGCACTGGACTGAAGAAAGTGTCATTACATAAGTGCGCAAAAATATGTTTCTTATACTTAATTGTTCTTCTGGGTGACACTTGAAGTTTCCTTTAGGAAGTAGGTTATTTCCAGAAGTTTTTCTTTTTGCTGAAGAATATTCTACTCAGGCAGCATTGACTTCACAGAAAGGCCAGTTTTAGAAGAGCATATGCTGCGGAATTATGAGGTGCATTTTTTTTAAAAAAAAAAATTAGCCTAGGAAAGGTGCAGCAATAGCAATGCAGCATGCAAAGACATGGTAGGTGGGGTTAACTTAGAAGAACACAGGAGCCTCATAAGCTGAGACCTATGGCTTCTCAGAACTCTGGTACAATATGGATTTCCCAAACACTGAAGGAGGCACAAGTTCAATCCACACTCAAGGATGATGCAGATCATATGTAGTAATCACCTGACCGTCTGCTCACTGGCCACTTGGGCTGTTCAGGGACAGTGTCAGAACTCTGGTTTCTTCTGAAAAAGCACCGTACCTTCAGGACAGTCTGAGAATAAACTAAAGAGTGTTGGCTAGAAGGTAAGCCTTCAAAGAAAAAGTCAGTTTTCTAACATGGTTTCCGTCAATGAAAATCAGCAGTGGAAAAGTTTACCGGGCGCTCTTCTATAACATGAAGCCATTAACAGCAATCAACACTTTACACACTAAAATAGGTTAACCTAATCTTTGCTGGATATTTTGATACATCTGGCTTATAGAAAGGAGTCTCTCTCTCTCTCTCTTTGTATCTGTCTGTGTCTTTTTCTGTCTCTCTCTCTCTGTGTATGTCTATAGTCTTTCCATCTCTCTTTCTCTCTAACTTGTTGTGTCTGAGTCTGTCTGTCTCTCCTCTATCTCATTTTAAGATATATACGAGCAGGGCGATGGTGGCACATGCCTTTAATCCCAGCACTCGGGAGGCAGAGGCAGGCGGATCTCTGTGAGTTCGAGACCAGCCTGGTCTACAGAGCTAGTTCCAGGACAGGCTCCAAAGCCACAGAGAAACCCTGTCTCGAAAAACCAAAAAAAAAAAGATATATACAAAAGTAGAAAAATTACATTTTAGTGGGCTCTCTGAAGGTACCCATTATGTAGTATCAAAAAAAGTTAAACAGATATATCTTCTCATGTTTATCATTTCTCTATTATGAAAGCTTTCAAATATTTATTTTGCAGCTTTGAGAGATGAAGTTCATTGATGTTGTCTGTCGTCATGCCCACCCCGTGCATATCAGAATTTCATCCTGCCAAATGTAACACAGACTTCATTGACCATATCTCCCTCATCTCTCTGTGGCTGCCATTTTTCTAGCCTCTGGCAACCACCATTCTTCCATAGCCTTCTGTGAGAAGAACAGATTTCACATGTTACAGACATCATGCAATACATCACTTCCACAAGACACTTTGCAGTTCTATCCAGAACAGAATCTTTACAAATAAATCATGCTATATTTTAATGACATTAGTTTGGAGAAGAAAGGAGTCACACACCGGTGTGCAAGTGCTGCTCTACAGTCTTTCAGACAGAATTTTTATCTGGTTTTTATTACCACTTTCAAGTCCTGTATCAATCAGAAGAGGCTTATCACTGCTGGAGATGGATCAGGTTTCATAGGAGAAAGGCAGAAAGTAAACACAGATTATAACCTGGGCCACCCAGCTAAGTATGGGAACTTCCTCCAAGTGGACCAAACGAGAGGATGCCCATACAGACACCTTCACATGAAAAGCAATGAAATAGGTGTTTAGTGGGTGCTGGGAAGGGGCACGGTCAGCTGCATGTGTAAAAGAAGAACCTGAAAAGACCTTTTTCCTCTGCTTGCATTTAAGAACTCTTTTAAGAGCCTGTTCTTTAAAAACAGGGCTGATTTCTGCTCTTAGCGTTCTGGAGACTTGCGGACCTCCTTGACAACTCTTCTTGCATCTGCCCTGGAGACCTCACACAGTTGATTTTGATTGGTCATCGTTTCCTTCCTTTCTGTGCTATTGACAAGGGATGGCTTTCCAGGAAACTCTGAATCACATAGTCACTCCGTGCTTTAATTAGTTGTCCTCAGATCTTGATCTTGGGCTTTTGTTCTCCTTGACTTCCTTGGTGCCTCTTCAGGATCAGTCTTAAATGTTCCTTTCCCCATTTTTAAATCTGAGTTTTCTTGGTTGCCATTGAGCCTGATCACTGCAGTAAAAGCTACGGATAGTCCACACGCTGGACCTAACCTTACTACACTGTGTGTTAGTTAGCACTGAAAGGATCTTGAATGTGTCTGGAGATGTGTGTGTCGTCCATGTTCTATGACTCACTACAGCGTGTTTTGTCTCATGTCTGTACAGTAGGCAGACGTAGCTAAGCCACCTGCTCAGTATCTAAAATGATTTATTCTAAAATACATTCTCTAGGAACTTCCAATGTTTCTTCATTTTTCTGTTTCATATTTTTTGAAATCATGACTCATTTTTAAGCTCTACTAATTCATAAAGAATAAAAAGAGTTTCTGAGTTTTTTTAAGAATCTTGACAATAACACTCCACTGGCTTGCAGTGTGAAATGAACATCGGGTCAATATGCCATCTGAAAAGTCACTCCAAAGAGAATTCAATTAATTACCTTTAGATGGTGTTTCTCCAGTATAATACAAATGAAAATGAATAATATAGATTTTCATCTCCTCATTTTTCTTCGCTTTATGAGATATTTTATTCTTGAATCCTGTTTTGCTATTCACAAAAGGTATTTTGAAATTCTTTTTTATAGGATAGCAAAATAGTCTTTATATAAAAACCATTAATATTAATGTATTAAGTGAACACAAAGCAAGAGAAGCTTTCAGATAAAAGTGGGTCTTTGTGGAGTTATTTTAGTTTTGTTTCACTGAAGGTGACACAACCCTTAGTAGACCTGTGTTTATATTGCTCATTGGATTAATGGGGGGATATGTAGTAGTCAATATCACATGGTAGTGGTATAAAAGAATGAACATGACATTTTCTTCCACTGGAACAAACATATTTCAGACTATTTTGAATATATGGTTATAACAGATAAGTTTAATGGAAGGGAACTTCTATTATGTACAAGGTATAATGCAGACCTCGTCAAGTCTTACAGACTTTGTGTTGTTGTCATTTGTTTTTAATTAACTAATCTATTTTACATCCCAACCACAAATTTCCCCTCCTTCTTCCCCTCCATTCCCTCCCTCCAACTTCCCTCTGCCTCCCCCTCCCCTACCTAATCAATCAATTCACTCCTCCTCTGTTTCTGTTTAGAAAGGTGCATGCAGTCATCATGGTTATCAACAAAGCCTGACAAATCCAGTTGCAATAAGACTAATCATCTCCCCTTTTAATAAGGATGGGCAAAGCAATAGTAGAAATATTGCTTGAACTGGCTATCTCCTATTGCCATATTGGTGACTATTCCAATTGTCACTAGAGAGCTTTCATGCATTACCTGATGGGAAGACATGCAGAAACCCAAAGACTTTTAAAAGACATTGCAATATGCAATTCCAGGCTATTCTACCAAAGCAAAGACTTCAAATTTTGCCTTAAAAGTAGCTTCTGAAAGGAAAGGTATCAGCCCAGGAACGCCAAAGCTACCTCCTCAGCACAAGTTCCTGGCACAAAGGAGATCTACTTACATTCTGTTTATCATACATGTCTCTGACACAGGCATGTTCTACCTCAAGACTGGGGTGCTGAAACAGAAACTAGAGAAATGTATTCAGCCTGCCAGAAATGAAGGCAATCTGAAGAGACAAGTTGCATCAGATTATTGAAACAATAGACCCTCAGGAGACCGGAATTTCCTAAGAATATCAAGCTAGGAGAAGGAAAAGGTGCCAAGCACAGTTTGTTTTTTTCTTGATATAAATTCAGCTTCTAGGTCTGAGGGACCAGTGAGTTTCTGGTTGATGGATGTTCCCACTGAGTTAACTTGGGAAGACAGATGTAAAAGCAGTGGGTATTTTTTTTTTATAGCAACCAGGTCTTGAGGAGACAGAAGTCCCAATAGAACAGAACTTTAGCAGAAGATATTCTACAGCTATTATTTTGCTTTGCAAGGCACTGTAGATTTTCCAAATAGGTAAGACCTGAAGTTACCCAGAAGCAGAGACATTGGTGGAACTCCTAATAGCCTCCAGGGAGCAATTTGAAAAAGCAAAAATTTGAAAGCAAAAGATCCCAGCATTTCTGTAATAAAGGAGTGGCAAGGACTGGACTCAACAGACTTGTGAAAAACTAAAATGCAAAGCAAAGATTTTTATACTGTCAGAGCAGTATTGTGGACTCAGAAGTAGTATTGGTGGGGCTGGTCCTGTGGATTTTGCCCTCATCCCTCTCAGTTCCAAACTACAAAGTTACGGTGGTCTGGGGCCTGTGACAAATCAGTCCCAGATTAGAAGGTTCTTAATTTCTTATCTCTCTGCCTGTAGGAAGTGAATTCTGTCTAGGTGAGGATGATAACTTCATGCAGGCAATAAAATTCAGGAAAAAATAGAAACAAGTGACCTACATATTAAAATCATCACATAAGCATATAAGATCTTGGTAATTTAAAATAGCTTTAATTAAATTAAGAAAATTAAGGAAAACCTCAAAGTAGGTATTTGAATATGATGAGATTAAGGAAAAGATAGGAGAAAATAATAAATGAATTCAATATTTCAACATATGAAAGAAAAAATATAATTGTTTCAGCTTTTGCCTTTGGGACCAACCACATGTAAAGTTTTGCAAAACCAGTGGATCAGTATCTAGATTATTGATATTGGAAGTTCAGACATTTTTGTTTCCCTGGGCTGAGAGCAGGGCCTTCTATTATGAAGTAATTTATTTGTTGTCAGACCAAAAGCTTTTCACAGTGGACAGTAAAATACCGAGACTAATGTGGTGTATATTTCACGAAAAGTTTAAGAACCATATGTTACACAGTAGCAAGATGATGAGCAGATATATATTCATGGCCTCACTGCTTAAGAATTCATGAAGAGTGTCTATTTATAACATGTTCATGTCTTAACCATTAAAAGTAAAACAAGTACAGAAATAGATAACATTATCAGCTAAATATTCATCAATTTAAAATCCTCTAGAAGTGAGAACTGATTACAAAGCTTGAATTTGGTTGTATTTTTAAACACAGAAGCAGTCAAATGTATTTCAAAAAAAAAGATACGCTGTCATTTATGCCAAAAATAAATTTGCGATAAATGAAATAAATCAGGGATAAAAGACGAAACTGTCCCTATATATAATGCACAAAAGTCTTTAGATCAAAATTGTGGCTATCAGAAGCCGGGAAAAGGGACACTGGTAAAATTTTGTCAGAGGATGAAGATTTCATGCAGACAGTGTAGGAATAATTTCAAGAGATCTTTTGCATATCATGGTGATGACATTCAATATAATATACTGTATACTTGAAACAATCACTAAGAAAACAGAATTCACGTGTTCTCGATATAAAAATGTTGAGTATATAAGTTAATGTGTTTTTAACTAGGTTGATTTAGTCATTCCACAATGTGTATTCATATCTGTGGTAGTTAAAATGTAATTGATTCCCATAATCCTATCATGATTCCATAATCTCATAGGGAGAGGCACTATTAGGAGTTGTGGCTTTGTTGGAGTGGGTACAGCCTTGTTGGAGGAAGTGCGTCACTGTGGTAGCGGGATTTGAGGTTTCATATACCTCAAAAAATGCTGACCAGAGTCAGGAGGTTTCAGAGGAAAAATATGTCTACTATGTAGGACTATGAATGTAAATCATTGGCTAGACCAATCAAGAAATGCCACTGTGGTTTCCATTCATGATACAGAGTTTGGATATTTTTCACTTTGGTCTTTCATAGTTTCGTAATCTCCTGGGGCCTCAGACTTTCACTTTGACTGTTTTTACAAACCCATTTCCTTTGCTTTAAAGTGTCCCTTATTTAATTTCTTTAGCATTTTTTTTTTGTGGTCTACTGAGATCTACTGTTAAAAGGATAGGTCATCATTGGGAAAATTTAACAGAACGTAATAGAATTTTTTTCATAAAACAATTTTGAATTCTGAAGGGACCAATATCAAGTAGTACTTTACCCAGCAATAAACCCGGCTCCTTTTATGGTTTCTCTAACCCTGATGCTGTTTCTCACTCACTTCTCCATCCCTAACTATTTTGTTCTATTTTAAGGTATACAAAAGATACGTTTCCAGAATAAAGTAAATAATCAGAAATTTAACAGAGTTCTTTGAAATTAAGCCAGGGTCAAAGATTTTAGCAGTGTATCTTAGAGTGGCAATATAACTCAGAAGTTAATAAATGTGTCTAAAATATTTTTTGAGCTTTTAGGTTAAACTAAAAGTTTCTTGATATAACATTTTCTCTCTTTTATGCTATTCTACATTTTAAAAATTCACATTAAATATCTATATATTTTATTATTTAAATATATGCTTATTTATGTAGATACTTATGCATGCATATATTATGTGGTTAGATATTTTGCAAAACACAAGGTTGCTCTTTTTTCCACTGACTTATATTATTTTTGTGCATAGTATTGAATTTCACAATGAAAATGTCTTCCAATTGTAAAAGGTATTTGGCATATTGACCACCTCCCATTGTTTTCCTTCGATCTCATTTCTGCTTCTTCCCCTCACGCACACTAGTTTTGTACTGCAATGATTAGCCTCAATTGTCAGGTTAAGGAGATCTAGAATCACTGCAGGGTGGGACACAAACTCCTGGGAAAGTCAACTGGGGATTATCCTGATTAGATCCATTAAGGTAGGACAAATGTGTCTACTGTGGGTGGCACCGTTCCTTGGGTGGAGAACATGGACTTCATAAGAAGGAAAAGGGGATGTGAACACAGGCATCAACGGCTCCCTACTTCTTGATTGCATGTGCAATAGAAGTAGCTGGTCCTGTCTAGTTGCTTTTCCTGGCTCATGCCCACAGACTCAGGCTTGTAGTGTGCCTATAGACTAGACAAGAAAAGAAAACCTACTTGCTTACAGTACTTTACTTAGAAATAATTCTGTTAAATTATCATCTTTCATGACTCATTTTATACATCTGAGAATTATGTGTAGCACTCATATCTTGGTAAAATATGAATTTAAATGAATTAAAGTGCAGAATAATGTCTGTAAACTTTGCCACTGAAAATCATGTTAAATTTACATTTTTGAAAATATATATTGCATGAAAATATGTCTTTAATAAAAATAAGTATTTGTCTTTTGTATAAATATAAAAGAAATGACATGAAGTGGTTATTGTAGCTGTGAAAACTCATTACAAAGTATTTCAATTATAGTCTACTAAATGTAAAATAAATTTAGTAGCTTTTATTCTGCTGGATTATTAACATTATTAAACTAACATTTTTATTATTAACCAGGTTTAAATAATGGGGCTTTAAAATGCATAATTAAATAGATACAGCACCATAAGCATTCTTATTAAGTAGTTAAGTCTCAGATACTTTGAAGAGTCCCAATGTTATTTTTGTTTTTTGAACTAATTTCTACTTAACCCTTAGGAAGCCAGCACAATTTTGTGAGCATAAATTGTAATAATGGTGGTACAAAATGGAAGTGATGGGTTAACTCTATTCATGAATATAGTTGTACAATTTGAAACTGTATCCAGTTAAATCCTGCAAAGTAATTCCTCGTATTTATAGACCATGATTAAGCAGCATTTCTATCCTGAAAACCAAGATATTTTAGCATTCGTAGAGCTGTTTGTTACTCAATACTAGCATAAAGATGGGGTGAATTATGATAAATTCAATGGAAAATGTAAACGTATGATGGATTAGGCATTATGCAATAGTAAATAATTTCTTGGTAAGTATTTTATGAAGTATTTGATAAGTTAAAAATAGGACCATCAACTTTACACATGGTTAAGGTACAATTAGGTTCTAATCGCATTTCATATAGAAAAAAAATAAACTCCAGATGGCTTAAGTATTAGAATGTAGAAAATACCTTTAAATTGTTTTTTATAGAAATCATGAAAATTTTTTAACATGTTTTACATAGAGGTACATTTCTGAAACAGAAAAGACTGAAATGACATTAAAACAAAAACTCTACACAGTAAGATGCCATAGCCATAGCTCTAGTTCATAGTCGTTAAACAAATTGGGAAGGTAATTAGAGCATTTACAAAATTTCATGTATAATGCATGAAAAATACTCAAAATACACAAAAGAAAATTATAAACAAAATTTAAATGAACATGGAATATAAATATAAAATTCATCAACATGAATAAATTAGGTAAAATATATTCAAAGATCTTGAATTTCAGTAGTAACAAGAGACAAGAATAAATAGTTCAGGAAGCTAATACCTGTGATACATCTGTTGGGGTCTCTGGGAGCTGACATTTGGTACTAATTTTACATACACAAGAGTTTTGGATGTAACTCTTACCAAATCATATCCTTGTTCCAAATACCTGTACTGTTAGTTCTTAGTAGAAAGCAGAATGGTGACATTTATACATCACCTCCACTCTGTACTGTCTCTTAATACAAGCTTTCTTTAAACATTCCCCAGTTAAAAACAAATCTTATCTAATTCCACTCTCCACCCCACCACTGTCCCATGATAGTGGAAATATTGGTATAGAATTGAAAGATGAATCAAGTGGCAATGATAGTTGAGGATGAATGAACATGCAAATTCTGTAACATTAAAGGCCTTGAGAAAGACTCTAGGCAAGGATAATATTGTCTTTTATTTTGGAAACCAAGCCTGCTTCCTCAAAAAGAGCAACCAATATTCTTTACCACTAAGCCACGTCTCCAGTATGGTTTTTTTTTATATTAGTTTTAGTTTTAAAAGTGTGTGTTTGAAGTATTGTATAAGTTATTGTGATGACGAATCTTAGCCATCAATTTGACTACCTCTAGAATCAACTTGGTTGGCTATGTCTATAAGGGATTTTCTTGACTGGGGTATTTGAGGTGGGAGGAGCCATCCTCAATCTGGGTCACATTTCTAGTGGCACCCAACACAGACGTTCATGAAAGAGCTAAACTTTTAGTTTTGTCTGCTTGCCCCACTTTGTTTTTTCCATCTTAGTTTTTTTCCTATCACGAGATTATAATATAATTACAATATTTCCATTTCCTCCCTCCAGACCTCCTCTTTAAAACTTGATAGCCTCTTTTTTCTCTAATTGTTATCACATACAAATATGTGTTTTATTACACATACATTCCTAAATATATAAATATAACCAGCTCAGTCTGAATTATATTACTTGTATTTATTTTTTATTTTATTTTTTTTTAGGCTTGATCATTTGTTATTAGGTAACAAATTGGTATGATTATTTCCCCTGCTCTCAGCATTCCTTTGTTGTTTATACTTCTGTGAATTGAGTTGATGCCGTGTGGGCTTACTCCTGTTTAATTTAGCATATCTTATTATAGTTTTTCTTGTTTAGTAGTCATGTTGTTGAGACCTTATGAATGTAGATTCTGAAATTTCGGGGAGGCACAATCTCACAGGAAACACGCTGGTCTGTCTGTTGCAAACTTTCTATTCTATCCCATCTTCTGCACTGTTCCCTGAGTCTTGGGTACAGGAGTTGCTTTGTGGATGTATCTTTTCAGACTGGGCTACATAACACCGTTTTCATTGGTTGTGGCATTCTGTAATGGTCTCCAGAATGGAGGGGGCTGTAGTGGCAAGTATACCTTAACTGCAACCAATCCCTCTAATTGGATTTTAGACCCACTTAAGGGAAAACGTGCCTGGTATTAGATACCTAATTAGTGAAGTCATGGGTCTTGGAGGAGAATCTATTATCACTCTTTAATAAACCAGTATAAGCCCTAAGTATATTCTAAATATTTGTCCTTCTATCCACACATAAGTATACTCCTTACCCTCATCATGGAAACTCTCATGGGTACATTCATCTAGCTTGCTGCTTAGGGTTTTTTTTTTTTTTTGATTGTTTGGTTTCTGTTTGTTTTGTCTGTATTAGCACTAATTTTTGGGGGGATTCCAACATAAATTATCAGTGGCTCTCCAGAAATCTTCCAGAACTGCAGCACCAGATTGGGACTCATGGAGACCTCCAGCCTTTTCGATTCTTGGCATTTCTGTTATGAGACAGACATGGTTACACTACCTGGACCACAGCCAGTCTGCCAGTTGAATAAATCCCCATGAATATATAACACCATTCCATCTATTCTGTCCCTTTCAAGAACCCTGCCTTATACAACTATCAAATATTTATATATTTTGACATTTTAAAATTATCATTTTAATTAATGAAAGTGTATTTTACATCATCAGAGTACATCAGGGCTACACAAAGGTTTACTCTGTAAACCTTGCTCTCCTTGCTACTTCTTACCTGTTATCTTTTGGTAACAGCTGTGCTGAAGGTGTCTTGCAGTGATTTTGATTTAAGTTACCCTGATGTTAGTATTATTGGCTGTTTCTCGTGTCTATTCTCCAATTCCTTTTTTTAAGAAAATAATTTATTTATTTTTATTTTATTTGCTTTGGTGTTTTGCTTGCATGTATGTCTGTGTGAGGGTGTCAAATCTTAGAGTTAGAGACAGCTGTTAGTTGCCATGTGGACAATGGAAATTGAACCCGGGTCCTCTGGAAGAGCAGTCAGCTCTCTTAACCACAGAGTCATCTGTCTATCCCCTGTTCTCCAATTTTATGTTCTTTAAAAAACAAAAAGCTATTCTAATCCTTTGTCAGGTTTTAAATCTTAATATATTTACTTTCTCTTTATTGAACTGTGTGAGTTCCTTATATATTTTTGATAATAACCCACTTCAGATGTACTGGTTCAAAATATTTTTTTCATATACAGTCTCTTCAGTACATTGCTTTCTTCTTACCTTACATAGAAACTTCTTAATTTGAAGAAATTCTGCTTATTTATATGATGTGGGATGTCCTTCTGTATGAGTTGCTTTTATTGGTTAATGAATACAGCTGTTTCCATCTATGGCAGGCCAGAATGTAATCAGGCTGCAAGAGAAATGCAGAAAGAGTAGGCAGAGTCAAGGAGATACCATGTAGCTTCTGAAGGAGAAGGACCCAGAACCTTTCTGGTAAGCCATAGCCTCTTGGAAATACACAAATTAATAGAAATGGGTTAATTTAAGATGTAATAGTTAGTTAATAAGAATCCTGAGCGGATAGGCCAAGCAGTGTTATAATTAATATAGTTTCTGTGTGATTATTCCGGTCTGGGCAGCTGGGAAATGAAAGAGGAGTCTCTGTTTACATTTATATTTAGTTTTGTTTTTTTATGCCTTTATAGCCATGTCCCAAGTCCTTCTGCACACCATCTCAATTATGATTTTCTTGGGGGACTGGATATTATTCATATAGTATTTATATCTCTTCTTCCTTTATCCTGTCTGTGACAAAATTTGGTCTGAATAATATTTATGCAAATATGTTAGAAAAGTTCCTAAGAGTTCTTTGTTTGCAGCTTTCAGATGTATTAATTTCAGAGATATTTGACTTTGCCTTCTATTTGCCATAAAGCTCTGCACCACCTGCTGTTATTAAACTTCAAAACCTGCTTGTGACACTTGGCAATAACATTTCTAGAATTTTCTTTTCCTTAGAATTCACAGTAAAAATGACTAAGTGCCAACATAGAGATTCTGGGAAACAATAGAGTCCATTATAGAACTACTCAAGAGGAATAAACAAGAAACCCAGCAACAAGTAGACTTAATAGCAAGGAACCAGAGATATAGACTACAGTGCTGAGAAACTAGGCAGAGTCATTAAGGTCCACCGAACGCTAGTAATATAAAACACTAATTGTTTAATTGATAGATTGTAGGACTTAGCCAGACAGGTAAGCCTTCCAGCCGTATGGGCATCTTTCCAGTTCTGCACCCGAGGAAGCTGGGAAGCCTTGACGTTGCTAGTTCAGTAACTGATAGTCATCTGGTATCTTAGTTTCACAGGAGAAGGTTACTATGGAGCTAAAAAGGATTATAATAGCACCCCAGAGGAAATCGGAGCTGATACACTAATACCGCATAAAACACATGCAAGTCCTCTTTACAGGAGCAGGCTTGAGAGAAGCTGTTAAATAAAGAATCAGATGAAAGAAGATTTGACTAGATTCAGCTAAACTTGAAAAGTTTAAGAGCTCATTGGTTGCCCAACTCATTCTTTGACCTGAAAGCACTGGAAAATATTAAAGTATTTGTTTTTCTATTGTATACATATATCCTATGCGAAATTTAAAACTATTGTTTGGCTAAGAAAGATAACTACTAAATATATCGCATACTTTTGTATACCTTTTACTTTCCTTAGATCAATACCACAATTTTACGTTAGAAAAGAAAATGGTCAAACATTATGTCTCCGTTATGCCCAAATCTGCAAAGTCCCTACAAAAGCCAACCAGGAAACGGAGTCCCATATGTAAAAGCAAAGAGCTTTTGTTTTAATCAAGTTTGCAAACTCGTTCTCTCCGCAATGTCCAACGTATTGCAATAACCGGAGAGCCCCGAGCTCAATTAGAATAGGGTTTTATAGTAGTAAAGGTGGGGATGAGGGGTTTCTGAGGTTTTAAGGCCCCTGATTGGCTGACGTTTGTCTAGGGTGTCCTGGTGACTGTGCCCTGGCAAGTGTTCCTATCTACAGCGGTTGGAATGCCAGGCATTTACTCTGAATAGTCTGCTCCTGGGTGGGGGTTAGGTGATCCCAGCTTGTGATTCCTCCTGCAGCCAGGCATCGCCTCAGCAAACTGAGACTCCAGCCTCCATTTAAATGCATCATCCGTCCCAGGTGATAATCTTTGGAAGTAAAGAACTTTCTTTGGGTAACCTGTGCAGACTTAGCTTATCATGGCTGGCCCCCACAGTCTCAAAAAGGTCTTTAAACTATTTAAGTATGTAATTAAGGTAAAAACATAATACATCACACATATATACTTAATTCATTTAAAAAATGTTCCATGATCAGTGGAAAAACTTGGCCATAGAAGATTTGAACAAACAAAGTAAAAGTATTTTCTTATCTCAAAAGTTACGATGTGGTCCGGTTGAGTATTTTTAGTGATCTAGAAAATTACACCTTAACTGTGAGAATCCAGAATGTGAGCGGGTGGGAAAGATCTTAATAACTCTCAGTTGCTTAAGCTGGATAAAATGAGGCTTAGATTGAGGCAGAGATACCCTGTTCACATGTCACAGGACATCTCTGTTCTTCCTAAGTTAGAAACACAGAATAACAATTTTTACTTGAAAAAAGATATTTGCATATGAGACATTCAATGTAAGGACAGTAAAGAACTTTGAAATCTATGCATCTAATATTAGGCATACGTGTGTGTGTGTGTGTGTGTTCCTAACCTCTTATTGCTATAAGGGGGCAGGGATCAGAGGAGAGGAGGGAGGAGAAACTGTAGTTGGTATGTAAAATGGATAGATAAATGTCAATAATTAAAAAAGATGTGAACTATGTTAATTTCATGCATTATGTTCTTTCATTCATCCAGTCACTTCACCCAGACACAGTAGTAGTGTTCCTGCTTTAGAACTTTGAAGAATGAAGCTAAAAAAGAGGGTTTTGGTGTTCTAAGCTCAGTAAGAGCAGAGCAGAGCCGTTGAATCAAGCAGAACACCTGCTTTAACCCCCTGCTCTGAGCCAGCTTCCCACTGCTTGAGCTGACTCCTCTCCAGATGCACTTCTGGATTTCTCTCAGGGCCCTTAGTGGTTTGTGTTTTGCATTCTGGTAACTTAGGCACACATTTCCTGTCTCCGAGAGCAGGGAGAGCACCTCAATTGTGTTTCTAACTCTTCTCCTGTCTTTCGCATGTCATTCATTTTTCACTTGAAGAATGAATAATGAAGGATTTCATTTTGAAGGAAAGTTTCAGCAAAAAAGAAACTGAGAAGAAAATCACACCCAGAATAAAAGGCAGCTCTACAAACGTCAGAACTGTTTCTGATCAACGTTCATATAAGATGATTTCCTTGGTCAAGAAGTCAAGCTAACCAGGTGGGGAATAGCAGTCCAGAACTCCAGTTAGCCCAGCTCAGCTAGACAAGACTGATGATGCAGACTAAGCCTGCTTTTGGAAATGCAGAATTGAAAAAAAAAAAAAAAACCTCTTGAGGGAGATACAGATTCTGGTTGCCTATTGGAACTAGATGATAAACAGTATATATATATAGAACCACTAAAAGTTAAAGATTGTTGTGGTGATGTACATAGAAGAGAAATTGAGACAACAGCAGCTAAGGAGAGTGAGTACACAAAGGACTCTCCAAGACTCTAAAAGCGTTATCACAGCTAGAACAAAGAAAAACAGAATCAGAAGAATTCTACAATTTGAGGATGGCAGCATTCCTGACTTTGGCTCTTCATTCTGTAGGTGGCTGAATATAAGAGGTTTGTGTCCAACCTAGCCACACATTCTGTGACTTTAACTCTGTTGTCTGCTCTTGGGACACCTTTTTCTCCTGGGTTGCCTCATCCAACCTTGATAAGAGGGCTTATGCCTACTTTTACGGCATTTGTTTCATACCACTGAGAGGCCTGCTTGTTTCTAAAAGGAAAAAGAGGAGCATTATCTGGGGGAGAGGGCAGGTGGGTAGGAGGTTATGAGGGAGGGGAGGCTGTGGTATAGATGTATTGTATGAGAAAAGAATAAATTAAAAAAAATATTTCTTCATAACTGTAATATCTTATTGTAATTATAACTGTAATTTATCATACTCATAATATGTTAGTGGTTAAAAGTTACATATAAGTATGGCTTTAGTTGGGAATAAAAAGATGACATCCTTGAATGAAGATCATCATCACGTTTGACCCAAACATCAAAATAATTAATTTTATGTTGGGTATACAAATAAAGTTAATTTTAGAAGTTCAGATAATAGGTAATAGAAGTTACCTTTATTATATAATACAGCATTTTGTGGTATGAATTTTATTATGAAAAAGTTGAAATCACTAAATTTCTGAGTGATGTGAGTAGAAATGAAGAATGTAATAAAAATCGAAATAATTCATAAAGTATTGGATACTAAATGGTTTACTCCTGACAATTTTCCAATGAAAACAAGCAAATTATGTTTTTATTTTTATGTATGGAGATGAGAAGCTTAATACAACAGATGAAATTAATTTTAATAGTAGTATTAGTGTTTTCCCTGGTTTCTAGGCATCTGAACCCAGGGCCTAATATGTGCACAATAGTTTACTCACCAACATCTCCCTAACCTTCCTTTGCTTTTCAAATGGTGATATTAATTCAATTTAGAAATATATACTGTAAATGTTGGGCCAAAATTATGTCAGGGCCTGTACCTTGTGGCCTGTAGGGCAGAAAAAAGCCTGGCTCGGGTATGAAGTATAGTCTTAAAGCCCCTGAGGGGGGATGAGACAGCAAAATTTAGGTAGATGCCCTTCTAGCCAGAGGGAAAGCTTTGTTGTCCCTCATTGGCTGGAGGTACCTGTACATCCCACAGTGTCACTTAACCTACATAAGCTGATGCTCACAGTAATAAACTGAGTTCTTGCTTTGACTTGACTCCCTATCATGTCTGATTGTCCTGCATTGTGGGGCTGCAGAATGGGTGAATAGCACACTCACCTTTCCCTGGGGGGATAAGGCTAAGGAGGCCTGGCATGTAAAGACCACCAAAACAATTCTGCAGACTAGATTCCATTTTGCTCTAGGTTTTGGAATGTGATTTTGAAGATATTAAACTTTCATTGACATGCTTATATTCTTTGAACGTTCACACTTTGATAATTATTACTATTTCCTCTCCCTTTGGTATGTCTTAAGATTTAGGATATATATCTTACACTATATCTCTACGTTTTATTTTCCCTGCTTAGTTCGTGCTCCCCTTAAACTGATATAATCCAACCTCTAGCTACTTTCCTTAGTTCATGGTGTCTTTTTATATTTGTAGAATTTTTTTTTTCGAAAGCCAGGTTCAACATATCTTAACTAAAACTCTTAGGCTATTTAGATCATAAATTATACTTGCAGGTTCCAACAGAATCGTGGCTCTGGCATTTAACTTACCTGTGAGTTTTATTACATTTTCTCATTAAAAACAAATATAAACTGCTGAACGATGATAGTCATTTCCTCAGCCACACGTGATACCGCGCTTAAGAATTTTATTTTCCTGAAAACCCCTACTCCATAGAAAGCTCATCCATCAACTGTAATGAGAGCTGTCAAGAATATTTAGTGAGGAATAGCTGCTTGATATGCTAATAGCAGCCCCTCAGTGAATTCATTTTGTTCTGCTCCTTGACATTAATGGTTTTCATAATCTAATGAGTGGTGTGCGCAGCAGGAGAAGGCCAAGGGGAAAGACCATTATAAACTTACAGTGGGGAAAATCTTCATCAGTGTTTGTTCTCATGCAGCAGAATGCATCTGGATACGTCCACGTGCTAGAGCCTTTATAGATTTCTATCTTAAGGTACCATTTGACATTAGGGCTTTTGTGTATTGACTACTCACTTGCTTTTTCTACCACCGTGTTGGCCTGGGGTCCTGGTGGGTCTGGTTAGAGAAAAACTGGGAGGAGACACTCTTATGCCCTTCCAAGCAGATGATACTTTTGAGTCTTTAAGATACTACTGTTTTACAAGGAAGAAGAAGTTAGAGCCAGAGTGGTGCTGGTGGGATTGATTTGATTGGTTAAATCAAGAGTAGCGTCTTGAGTGCTCCACTTCCTAACGTTATGTTTGTGATTAATTTATGTGAACTTCCTTTATGGCATGGTTTTGAAAGTAGAATAGATGCACACATTTATCAGGGACAGTTAAATTATATGCTGATAGTGGACACGTTAATGACTTCTCAAGGTCCTTTTTTAGTCATGCAATGACTTCAGTAATCCTAATGGAGTCACCTAAGTCAGTAGTTATGATCTGTTAGCTTTGGAAAGAGCTACATTCTGATACACACAAGTAAATCACTCGATGGGCTCAACAGGCAGGATTCTAACATTTCTCAACAGGTTTGAAGTTTGGTTTTTGTTTTTGTTTTTTAATATTTTATTTATTTTGTATACAATATTCTGTGTGTTTGCCTGCAGGCCAGAAGAGGGCACCAGATGTCATTTTTAGATGGTTGTGAGCCACCAAGTGGTTGCTGGGAATTGAACTCAGGACCTTTGGAAGAGCAGGCAATGCTCTTAACCACCGAGCCATCTCTCCAGCCCTGAAGTTTGGTTTTTGTTGTTGTTTTTTTGCATAGGATTGAGATGGGTTTCTCTACATATTCCTGGCTGTCCTGGAACTTACTTTGTAGACCAGGCTGGCCTCAAACCCACAAAAGTCTTCGTACCTCTGACTTCCAAGTGATGGAATTAAAAGAGTACACCACCACCACCTGTATTGAATTTTGGTTTACATCAAGGTATTAGAGAGAAACATTATAGTTCACTTAAAAGCAAAGACTAATCATGTTTGTATTAAAATTATAAATACCAGACTTGTTTGGAGAATGAAATATTGAAATATGTGAATACTGTTTATTAAATATTCTGTACATTGTGGGAGAGTACTGTATTTTAAAATATTCAAGAGAGATATTTGTTATTGAATTAGAGGAAAGGGTACCTTGACTTTCAATAGAGGGAAGGAACATTCAAATTCTGAAAAACAGATATTTAGATTTTTTCCACGTATTTATTTATGGTTAGGTAGGGTCTTATTAAATAGTATAGGCTAGTTTTGAACCTGTGATCTATGTGCTTTTTATTGTCATGTTTGAGTTTTAAATTAACTGAATAAGTTCATTTTATAGGTACCAGTAATCATGTAAGTTGATAAAATTTTTTTCATGACAAAGCACCTTTTTTTTCTAGTCTTAAAACAGATTTTGTATTTTTGTTTGGTTATTTATATGTCATTGAATGATGGCCCAAGTATATATTTGTTTATATATATGTACATACTAACATGCCATGGTTCTTATATAGAGATCAGAGGACTATTTTACTAGGGGATTTATATCTTTTCCCACCCAGTGTGTTCTGGGAAATAAATGCAGCCATGGCATTGTGCTGTGGGACAATGGTCTTGTACTCTGTAAAGATTTGTCCATTTTATTGTTTTTTTTCTTTTTTTTTGGATTTTTCAAGACAGAGTTTCTCCGTAGCTTTTGGTTCCTGTCCTGGAACTAGCTCTTGTAGACCAGGCTGGCCTCGAACTCACAGAGATCCACCTGCCTCTGCCTCCCGAGTGCTGGGATTAAAGGTGTGCCCCACCACCGCCCAGATAGTTTTATTGTTTTTATAACACACTAATTGGTCAGTAGCCAGGCAGGCAGTATAGGGAGGGCAACCAGAGCAGGAGAATTCTGGGAAGAGTAAAGGCTGAGTCTACAGTCGACACCCAGACAGAGAGGAAGATAGATGAGAATGCCTTGCTGATGAAAGGTACCAAGCCATGTGGCTAACACAGACAAGAATTATGGGCTAATATAAGTTATAAGAGTTAATAAGAATTCTGGGCTAATAGGTCAATCAGTTTATAATTAATGTAGACCTCTGTTTGTTTCTCCTAGACTGAACAGTTGCAGGACCTGGAGGACAGAAACCCATGTCATCAAGGTTGGTGGATAGTACCTTTACTCTTTAGGCCACCTCATCTTGTTGGTCCAGCTCTTATATTTTTGCATGGCAATATTGCAGCTGGGGCAGAGGCAGTAATGAGGTTTTCATTTACCTTCTATGAATTCCAGCAGCCTCCTGTGTACCACTTTTATGGTAAATGGCACAGTGCTAACCGCGAAGCAGTCTTCTGTACTTCTGAATGACTACCAGTCATAGTCTCCTGCCTTGAACCAGAGTTGATGGCCCAGTGGCACTCTCTGTATTGCAGGTTCTTACATTAACTTGACAGAAAAATGACAGTTCAATGAAGGGATTTGTGAAATTTAAAAAGTGGATGTCCTTAGAACAAATCTTGCGTATTTGTGTTTACTCCATTGTGCCAGGTTTTAACTAACTTAACAAAGATTTGCTAAGTGCTCACCAAAGTACTGATTGTGGGTGAAGTTTAGATATGCTTTGCATGTTAGGTTATTTTTATCCTTCACATTCATGAACACAGACATGGGGTGCATATCCACTCTTAAATATTCTTTTTAATTTTATTAAAGAATGTTTTAGAGTTTCATGCACAACTATTTCAACATTTTAATGCAATTTATTCTCAACTACTTTATGAGTTTTTGTTCCGATGTAATCTGACTTTTGTGTTGTTGATTACTGTCAAATATAGAGCAGTGTTTAAAATACAGATTTGATATTGGCCGCAATACTCATTTAATAATTCTGAAGTGCTGCATGTGTGTGTATGTGGGTGAGTGCATGTGTTCAGTGCACAAAAGGGCACGAGACAGAGAAAGGCTCCCTTAGGATTTGGTATATAAGACACTGTAGAGCAAAGAAAGTTTAACTTTCTTTTTTCAATTCATATGCTTTTATTTTTTAATGTAAACCTCAAAGGAAACATTTCCAACAATCAGCATTTCATGGAACTGGCTTGTTCCCTCCTCTCTCTCTAAATTACAAGGATGGAGGGACAGTAGTTATCTTTTTCTGAATCTCTTTTTATTTGACTCAGAGTTGGCTGACTCTTATTATTCCATGTGATGGGCCCAAGTGAGAAGTGAGCACCTTTTAACAGAGCAGTTTTCACGGACTTATTTTATTTGGGTTTTAATCTATTGAAATTGGGAATTTAGAATTTGCTTGTAGGGGAAACAAGCAAAGAAACATGTGTCTAGGACTGTTTTCATGTTGGTGCTATGTTAAGGAAGAGATCCACTGCACAGAGAAAGTGCTGCTTGGTACTGTGAGCACAGTCAAGAAGGAACTCATGCTTGTGGGTTTCACAGTCCTACTATTTCTACACTTCTATAAAACTGATTCTCTTTATCTTTGAGAATATAATTAGATCGTTTCCCTCTTCCTTCACCTCCTCACAAAGCTTCCCATATACTCCTGCTCTCTTTCAAATTTATGCTCTCCTTTTAAAAATTAATTTTGGGTATGTATATTTGTATGTATGTATATATATATTCTCTAAATACATAATTACAACTTTTTCATTTTATATAATGGTACTTGTATATATACGTTTTCAAGGCTGACCATTTGGTTTTGGATAACCCTGGGGAAGACAATTTTTCCCAGTTTCAACATTCTTTGATTGCTTATAGTTCTTTGTATAGGCATGAAGCTTTGCAAACTCGCCCTGGTCCATGTTAGCATCTGTTGGTACTGGGCTCCACAACTCTGCATTTTGATTGGTTTTCTCTTTTCTTCTACAAAGGGAAATTTTCTTAAATATAAATGAGGATTAAACTTGTCTGTGGGTATAAGGACAGATTATTTTCAATATTGTTAGGGATTATGCTGATTTAGTAAATTGATTCTTTTATGTTCTTATCCAAGATCCATGACTTCATTAATCCTAAGTATTTGACTAGGTTTCCAGTACCATAAGAGTAGGGATGTCTGACAAAGTCATAAAAAAATCATACTATTAATTATGTAAATACCAAAAATACTTTTATATTAGTGTATATATAAAATACTTTTACATTAGTGTATATATATGTTTTGTGTATATATATATGAAATTTTTCACTTTTAACTTTTTTTATTTCAAGATAATTTATTTTCAAAATGGGTCACAACATTAGCATCTGGTCCATTCTGCCAAATGTACCAGCTACATATGCTTTTTCAGCAACTGAGAGCACATTTTGGTATCATGTCTGAAAAGTAAATAAAAACCTATATAAAATAAATATCCAAAGTTCCCATAAGAGTACAGGTACATGTGACCTAACTCCTAACCTTCCATAATGCATCTGTGCCAACCCCTACCCTTACAAAGACATTCCAAAACTAGCAGTAATTAAGTTAAATGGTCCCCTAAATCCTTTCATTCAAGCTAAACTTGCAGGTAAGAGCTACAAGAATGGCATCTACACATTGGTACTAGTGGAAGTACAGGTTCCTGGGTGATGGTCCGTCCTGCTCTCCTGGACAAAAGATGTAGGTAGAGTGCCAACATTCTGCTCCTCCACTTCTGGTGGGAAGCCATGGCTCTGGATCAGCTTCCTGAGTTGCTATACTGGCCTTGACATTGCATAGTGGACAGAAGGCCTCTAGAACCCATTGCAAGTAGATGCAGCAGCAATGGTGCATGCACTTATGTTTTCCAAGAGCATCCAATCACCCACATGCATTCGAGGCAGGTTACAGTACTAGACAATCCGATCAAGGCCATCACATCTTGGTCTCCAAATGCTGGGTGAGTAAGACTTCTCATGTGGTTTAAGTCTCTTGGGGAGCAAGACCTTCACATATGCATAATCACAAAAATGCAATTAAGTGATCAATATACTCCATCATTCACATAACACATGAAAGTTTGCTCATTTGACTGATTGTCATCGTCAGAGCTGGTCTGCTCTGACCATATGATTTTCTTTGGAAATGATATTGACTGCCAGTGTGAAAGATGACATAGTATCCGCCTGGCTCATCTATGACCTCACCCCAGAGTCTGGTGGGAAATACCTGTCCAGAGCTGGGTTGATTGCACTTGTGGTTTTTTCAAGTTGAAGCTTCCTGTCCTCAGATCCAGGAAAGCTGCCATCAATATCAAGCAGACACATGCAGAAACCAAATTCTGTTCCCATGTCAAAGACACAGTGGGCATTTGGACAGGGCCTGTACAAAGGTCTCAGGATCAGTGCATATGCCTCCTCCACATGGAAGCTGACTCCAATCACATCAATATTTAGTTCCTATCTGGTTCCAGGAGAAGTCTGCTGGTTTTGAGTGTGGCACCAAACTTAAAACTGAGGTAACAAACTGCTCTGGAACCATCAGTGGCAATCCACAAAACTAACTTTTCCTTTGGATGTGTTCTAGCAGCTATCATCAACTCAACCTCACTGTCGAAAGTCATCAGAGACACTTGCTACATGGATTTGCATAGATAATCCTCTGTAGAGGCACTCTGAGCCCCTCACAAATCAAGCTTGTTTGCACAGTCAGAACCGGTCCCAACGGCAGCTAGGGTGTTCACTATGACTCTGCTTCCATTGCTTTTGACTGCATAGGGGATGACATGGGAAAGAGCTTTTAACCATCTTAGATGTTTCTTCTGAATGTCTCCAAGGTCCATGACATAAAAAGCATTATTATCTTCAGAGGAAAATACTTTATTAAATTTTTGGTTCAGAATGTCCTTGGCAGTAAAGCCTTCATTAAATATATGCAGTTAAACTCTTCCTTATTAAAGTTGTTCATGGTTCTCCATGTGCCAAAAACAACAACAACAAACAAACAAATGAAAAACAAAAAAACCCAGAGATGGAATTAAATTATTGCCAGTTCCTCACAAGGCAAGCTACCCAGGAACTCTAAACATTGGTTTCCTTAGAGCAGTACATGGACTCTACTGGCAAGCCCCGTGGAGACTGTGCTGCTGGACCAACTGGTCAACCTTGTGGTCCAGTGGCCACAGATGCAGTCTGAGGTGGTGTCTAGCTGCTGACTGAGGGCTGTTGGTGGCGGCCACTGCAGGGACTGACCCCCTTCTCGACCTTCAGTGCATCCTCCACAAGTCACAGGCCATCTAACAAGAACCCCAACAACCGTCAGGAGAAGTCTTTTTTGTTTGTCAAGGATGTCCAGTAGATTCCCAAACATTACAAGCTATTGCTATTGCCTGTGGTTTCCCCCCAGAGGTGGAAGGTTAGTCCCTATCCTTGAAGATACCATGCACCTCAGACACAGGCCCCAATGGTCCCTGAGCTGGAATTAACCTGAAATCCTTCTCTTTGAGAGATATCTTTCAGGGTAATTGAAGATGTCATGCAAATTTCCAAAGAAGGGAAACCACAAACACTCCCACACAGCTACATCACATATGAACCTCAAGGGCTACTGGCATAACAAATAGCAATAAGGATATAGAAACAAGGGTTCAGTAATGGCACACAAACCTTAGTGATAACAAACAGCTCTCCGATGGTACTTTAGAAGGAAATAATGCCTAACTTTGAAATCCTTCTGAAAATGTACTTTTCATGGTTTCAATAACATGGAGTCAGTCAGGTTCCAAAATTATTACTTAATATATTCCAGAAAGAAAAGCTCATAAGAATGATATTGGATGCTATTATGAGAAGTGTGATAAAATCTATCACATCTATTTCTTCTCATTGAGAAGGTATTTTTTTTTGTTTGCTGTGCCTTACTATTTATCATTCTATTCTGTGCTACATCACTTAGTGATCAATTTGGTTATTAGATCAATTGTCCTAATATTGCAATCCTTGTGTTATTTTATTCAATAGCAGTCTTGGATTTGCTAAAGATAACTTGCTAACAGCCTCCTTTCAGTAAACAAGAAAAAGTGCTCTACCTAAAGAAACTGGAGACATATACTGAAGGTGCT
Source organism: Neodon shergylaensis (assembly GCA_025134845.1). Classification (NCBI taxonomy): domain Eukaryota; kingdom Metazoa; phylum Chordata; class Mammalia; order Rodentia; family Cricetidae; genus Neodon; species Neodon shergylaensis. Next base: position 5,116,840 of record JABTXL010000827.1, read on the forward strand.
GAGGTCTGCAAGAACAAATCTATATGCAGAATTGTGAAATTAGGAAAATGAAAGTTGTGCTAATTATCTCTCACCCTGCCCAAGGTACATCTGCACTCTATATACAGTTAGTACAGACAGAAGAGGAATTCGTTACTGCGGTTTGTACTGCTAAGTTTCTGGTAACTTCTTGGGATCTTCAAACATATTCTTGTGGAAAAAGAACCACCCTTTTCCCAAATTACAGGACGGATGGAATCAGTGAAAAAAGGTTCTAGTCTGCAAAGAGCTAGCCTAATTTTACTCCTTTATCTGGCATGCATCCACTTGACTTGATTGATTGATTTCTTCTGCAGAAGCTAAGCTCCGTCTCTCATTATTTACAGGCGGTTCATAACAGAAGAAATTTATGAGTCAGTTTGATTGCTAATTTGTAGACCTGATCCACTGTATCAACAGATTTAATTGGTGATCCCACTTTCAATAAGAAATGCTTGCTCATGTAAGACAATTAAATCCATTTTTCCAAATCAAAATTTGGAGTCGTTATAACCACTCTATAAAAAGCAAATCTATTGCTTCTACTATATTTGCTTAGACTGTGAATTATGTAATTCAATCGAGAAAGTAATGAAGTTTGCTTGACATGATTACTTTTCCACAAAGGCATCAGGCTTATTACTCATATTTCTACTCTATTTCAATCACTTATTGCTTTTGGGTAGCTGGCTTATGAATGATGTCACGTGCAAAAGAAAATTGACCTATAGGCAGCCTCAGGATTCCCGGATAAAGTTAGCATTGAGCTCCTTTTGTTCACTGGAATTTCTTAATTTATTTGCTTTGAAAGCAATAAATAACATATAAAGTATGAAAATTACATTCACTGATATTTTTATTTTTTAGTTGCATGTACATATGTGCCTATGTGTATGTATACCACATGTTTATAATGCATTCAGTGGCGAGAAGAGGATATCAGATCCCCTTGAGCTGGAGTTAGAGGTGGTTGTGAGACCCCTGATATGGGTACTGAAAAGGAGACCTTCTGGAAAAGAATCAATCATTCTTGACTATTGAGCCATCTCTCTAGTTGCACTGGTTTTTCTTGGTGACTAGAAAAATATCTATAACTCATTGCTGTATAGATATTACTTCATTGCTGCCTACATATATTTTCACCACTACTAGTGTATCTGTATTTTCAAATCATGAAGCTACTATAGGACTTAGATATTACACACGAAACTCTTACAGTTATGGAAGTTTATGCAGGAATTTGTGCCTTAGAAAGATAATAAGGACTGGAGAGAGGGTTCAGCAGTTAAGAGCAATGGTTGTTCTTGCTGAGAACCTGGGTTCAGTCTCCAGGACCCACATGGTGGCTCACTATCATCCATTACTCTAGTTCAAAGGGATCTGATGCTTTTCCCTGACATCTAGGGTGACCAGGCAAGCATATAATAAACATGTTAGTGTTGTTTCATATATGAATTTATGTATAATACACACACACAGTTATATTTATGAAATAATGAAAACAAGAAAGACAGTGAGAGATAATTTCTAATTTATCACACGAGATAAGTGTGACGCACATGCTCTGTTCGTGTGGGTCATAATTCTGCACACGGCAGTAGAGATGTTTCTCTGTGTTCATGATTTGTCCACCCACTGACCAATCCAATGCTACCTTTCACTGACTGCTTCTTTCCTCACATAGGCAGAGGAAGCAATTTTTCTTTGCTATGATAGACTATAAGCTCTCTTAAGCTTACTTTACCTCACATATTTTATTAGGACTAGACAAGGGAGGGTACTCACCACTCTGGTTTTTGAGTTATCTCTCCATTATGAGTATCACATCCTTCTTTTTGAGTCTTATAAAAACTGACTATTGTAGGTCCTACTTACTCGTATTTGACGGTGTGTTTGTTTCTATCAATCCAGTCAGTCATGTTTCCTAGAAATTTGCACAACATATTTGGTCTCTGTACAAAATTTTCCTTAAGAGTAGATTTTTTTTAAAATGTGTGAACATATGATAAAATATAAATATATTTTCTTTTAAAAGCTATTTATTCATATTTCACTCCCACTGACTTAAGCAGCTGTGACTGAACACTGAAACAATTTAATAGTCTGCATTTTAATGTACCTAATTTTATAAAATTAATACTATAGAATAGGCTGACATTAAATATAAATTGCTGAAATGTATAGATTCATAGTTAAAAGATGAAAGAATTTCTATCTTTGAGAATTATTTTAGCTATGAGTTTCTCATTCTTCATCTTCCTTTTAATATTACTGTCTAGTTCCTGAGCTAAATATTATTTTTTAGCATTTTTTTGTGTGTGTGAGCATTCGTGTTCAAATGTGTGTACCCGTGAATGTGAGTAAACACGTCCATGTGTGTGCACATGCCTGTGGAGACCAGAGGTGGACATCAAATATCTTCCTCTATCATTAGTGTCTTTGTTATTTGAGACAGGAATCTCTCTGAACCGGGAGCTTATCTGTTTCACTGGGAAGGGTGGACAGTGAGGTCTAAACATGTGTCTGTACCCACCTACTGCTGACGTCACAGGAAAGTACAGTTATGCCCATCTTTTACATGTGTGTTGGGGATCCAAACTCAGCTAATCATGCATATGTGGAGAACACTTCACCGATTGAATGACAGCCCAGTACTCTGTGTTTCATTTTCTCAAGCTGTTAAATCCTAATGTCAAAGTTAAATTTTAGCATTTTCGCATTTTTGCAGTGAGTGTTCTAAATCTTTTCAGCTCACTATGAGGCATTGGAGCCTGGGTCACGTGAATGGACCACCTCTTCAGTAGGTGCTGATCCCTTTATAGGGGCTGTTAACACTTTTCTTGTTCCAGGACTTTAGGACTCTCTAAATTTGTAAAATGATAGACTGTGAAGGAGTCATTTACATTGAAATTGGATATTTATTATAGCAGGCAGCTAATTTTGAAAGTTCAATAGCTCTCTAGAGGCTCTCATAGGAGATGTAACTACCCCTAAGTTATTACTTTGTAATAAATATGGAAATGAATGTTCTTATATCTTTTCCTTCTTACCTGACAAGCAGTAATATTGTAGATGTCTCTACATCATCAGCATCTGGGAATAGATGAGGTAGATGTGCTATTTCACACATCCTGTGTAGGATCATTGGATGCATATTCAGTAGTTTACTTACTGACTTCTTTGCTATATGCACAGATTAATTCATTTACTTCACTATTGATAAAACAATATTGTATGACATTAAATTAAAACAGATATCTATGTTAGATTATAACCAAACCTAACATGTTGTATTGTAAAATTGCTTTGCCTGACATGCAGAGCCTGAGTTTAAGTCCCAGAATTAGAAAAATAAAATATCTGTGCATGTGTGTGTATGTACAAAAGATGTATGTATAATTTCTTTATGTCACAGAAGTGAAATTTTGATGTAATAGACAATTAGGATTGTGATTCAGAGCTATGACTTCATTCAGCATTAAAGTCTTCTTTTCTTATGCTTAATTTAGCACCTCTTGTTTCTTTAATTTTATGTGCAGCGTGACTTTCAAAGACACGTATTCACTCTCTTGCTATGCTCTAACATCTGATGCTATCTTCTCTCTCTAACTCTTAGAATCTCTACTTCTTCTTGGGCCCATTATTTTCATTATATAAGAATCAATCATTTTCAAAACAAATATAGTTATTTCATTCCTCTGTCTCAAAGCTTCTAAGTCATTGTGACCCAGGGAAAAGTCTCAAAATATTTTCCTCAGGCTGTGAAATCTTTATTGTGATTCTTCTCTTGCTTTATTAATGATGATAACAGCCGAGCAGCTACAAATGGTGTCCTTTTGTCTGGAATAATTTTCCTTCTTCTTTATGTTGCCTAAGTAATTCCAAAGAATTAAATAAAGAAAGAAAGAAGAAAGAAAGGAAGGAAGAAAGAAAAAGAAAGAAATGAAGGAATAAAGGAAAAGAAAGAAGAAGGAAAGTAGTGAAATTTTATATCTTCCAGGAAGTTTTTTAATTTATTTTTAATCATCACTTAAGTTTTTCTTCCCAGAGTACTTTTACTAATTTGTATTTCTAAACACATTTCATGACTTTTAGAAAGATCAGTCATAAATGAATGTATAAATGTGTTCATTGCCCTGTATCCCCTGGATGACATGCATTTTTTTTTACATAAAACATACTCAGGAAGGAGTGTTGAACAAAAAAAAATCTTTCTAAGAGAGGCAAGAGATAGTAATGGGGATCTCATGTGATGAAGGCGTTGCAGGGAAACGATAAAGATCAACAATCATTCTCATGTAAGAAAAATTCAAGGATGATTCTAGGAAATTATTTTCATGTAGAACTTGAGTTTCCTTTAAATAAAAGGATGAAAAGCCAGGTTACTTAACTTCCTGGATGTATTATTAGAATATGCTAGATTAAGACTTTTATTGCCATATGAAATGTATTCCAAGGTTATATACTCTGCTGGTTTGAATGTAATTGGCCCCCATAGTCTCATAGGCAGTGACACTGTTAGGAAGTATGGCCTTATTGGAGTGGATATGGACTTGCTGGAGGAAATGTGTCACTGTGTCTATGGACTTTGAAGTCTCCTATGCCCAGGATCCTGCTCACTGTCTCAGTTTAATTCTTATTACCTGCAAGATGTAGAATTCTCAGCTACCACTCCAGCATCGTCTCTGCCTTCATGCTGCCATTATCTCCACCATGATGATAATGGACTGAACCTCTGAAACAATAAGCCACAGCCTCCATTAAATATTTTCCTTATAAGAACTGCCATAATCACGGTGTCTCTTCACAGCAATAGCAACCTTAACTAAGACATACTCTGAAAATAAAACAAATTCAATTAAAGTTACTTACAAAGTTAGACATAAACTAATTCTAAAAATGGTAAGATCAAGATAAAGAGACCTGAGTAAAATCGTTTACTGTGGAGGAATTCATAGTACCAATTCTCTCATTAAAGGAAAATTATAGTGTTATTACTTCCCTCATGCCCACAAATGTGCATGGATTGGGATTATATTGGAAAAAGTTGTTCACAAGAGCACATGATTTCATCTTACAAAATGCCATTATTATATGTAGAATGTGATTTTTTTATCACTGTTAAAACAATGAGAATATATTGACAATAATGAATAAGAAGAAAAATATTATTTGCAGGTTGGTTTTATCATTGTATTAACTTTTTTATCTTTTAAACATTATAAAGTTATTAGATTAAAAGTAACAAAATAATAGAAACCAGTCAACAGCACAGAAAAAAATAGCTATATTTCATACTGTAACTGAGCATCTGAAGTCTAACAAGGTCCAGAAGCGCTTAGGAGCGTGTCTCTAGAGAAACAAATCATAGTACATATGCATATGACTATAGTAACACTTTGAAACCCAGGGCAATATTTCTGCAGAAAAATGGCTAAATAAATTGTGTTCCACTTGATGCAAAAAGGGTGTTTCTTTTTCCTTAAATCAGGCCAATCTGTACATCAACTAAGAAATGCACTGTGCCAGGAGTTTAAAATGTAAATTGTAAGCCTATATTCATAACTTTCTCATTGCCTGGAAAGGAACAGATAATTCCCTGAATTTCATATATAGACATGTGTGTGTGTTCACATGTACGAAATGACCCACTGTTTCTTGCTTGTACTCATGAAATTCTATACTATGTGTTTATCTCTACACATGCTAACATTTTATTCCTGTTTAGTCTCCTCAAAACTCTTTTAACTTTTCCCTATTTCAAGAAAAGAACAAAGCTCAGTGACCAGTGGAGATGTGTGATGGAGAATTTAGTCCTTTATATTGCTGTTAGCTACGAGTTCTCAGCATGTGAGATATTTGGGAACTCTTAAGTGGTGGGTTAAGGAGAAATGTAAGTGTCATTTACTCTTCTAAATGTATTAAGCAAAATTTTAGAAAGCAAATAAATTACGAGTTTATTAATCTAATTAAAATTGAATTTTGACGCCGGGCGGTGGTGGCGCACGCCTTTAATCCCAGCACTCGGGAGGCAGAGGCAGGCGGATCTCTGTGAGTTCGAGACCAGCCTGGTCTACAGAGCTAGTTCCAGGACAGGCTCCAAGGCCACAGAGAAACCCTGTCTCGAAAAACAAAAAACAAACAAACAAATAAAATTGAATTTTGTGGCTGAAACAATGGTTTATCAAGTAAGAGCACTTGCTGGTCTTCCCGGGTATCGAACTCCTGATCCAGCATCCATGTTGGGCAGTTCACAGTTGACTGTATCTCCAGCTCTCCATTGCTCTCTTCTGGCCTCAGAAAACAACTGCACATATGTTCCAGACATGAAGACACAGGCACATTTTGTACATGCACAACAGTTTTAAACGGTGGCTTCTGGTTTTGCAGCATTGTTATGGGAATACAAAGTAGGAAGCCCAGTCATGTCGCATATAATATCTACCTTCTGGTCAATGGGAGACCCCAAATGTACTCATATACAAACATACCATGTACAGTGGGCTCTTATATGAGCATGGGCTGAGGATGCAGCTTTGTAGGACTCTTATTTAGTGTGTATGAAGTCTGAGCTCCAATACTAGAAAAATGAAAGTTTTTATTTAGATGATCTTGAACATTTCTTGTTGTTGGGCATTTTTGATCACACCTTTATTTACATGTAGAAACACCATTTTTAAATATTTGTCTGTAATACTTAATATGGCATCATGGAATGGCTGCACCCTAGGAACAATAGGCTATATCATATAACAGACTACACCATCTAGGTTTATATCAGTATGCTCTATGATACACAAGGATGTAATGTCCATTTTCCAGAAAGTATTTCTGTCATTCTAACAACATATGATTGACATTTCACTGAACAGATTTTAATCCCAGCACTTGGGAGGGAGAGATTGGCAGATCTCTTTAAGTTTGAGGCCAGCCTGGTCTATAGAGCAAGTTTCAAGACAGCTAGGGCTGTTACACACACAAAAAAACCCTATCTTGAAAAAGCAAACCAACCAACAAATAAGTGAAAAACAAGAATAGATTCTAAAATCAATAAATATCTACTGTGATCATTCAAGTTACCAAGGCTAGTATTCTGAAGTCAAGTCTCTTGGTGCCCAGCAGCTGGGATGGTCCTAGAATTGTCAGAATCATGAAATGACATCTTAGCAGATATGGGGATTTCCTAATAAAAGAAAATATCAATTTTTATCTATCTCCCTTCAGAATAGATCAAATATCTTTTTTTAATCAGTTGTTGCTGTACGATAGCTTACACATCTCAAATATGCTGGTTGTACTAATTAAGAATGTTGGGTTTTTCCAAGAAGCTTCTAGTTCCTTAACAATAAAAAGACAAGAAACTCAAGTTTCAAACCTTAATGTCAGAATAATAGACAGTAACAAAAGCCCATATAAAATCAAGCATTGAGTTTCTTGTTAGTACATCTGAATGTGTGACTCCTGCATTTTACACTTTTCAGTTTATTTATGGTGGTTGTGAGGCAAATATAGTTTAACCTTCGGTCAATGGAAAATGACGTTAAGTCATTTCAGCTTGCCTTCTTCTGCTTCGAAATACCTTCATCTTTTGAGCATGTCATGGTCACAAATGACACATGTAGCAGATAGTATTCCAACACTGTAAGTATTAAGAATGGGTAAGAATGTAGAAAATGTAAAGCAAAATAGTGTACTAGAATCTTTTCTTTTTTGTTGATTTTATTTTATTGATTTGGGATTTTTTTAAGTATAGTTTCTCACTTCAACTGTTTATATTTCTTAACAATAAGTATTCTATAACTTATTTTTTGCTGCTTTTAAAGGCAGAACAAAAGCAAAATGAATCAAAGTCAACATTTGCTCTTAGAAAGGGCCTCTTACACCTGAGATCACTCAGCTTGAAAAGAGTGACTTGGAGAACAATTGGTATGAAATCAAAGCTTTCAAGGCATTGACACAAGATTGAAGGACTTGAAAGAAAAAGAAAATTGGACCCTGAGAATCTTCCCTGTTATTTTCAAACAATCAATGAGAAGAACAATGATCTTACATCTCAGCAGTCTCTTTTGAGCTACATACGCTGACATGTCTTAAGGTTTACTTTTTAGCTTGTTGATGTTTTTTCCCTCTGTACAAAATTATGAGAAAACAAAGCAAATGAGAGAAAATTCTTAAAGACTGACCAAGATATTGTAGCCATTAATGCAACAGGAATAATCTTGTGGATGTGTGAGTTCAATATCTCAAAAGAAAAAAATGAAAGAACCGGTACATAAAACTCCTCAGTGAGCACCCAGTGAAGCCACAAGCTTTAATTGAGTTATTTTAAACCAATAATAATGCATATTTAGTTCATTAGAAACTTGTCAAATATTTTGCTTAAAGAAGGCTGCATGCCAACTATTTGTAATATGCCTGTTTATAAGTTGGCATGGTTGAAGTACACTGGATTGCTTTTTAGTTTTGTAATTTTTATTTATTTTTGTTTCAAGTCTTGACAGCAAAAGCCAGCATATGAAGAACATGATAAAGCTAAAGTTTTTCCCAGAGAAATTACATGTCTTTTAACTTTATAAATGATAGTCTTCAAAAATTCCATAAATGTATAAAACACATTTTGGTTATTATCCATTCTCCAGTCCCTTCCTACAATCTGTATTGGACCCTCTTAACACCAATCATTCCCAGTCTCATGGTTGTGTGGTCATCCATTAGATCAAAGATAGTCTCCCTGTAGTAGGACATTGTAGAGAGCACCCTTCCCTCAATGCTGAATTTTTTACATGATTTGTGTAGGTCTTGTGCACAAAACCACAGTTACTATGAGTTCGTGTGTGCAATAGCTATGTCACATCCAGAGGACAAGCATTTCACAGTGTTTCAACCCCCCTCCAGCTCTTACATTCTTTTCCACAATATTCCCCAAGCTTCCCTGGGCATGGTGTAACTGTGCATGAACTCTCTCTCATTTTCAGCACTCTGTGCATATATAAGTCTCTGCATTAGCCAACACCCACTGCAAAAAGTCACTTCACTGACCAAGATTGGAGGGCAGATGGGTGCAGAAATAAAGGATGGGGAGGAGTTTGTCAAAACTAAAGATGCACAAAGCAACCTTCTAAAACTCCACTGGTCTTTAAGGTAATTAAAATACAATATGAAATAGGAATTTAAACAGACGTCTTCTGCATAGGTAAAGCATATTACTATCAGAAAACACAGGTTATTAAATGAAAGTCTAATGTCAGGAATGGATTACCTTCCTATCAGTTATTGGTCAGAGAGACACCAAAGACACTCAAAGCCATACAAGTGTTTGCTATTATTCTTGGTCACGAACAATTGCTCAGAGTCAGAAGTTATTGCTGAAATAAAAATATTTTTGTGGATTTATTTAAATTTTTATTAAATATCAGCAGGAACAGAAATTATTTTGTTTCTATATAGAGTGTAGAGTAATGCATTGTAATGCAATGTAACGAAAGAAATATAATATATAATAAAATCATGGTTTATTTTCATGCTTCGGTTGTTTTACTTCTAGCAATTTGGAAACTTTGTGAGTTACATTCTGTGTACATTGGGCACATACTTATGATTGCATGGAGGCCTTCTCTTTGAGCATGTCCTTTCTTGGATCATTCTGTGATGCTATGAGTCACCTTGTATATTCAGTGGCCCAGTTTTGGTCTCTGTTGTGGGAGTTTTGAGAGCAACAAACATGGTTATGATAGACTTCACATGGACTTCTATAATATAGTCTTTCTTTATACACCATTAGTTTGCAGTGCCTGAGGTGTCTATACAGCTGATCATCTAGCTAGAAACTGTGCAGATCCCACTACTAACTCCACATTCATAATTTATAGGGGCTGTCACACAACACAGAAAGCTCTACATGTTTTGTAAGTTCCATCGGAGCCAATGGGTACAACTCAGAAGCAGCTAAAAAGAGAAAGAGTGAAATATGGTAGTACTCCACATACGAAGGTTCCAAGCCCTTTCCTGTGGAAGAGCCCATATATGTCCTTGCACACAGGTGCTCTGAATGATAACAGTCCTGAGAGATAGGCTTATAGGATTTAAGGTTTGGATCTCAGTTGGTGGATCATTTTGGGAAGGATTAGGAGGTGTGGCTTACCGGAAGAGCCACGGGCATGGGCTTTGAGGTTTGAAAAGACCACGTTTTTCCCAGCTGTTCTTTTTTCTCTGTGTCCTATGTGTGGATCAAGATGTAAGCTTCCACTGTTTCTGTCCTAATGCCTTTGCCCCACGATACTGAACCATCGGAAATCAATAGAGTGAATTGAGCACTTTCTTTTATAAGTTGTCTTGGTTATGGTGCCATCATGACAATATAAAAGTAACAGAAAGCAGAATGGTGCAAAACATGGAAGCTCTCATGAGTCCCAGTGACCAGAAGCTGCTTCACTACATAGGCATAAATAGCTGAATTATTAGATACACTATTGAAATGTATTCCCAGTCACCGTCTGCTCCTAAAGGTCAGAGGAGAATAATGTGCCTCAGGATCCCAACACTCTAATTGCAGCTTGGTCTTCCTGCCAAGGCCAGTACTTGTCCCGCATTGTCTCATTAATAGGGACTGCCAGGATTCTCCATGAATAACAAACACACTCCTGTCACCTGGTAAACGCTTGGAATTTATAAGCGATTTTCCCGAAACCAAGGACAAAGGCTAGCCAAATTCTCTACTCCATCTGGATTAGCTATATAAATGGTGGAAGTATACTATGTAAATAATGCTATTATAGGCTATATATTAATAAAATATAGTTTTTATCATCAAATTTTATGAATACATATAGCATATGATATATTGTATTTAAAAAAGTCATACCTGAAGAATATGCATATAAATCAGAAAAAGTCATAACAATTTTAGAGAAGATGAGAAGGTTCAAGATCCCAAATCTATTTGAATTTGTATATTTATGTATGATTTCTCATCTAGGATGGTAGCAGTGCAATGAAAATGTAATTTAGAGAATCTTCTGGGAATAATAGCTATTGATTATTGTAACCGATTTGAGATGTTATTTTGAAATCTACAATATGTTATATATTAGAGGATACATAAGGCAATACCAGAGCTTTCTAAAAACCTGTGAAATAGGCATTAGTACTTTCTATTAGCCATCACAAGGGTGTCTGTAACTCAGGTAGGTATTCAGATTATGGAAAAGTTATTTGTTCTAAAGCAAAAGTACACTGTAGACAATTTCAGGGACTTCTCTTCAACATAGGGCAGATGGAGTTCAAACCAAAGGTAGAGTGGCTGGTACTCTAGAGAACTACATGCAAATAAAAATCTGGAAGGCAGAGCACAGGAAGAGAACCAACTAGAGATAACCCACACAGTGTGCCATGGATGAGGGATTACTGAAAATTCTAGGACAAACATAGCAATGTGGTCCTGATAAAAAAGGTCATTGTCATAACCCTGAATCTGAAAGACATCATACCTGAAAGGGACAGATCTAGTTGACAAAAATTTGAGAAATAATATGTTCCTTTTATGGATATAGTGATATAATTTCTCTGTGTGAGGCAGAGGCAGACAGATCTCTGTGAGTTCAAGGACAGCCTGGTCTACAGAGGTAGTTCCAGGACAGCCAGAGCTGCTAGAATATGACATGTCAAAACTTTGCTGGTAAGTCACATCCACGTGGCAATATACAGATTAATAGAAATGGGTTAAGCTAATGTAGGAGTTAGCCAATAAGAGGTTAGAGCTAATGGGCCAAGCAGTGATTTAATTAATATAGTTCCTGTGTGATTATTTTGGGTGGCCAGGATGAACAAGCGGATCCTCCTCCTACATGTAGTTTTTATAAAGTACATTCTCAGCTACTCAGAGGCTTTTCTGCCTGTTGACGCTAGTGCCCTAAATTTGCAAGTATTTTTGTATAAACAAAGAAGTGCTACTTCTTTGGAAAGTACACTTTAATTCACAAAGGAAGAATCTTGACCACATTCTCCATGCAGTGTTTTTTGACACATTACATATCACCTTGACCTTCATCTTGATTCATTGTTACATTGCTCAAGGAAAGCATAATTTGTTGATGTATGTTTTGCAGCGAGATTAAAATTGGGTATATTTTTACCTAGAATTTCATGTAACCTCATGTCAGGATAGCAATTAATAAATAAAAGTACATTAAGCAAATTTATTAATAAACCTTAACTGTATTTGTTACTTCATCAACATCCCTTTCTATATAATTTTTTGTGATTTAGTTCGCATAAGTCAAGATTAGGCTCTAACCATATATACATTATTGTGAACTGTGCACCAGGCTCTAATCACACATGCACTATTGTGCACTCTGCACAGATGTCTCTCGGAAATTTCCTATCAGTGTGTGAGCCAGCTTTGCAATACTGTAAGAAAATAGCTGAATCAGATAGCTTTAAAAGGAAAACAAACGAACAAACCCCAAGCCGAGTAATTTAGCTCGTGTTTTGAATTTGTATGGATGGAGTTCTGTCTGAGCTCCTGCTTGAATAACATCCTGAGCAGTAGCAATGGCTGGAAAATTTGGAGGGGAGTGGCTTTATCTCCAGCAGGAGCAGAGAGAAAGACTGTTGCCAGAGTCTTCTTTCGTAATGACTTTCTTATGAAAACTGCCCGAGAATCAAATGTGAAGTACTACGAGGCTGAGAGAGACGGATCTCAGATCTACAAGGACTGCGTAAATCCACCTAATCCCACTTTGCAATGTTTCAGACACCTTGAGACCAACTAGAACGTGGGGAATCATGGTAATGCTCAACTTCCTTAGCGATCAGGGAAATGCAAATCAAGACAACTTTAAGATACCATCTTACACCTGTCAGAACGGCTAAACTCAAAAATACCAATGATAGCCTTTGCTGGAGAGGTTGTGGAGAAAGGGGTACACTCATCCATTGCTGGTGGGAATGCAAACTTGTGCAACCACTCTGGAAAGCAGTGTAGAGGTTTCTCAGGAAATTCGGGATCAACCTACCCCTGGACCCAGCAATACCACTCTTGGGAATATATCCAAGAGAGGCCTTATCTTACAACAAAAGTATATGCTCTACTATGTTCATAGCAGCATTGTTTGTAATAGCCAGAACCTGGAAACAACCTAGATGCCCTTCAATTGAAGAATGGATGAAGAAAGTATGGAATATATACATATTAGAGTACTACTCAGCAGTAAAAAACAAGGACTTCTTGAAGTTTGCAGGCAAATGGATGGAAATAGAAAACACTATCCTGAGTGAGGTAAGCCAGACCCAAAAAGAGGAACATGGGATGTACTCACTCATATTAGGTTTCTAGCCATAAATAAAGGACATAGAGCCTATAATTCGGGTTCTTAGAGAAGCTAAATAAGAAGGAGAACCCAAAGAAAAACATATAGGCATCCTCCTGAACATTAACCTTCATCAGGCGATGAAAGGAGACAGAGACAGAGACCCACATTGGAGCACCGGACTGAAATCTCAAGGTCCAAAGCAGAAGCAGAAGGAGAGAGAGCACGAGCAAGGAACTCAGGACCGCGAGGGGTGCACCCACACACTGAGACAATGGGGATGTTCTATCGGGAACTCACCAAGGCCAGCTGGCCCGGGTCTGAAAAAGCCTGGGATGAAACTGGTCTCGCTGAACAAAGTGGACAATGAGGACTACTGAGACCTCAAGAACAATGGCAATGAGTTTTTGATCCTACTGCACCTATTGGCTTTGTGGGAGCCTAGGCAGTTTGGATGCTCACCTTACTAGACCTGAATGGAGGTGGGTGGTTCTTGGACTTCCCACAGGGCAGGGAACCCTGTTTGCTCTTTGGGCTGATGAGGGAGGGGAACTTGATTGGGGGAGGGGGAGGGAAAGGGGAGGCGGCGGTGGGGAAGAGACAGAAGTCTTTAATAAATAAATAAATAAAAATAAAAATAAAAAAAGAAAAAAAAACAAAACAGAGCAACACCCTCTGCTGTTGGATTGAGAAAGACTTGTCTACAAACGTGTGTTGTGTTCAGTCATTATTAAGCACTTACAATTAAAAAATGCCACAGTCTGTGACTTTTCATTATTTGGCTTTCTACACGAAATTAATGCAGTGCTAACCAGCTGATTCGAAGGCTAATGACGTCATGGAGAAAATCCGCCACACATTTGCAGGAATTTAAAGATGGCCTACGGATGAAGTCTCAAATTTTATCAGAAATGTGGATAAAGTAACGAACGGAACAGCTGACTCAGGACTTCTGAGACGCCGTAACTGGAGAAGGGAGAGGAAAGGGTATGTGCAAGCAGACCATGAGAGTGATTGATATTTTAAATCACCGATGGTAACACTTATATAGGTGTTCCATAATTAATTTTTCTCTGAAATCTTGCACTATACTACAATTAACACAACAGTATTATATCATTGTTTTAAAAATCTGCACCATATAGAAAATTAACATCAGACTTACTTTGGTGAGAGAGGTTTGCTTCGATCTGCTTCTGAATGGTTCACAGATGTTAATTCAACTAATAAACATTTCCATTTTTTTTTCTGAGAGATAAAATAGTACTGAGTTCACCTCATCAGCCTTCAAGGTAGAGGTAAGCCATTTTTTTTTAATTGAAGAATAGAACAATCTCTTCAGAGACTTTCCCTTTCCAGAAACTTATTCCAGGGCTTAACTCACATGCAAAGTTTTATAGCTACCGCTTCATCTCCAATTTGATTGAAACAGACTAATATTCTTCCCTTCAATGCAACTTTGTGATTTTATTAAGATATTACCAGCCCCGGTGCATTCATATTTTTGAATTCTGTTCACAAAAGGAGTTTCTCCAAATATTATAGAAACATCCACCAAATGCAAACCACGCACTCCGTAACTCATTTGACTTATGGGAAGGAAAGCGCTCCTGGAGTGGAAGGTTATTTTAGCAGGTCTCATGATCCGCAGGAAAATGACCCCAGATGAAGCTGACCACAGTGCTTTACATGGTTGAGACAACATTTGGTGAGCCCTAGATTTATCAGAGTTACAATTTTATTTGACAGATAATTTCTAGGACTAGAACTCATGTACCAAATTTTGATTGGTATTCATCGGAAGAACTCATTCTGTTACCAGTTTGAACAGGATCTCATTACTAAATGCCTTGTGGAACGGGCTGGAGCATATGTAAATAAAATGAAAAGACTATGAGCACATTTTAAAAGTAATACAGGGATGTATTATCTTCAGGGCTCACCTTTTTATTCTATTAAAAGACTATTTGGGGCTACCTACAACTTTAATGACTTATACATTTACACTCCTTTTGACAGAATATTGAGCAGGTAGTTTTATCCAAATGACTAAATTATACGTATCGTATCATTGTACTAATTTTAGAGAGATAAAGTAGTTCTAGAGCCATCTAAAGGATTTCACATTCTCAAGATTATCAACTTCTGATGAAGAAATAGAGAGCAAGCATCTAAACACAAAATGGTTATTTAATGATAGATAATTCACAGCATTTTGTGCATTTTAAATCTTTGTATTCTAGGTACTATATTATACAAAGTTAATTAGTATTAGAAAGTAATGTCACTGAACATGATTTTGGTGTTTACAAAAATTTTAAATTTGTAACTGTAAGGTCTGTCTGTGTTTACATATAACTGATAAAATGGCATTATATCCAATTAAAATAGCAATAATTATAAATTCATAATAACAATAAACAGGTGGCAAACAAACCTATATGAATCATTCAAAGTTTACATAACTTGTAAGATATGTAAAACTACACTTGGACATGAAGAGAAAATATAACACAGGTTATAAATGCATTATACATCTATATCACATTAAGTTAAGATTCACATTTGGGGAAAGAAAGACCTCAATATGAAAATGTCCTTTGTAAAATTTAAAAATTTATTTTTAATATCTTATTTGTAGACTGCATACAAAGCACAGAATTTCCATAAACTGGATATTACTTTTCCAATTTGAACTGTAAATAATCTTGAATACATCAATATAGCATTGAAATAACCAGTCATTCAACAGTCTGTTTCCAAATAATAAAATAAATCATATCAAAACAATCATATTTAGCTTGTGTCCATGTAAACACATCTATTCTATAAAAATAGATCGTTGAATTTAAATCTGTTATTAGATGAGAAGTCTTGCATGTGAATTACATTAGCGTACTGAAATTGTTTAAATACTAGACATTGAACAAAATGTGCTGTTTTTAAATTATGTATATATGCAAACCTTTATCTGGTGGTAGTAAAACAGCCTCCTCTGCGTCACCTTTCTATTGTAGATATAGTGTTGCCTGTCGTAAGCAATAAACCCAAAGGCTTCACTGACATGTTTCAATACAAATCTATTTTCTACATATATAGAATCAGTGTGGAGATTCAGGCCATTATCACCTTCTGCCCTGTGGTTTAAACATCTAGGATCTCAGTGCCCTTGCAATGTCTAATATAAGCCCCAGGGATGGAACCACAAGGGAAACTATGTCTGATTATCAATTATCTCAACCCAGAAACAACCCAATCATTTTCTCACACATAATGGAAAAGTACATTTAGTCTGGACAGCTGCTTGCCAGAAAGTATTATGAATGCTATTCTCTGAATGTCTACACTCAGTCCCCATTCGTACATCGAATCTTGTCCTTAGTGTTGAGATTCAATCATTAGTATCTTTGGGAGAAGATTAGATCATAATGTTGGGGATTCTCCCAAAGGGGATGGGATTGCTTTTGTCTTGTGAAGACACAGGGGGAAGTTAGCATCCCTGAACCATGGAACAGGTTGTTGCTGTAAGACCCATCTGCTTGAGACCCAATCTTATTCATCCTTGACTTCAGAGACAGGAGAAATAAACTTCTGTTGCGTATAAGATAATAAATTTTCTAGCATTTTGTATCTGTACACTGGCAGAGGAAGTTGTGCTTTGATGTAGCTTATGTTTTTTTTTTTTTTTATTCTACTAAAGATGGGAAGAGCGGAAAGATACTGGGTTAATGGCGTGCTCCCTTCACTGACTTCTGCATTACCACTCTCTGTTAGCATTAGAATTTTGCGAGCCATATCACCCATGCTATATTTGAAGAGGGTAACATATCAATTGTGCAGTTGTTGGTTATCTGCTCAAGTTTTGATATTTAGGAATCATGGAGGCCAGAAGTTGACCTAATTTGGATGGCAGAAAACTACAAGGAGAAAAATGCAAAACCTATGCAAATGTTTCTGTGAAATAAATAATAATAATAATAATAATAATAATAATAATAATTCCTGTGACCAGCCCAAGAGCAAGCACTAAAATCCAGAAATTAAATGTGAAGCGATAACCTAGCTTGAGATATTTTCAGTGCATGGACTAAAAGTTAGGTATCGAAACTCTATTTAATACATTGAATTATTAAATATGAATTTCTAAAACATAAATTGTAGCTAGGGTAAGACTTGTTCAGAGACCAGAAATTAAATACAAATTCTGAAGGGCTAGACTGTCAGTTTGTTCAGCAAAATGCTTGCCATGTAAGCAGGAGGACCTAAGTTTAATTCTCAACATGTATCCTGAAATCCAGTAACTCATTTACATATTCTTCTTATATGATAGATTTCGTTATTTGTAAAGTTTTGATAGCATAGCTGTTTGAAAGTAAAATGTTGATTTTTTTAAAGATTTATACATGCTTGGGAAATTCAGGCGTTGGGAAAGATGCACATTTTTCATACTTCTGGCTGTTCTTCTGATTTACAGTGTTTTCCTGGGGTTTTGTGTAACTAACATTTTTTTTCCCACCTTGAAACTGGAGGTCTAGGGTATAAATCCAGATTCTCATTCCTTTTAGAAACAAAGAAGGCCTTGTATGAGGCCAATTGATTTGATCAAAGAATGCAGATGACAACATATTCTAATCTTTCCTTTTTCTTTCTCCCTTTGCTTTCTGGAAGATGTTTGAATTGACCATCTCTGAAGGGTAGTAGCCTATCTGTCATAATGTCTCCATTTGAAAATGAAAAGAGCAGGAAGCTAGCATGAATCTCATTCTAAAAGCATCAAGAGATATTTCTGAAGTGCCTCACTACTTCCCTTGATGTCCTCCTTGAGGACAGGCAGCAAGCCAACAACACACCCAAGGGCCGCCAAGTAGACAGATCTGCCTGGGGATGGGGCACACCAGGCCACCTGCTAGCACACAAAATTTTTAAATCAAACCACACAAGAACAGAGTTTATGATCTTTGAATCTTCATTTTATGAAAAGTCTTAACATATTATAAAAAAGCTATCTGGTCTCTCCTGGATGGTCATATATGCCACAATTGACAGGCTGGTATTCTCTTTAAATATCTCTTGCAGCATATCTGACAGCAGCAAGCAGCAACTGAGGTGAGTCTTCAGGTGTTAATGACTCTTACACATCCTTCTTTCAATCCTCTGCAGGAGGTGATGCATATCTGGTTGTCTGAAATTCAAAAGGCTACCACCTAGTCCCCCACCCTGGCAACTCTCCAGGAATGGATGCTCTTTGAGAACTGGTAGTCAATGACAGGCAAGAGCTTGTTTGGCAGGCTAATCTAAGACAGGCATAGTCCAGTGGCTGAGCTCTCCTGAGGTGGTGTGTTATGAGTTTTCTGTCCTGCCGGGTTTCTGCAATCGTTAAGTCCCAAAAAAATCACACAGAGGTCTACATTAACTATAAACTGATTGGCTTAGTACCTCAGGCTTCTTATTAGCTCTTACAACTTACATTAGCCCATTATTTGTCTTAGCCACATCTTGCCTCTTCTGTGGCTGGGCTAGGACTGCATCTTCTTTCTAGAATTCTCCTTTACTAGATATATAACTTCTGTAATAACTCAAATAGTAGCAAAAATATTAAAGATTTACACATAAGCAAAAACATACACTATTATCTTTAAGTCTGTATTACCTCACTCAGGGTATTTTTTTCTCACCCTGTCTATTAACTTGCAAATTTTATAATTTAATTTTTTCTCATCAACTGATTCTACTGTGTTAATGAGCCAGATTTTTGTTATCTATTCATCAACTTATGATCACCTCTTTAGCGTGGAACCCTCAATCTCATTTCTCAACATTTTGCCTAGTTATGCATCTCTCCATTGACTACAAATGCTAAATCATAATAAAAAATTATTGGAACAAGATTTTAAGTAACCCAGGGTGGCCAGCACTGACAACTGGACAGTAATAGGGAACTGAACTCATAGCAATCAGCACAAGACCTGCATAGGGTCAAGGCAGCCCAATCCACAAATGGATAAGGTAAATTATATCCTAGCCACCCCTCCCCTTGATGGAGCTATTGGTAATGGATATTTGTTGGTGGCAGAATTTCTAAAAGTGTGACTACTTAGGTTTAATATTTTCTAGTGAATATCCCTCACATTCATGCACGTATAGGTAGTAATAACTAGACTTTGTGTATTATTTTAAAAGAAAGATGCAATGTTGGGGAAGGTGTGTTAGGAGTTATATGAGGGAGTTAGAAGAGGTACATAGGGCAAATATGATATTTCATGGCATATTTATATGAGAGGAAAGCCTGAAAATGAATAGTGTTTCCCATTTAATATGGTGATCATGAACTCGTTCATTTATCTTTCTTCTAGAGTTTATAGTTGAGTGTCTTCCTTTTATTTACTTTGGCAGTCCATCATAATTACTGTGTTTAGAGGATTTACATTCAGAGTGGTCTATATGCTCTAGGTTTATAGCTGTAAGTCAGGTAGTAAGTAGTAGAGTATGGTCTGGTGTTTTCCTTTATCTACCTACGAGTGACTTTGTGCTGCTTGCTGTGGGTGTTCTGAGAGGACCTAATGTTTCTCTTCTTGTTTCTGCTTGTGGCTGTCTTGCTGTCTCAGGATTGTGGGAATGGACTCTTGTCCTAGGGTTAAGGTTAGTTTTATATGAGGAAGAGCTGTGCATTTTCCATCCTTTAGTATGTTTACTCTGTGGAAAAACTTTGATAGATTAGCTTCTCATCAATTTGTTTTTCCAAGGGTAGGTAGGTT
Organism: Neodon shergylaensis; assembly: GCA_025134845.1. Lineage (NCBI taxonomy): Eukaryota > Metazoa > Chordata > Mammalia > Rodentia > Cricetidae > Neodon > Neodon shergylaensis. The sequence continues at coordinate 5,136,923 of JABTXL010000827.1, forward strand.
AGGAAAAACAGCCCTGGATACTGTGTTCAATTATCACTTACACCCGCTTCTACATGCTGGAGTGTGAAAGGATTCTTCTTCAGTCTCACCAGGGAAAACCCTGCAAGTTTCCTGAAGAGAAAGGATAGAATAGTATGGGTTCCCCAAACCCTGGTGTTGGAAGCAGTGATACCTCAGATCCTGAATTTCTTGTAATCCCCTGATCTGAGTGCCTGCAGCTGCTCTGAGCACTAGACCTTCAGGAGTTCCTGATGGCAGGAGAGTGGTTTCTGGTGGGTTTGGCTGGGGCGTGGCTATCTCTATATAATCTGCCCCTGAACACAATAAAGGGGCATTTTTGGGGAATTCAAGGATGACCCGTGTCGCTGTCTCTCTATCTGTGTGTGTCTGTGTATTTTAACCTCCAGATCCCTTGCCCGAAGCTCGCGAACTGGGTGCCAGCGCACAGAGGGCAGACACGGGGGCGCGGTGCGCAGCACCCTGAGTTTTTTTTCCACAGTGTTGAACTTTTAAGTTATTCTTCCCTGAATCTACAACAATACATTTGTACTTGGTACTAATAATCTTTTGGTTGTGCTGTAGGCAAGACATGGATCTCTTCACACAATTCTCTGTCTCTCTAGTTTTAGAGTAGTTTTTCCTGAGTTCTTAATTTTTTGTAAATCTAAAATGGCTTCTTCAGATTATTTTCCTTGTTATGAGAACAATATGGGGGTGATATCTAAGATTTTTATATGTTGTATCAGAACTGAGATATTCTCATCAAATGATTTTCTCCTAGTGGGTTTTATAAGCTATGAAGTTTGTTTCTACTCATAAAACCTACCAGGAACCAAGTCATATCATTAACCTAAACTTTGATTTGTCTGAATTTTCAATATAACTATATTTAGATCACTAAACAATTATATGCCTTATGTCTCTTTCAATATTCATCTATACACAGAAGCTAGCTTCATAAGTATGAGATTATGGTGCACTGGTTTCAGGTTTATACAGTAACTAATCAACATACAGAATATAGAATCTGTGTAGCAGTATTTAGAGTTTCCTGTACTTCCTACCTCATTACAGTGCCTGATCCTCTAAACTATGATATTATGTCATGACTTTAAGGATTTGCTACCATCTAGTTGAGAAGTTGTTTACTTCTCAAGATTTGAGCCATGTACCTTTTTATTCTAACAGATTTTGAGCATGTCTACTCTCTGGAGATGACCCTTTCTGGAAAAGTACTGGTGACAAGACTAAAAAAGCAATCTACATGATGTTTATTGATTGATTTCATTTCTCCCTAACTAATTAACTCAGAGCAGTTTCACTGAAAAGCAAACACATAGTGAGCATGTATTTCCCAGTCTGAAGACTGTCAGTGGCATCTGTTTTCATTTTCTCTGGGATGTATTAACATCTGAATGATCTAAATATCTCACCCAGCACAGCATTCTCCAGACTTGACTTCAGAAGAAAGGAAAACCAGAACAGTTAATAGAAAATAAACCTGAAGCTCTACTTTAGAAAAACTTTTTTTACCTTTTGTCAAAACAGAAGCTTCATAACTTCAGAAATACCTACCTAAGCAAAAACAATACATCACATGGCAAACTTCTACAAAACCAAGTGAGAAATGAGCACTAATCTAAGCAGTAAATATGCTAAAAGGAACTTTGCTTCGTTAGCATCCTTCAGTTGCTCGTCTTCCCAGCTTCATGCAGCTCTTACAGCCCCACATTCTACACTAATTCTTCTCTAAACACACCACGGTAAAGCATATCCTATGTAGCTGTCAAATTATAATGATTTCTCGGTACCTACTGTATCCCATCATCCCTCTCTTAACAACTATAAAATGAAAATATGATCATATTCGTTTATTTACTCATTCTGTATTCATTTTAATTCATTTGGATACATCAGTGATACTCATTTCATATTCAAGCGTTTTAAAGGCAGTGAGTGTTTCTACTTTACAAATTACAAAATAAATCCCAGGATGTCTAGATATATGAATGAATCATGTGAATTGTAGAGAAGGCATGACCAGAGTTCAGCAAAGGCTCAAGCACCTGCTTGCTTCTATATCAGGTTTTTAATATTAAGGTCAGTTGAGCATTTAATTTCTCCGTGGTACCCAGCCAGAGCATCTATTTTAGAAGGATGCACACTAACTAAATATTCTTAAACAATCTTTAGCTCCCTTTATTCATTTCCTACCAGCTTCAGTATGTGACTTAACATCATGTGAGTCTTGAATAAATTCCACCATTGACAAAATTTAAAATATGGTCAGAGAATATTCAAGGATTGTTATAGTGATCTTTCTCTATTTTGTTGTAACTCATCTGCCTGTTTCCATTATTGTACTTAGAAGGTACCTTGATCTATGAATTTCTTTGTTCTGTTACTATAAAAATTCATGAAACATTCACCATTTTGGAGCTTGGAATTTGTGACACTCTACAGCAATGTTCTGAGGCAACAGTCACTGTGCTTATCTCCAGAATAAAGAATCTACTATCCCCTTTGAGGTGAGAACTGATTCTCTAGTTGACGGATATTAGGCAAGTCCTTCACAACGTCCCATGCTGGGACTTCAGACTCAGAGCCAATTGTTACTTTAGGATGTATTGAGAACCAACTTTACAACTGATAAAAATGTGCACAACTTACATCCCTATTAGGAGCCTTCCCTCTACTCTAAGTACTTGGATTGTCATGTCAATTTTGAAAGTTCTTTCTGGCCTGACTCTGAATTTCAAGAGAATTTGCCTTTGCCCATCTTCCCTTGTTACTTTTCATCTCTTATTTTATTTTTTTTTTTGCTGCTCACGTATTATTCCCTTCATGGTGCTTGATTTTTCTTTTCTCTTGTCAGTTGTTAGACAAGACACATGAGCATTATCTGCATCTCACTTTGAAGTTTAGTCCTGAGGTTTTCCTTGCTAGTATGCCCTTTGATATTGACACGCCACTGCAGGAATGGCATTAATGATAAGCCCCCATTTGTTACTATTTTAATTCATTTTCTTCATTTACTGTAGTCTGAAGAGCTAAAGGCAAACTTTAAAAAAATGACAACGGGTAATTTATCTTCCCCTCAGCCCCTAGAGAGAAGCATCAATAGCAAAGCTTCAACAGAACAGAGAGACCACACACCAGAGAGAAAAGACTCTGGTCAGTGTCACTGTGACACTCAAAGAGCTTCTTTGATTTTTTTTAACAAAATAAACTATATTGGATAAGAGATACAGATTCGGAGGAGATATTTAGAATTGGGAAGTAATACACTATGTCTGTAATGTGTAAAACAAAATCTAATAAGAACTCCTGTCATGTACATACAGATAGTGTTTCTAAGAAACATGTGATTCTAACTGATCTACTAATTGACACAATGCCCTTTATTCTACTTGACAGTGATTCTGTATTCTCTTGGCAGTTTCCTTACCTTTCTCTTAATTTTATATATAATAAAATTGTAATGAAAAATTATTTTAGTAACCTATCTTTTCTTTTATTGAAAATATGTTTTCTCACATAATATATTCCCTCTCTATACTCCTCCCAGTTTTTCCCCACCTCCCTTTCAATCAGATTCTGTAGGAGGTCCTTCTGTTTATGTGTTGCTTTCATTGGTTAATGAATAAAGAAACTGCCTTGGCCTTTTAATAGGGCAGAACTTAGGTAGGCGAGGCAGGGTGTGGGGGGACAGAACTGAATGCTGGGAGGAAGAGGGGTGGGGAGAGAGAAGCCATGAGAGGGACGCCTGTGGTTAGAATCTTTCCTGGCAAGCCACTGTCACTTGGCAATATAATAGAAATGGGTTAAATCAAGAGTGAGAGTTAGCCAATAAGAGGCTAGAGATAATGGGCCAGGCAGTGATTTAATTAATACAATTTCTGTGTGGTTATTTCAGAGCTAAACTAGCCAGGCGGCCGGGATGAACAAGCTGGCCCTCCTCCTCCTAAAAGATTCACTTCATTTCTGCATCTCAATAGAAAACAAGCAGGCTTTTAGGGGATAATGATAAAATATAATATAACAAAATAAGATATAACAAGATAAAACAAAATTAACACATTTGAATTGGAATAAAACAAGCAAACTAAAGAAAAAGAGCCCTACAAAAGGCAAAGGAAACAGACACTCATTTATAGACTCAAGAGTTGCACAAAATCTTTAAACTGGAAGCCAGATATATATGTGATGAACTTGGCACAGACCATTTCATGCCCTGGGCATGCTGCCTCAGCCTCTGTGAGCTCAGATGTATGTCGTCCTAATGATTTAGAGGGCCTTGTGTTCTTGATGTCCTCCTTCCCCTCTGGCTCTTACACTCTTTCTGCCTCCTCTTTCCTGAGCCCCGAGGGGAGGGAATTGATGGAGATATCATGTTTATGGCTGAGTGTCCCAAGGTCTCTCATTCTCTGCATGTCGTCTGGTTGTGGATCTCTGCAGTTTTTTTCCATGTGTTGCTTGAGGAAGCTTCTCTGATATGTCCAAGCAAGGTATTGGTCCATGATTATAGCAGAATGTCCTTAGGAATCATTTTATTACTATGTTTTTGTTTTGAGGTTTTGTTGTTGCTGTCGTGTTTGTTTTTAGACAAGTAGTGTTTGATTTTACCTTAGGTCTTTGAGATAGCTAGTCTTTGATTCTTGGTTACCCAAACAATATCAGGTATAGGTTCCATCTTGTGGAATGGGCCTTCAGTTAAATCAGGTGTTGCTTGCTTACTCCCACAGGTTTTGTGTCACCATTGCTCTAGGATATCTTGCAGGTAGGCCACCATGGCAGATCATCCATCTCCACTTGATATTCCATTTCCAGCCCAATCAGAAATCCATTCACAACAACCTATTCTATTCTGCTTCCTTAGGGGGATCTATTTGTATTCCCTAGTCCTTTACTCTATACTTGATCTCTGTTGATAACCTAATTGTTTTGCTGAGGTATGTTGTAAGAACTATTCTTTATTTAGCTTACGTTGTTCTTATACAGAATTAATTGAATTCAAGCTTCTCCAACATTTCGCTTCACAGTGCATCAGATTATTGAGGCTAGATAAGAATTAGGAGGGCTGGAGAATGGAGTTATAATTGAAGATTTACTTTCTTTCAAGATAGGTTCTGATTTGTGATTCTTTGATCCAGTGGAGGCCATCTTGTTAACTCTGTATTCTGCATGTATTGAATTAATAAGTGGTATGTATCTGCTTATTATCTAAGACTTGTGAAAATAAAACTTTAGTTTAATAGAAAAATTATGCTATATTATATTATAGATGAAGCATAGATATCAATGACAAATAAATGATACATAATTAAATATTAAATATGTTGACACTTTTTTTTAAAGAAATGATGCATAATCTGAGACAAGATATAGGCCAGAAATTATATAGAAAACTACATGGGTAGTTTTATATCTTAACAATATTTTTATTTATTATTTGAATATTTCCCAATTTATTGGATTATTTTGGTCATACCTAGTCATCTCTACCTCTCTTCAACTTCACCTAGTGCCTCCATAACATCCATTTAGTTGACTTGTGAACTTCAGCTTTTAATGGCTGAGCTTTTCTCTAGAAAAGAGCAACCAGAAAAAGAAAAACCAGGCAAAAGTCCTTGCTAATAGCCTGGGGGAACCACAGTGTTGTCTCCCGGGACCCAATTGAAGGCTTTGATCCACACCTAATTAAATTCTATCTCATGATGCTGCATATGAAGAAAGTGTTGTCTCTAAGGGTTTGAAAAGATTTAAAAGAAATCAACTCATGTGAATGTCTTAGCACGCTGTATATATTATTGCATGCAGAATAGTTCATTTTCCATGTTGATTTTTATATTACCAATGCCCCCTTCCTAATATATGTTGGAATTTTAGAGGACCGTACCATTATACCCATGAAATTTAAATTTGATGTTAGTGTTAGAATTATAAGTTTTAATATTATATCAAGTTCGAATACACTTTTAAATACTTTGATGCCACTAGAATTTTTAAAAAATGTTAAGGCCATGAGTGCCTTTTCTGCATCTTTAGCATCCTACACCTGAAAGGTGGTTTGACTTAATGACTCAAAGTATTTTCTTTTATTAAGAAAAACATTTATTTGCTTATTTTACTTTATATAAAAGTGTTTTCACTCAATGTGTATATGTGTACTACATGCATGTTTGTGCCTGAAGAGCACAATAGATCCCCTGGAACTGTATTATAGACAGCTATGAGCTGCTGCATATGTTCTAAAGCCAGGTCCTCTGCAAAAGCAGCAAGTGCTCTTAACTGCTTAGCCATCTCTATAGCACCATGACTCAGGCCTGTTATAGTAAAGATGGATGCTTAGAATTTTACTGGAAGAGTTGAAACACCATCAGTGTTTGTCATAAGCTAGTTTTATATTGCAAATAATTTTAGATGCAAGAATATTCTCACAGATTTTTTTTGTCTATAAAAAAGATATTGTCAAAACCAAAAATAGATAGATGACTAACAGTTGCTATTGCTACGGTGGATGTGCCACTGTTTACTATATGGGAATAGTTTATGTTAAGAAAGTAGTAATTTTTATGTTTAGATATACACAGAACCATAAAATGTAATGGTTGGTTTTATCTATAAAGAGTTTTCTAATCAGTTAGTTCCTGACAGAAGGTAGAAATTGTATCTTATGAAAATTTATTCATCTCCCTCCCTTTAATTTTCAGAGTGCAGAAATGCTTTGAAGATTCTAGAGAGAATCTGATAAATTTTCACAACATCATATAAAAGAAATAGGAATAGAAAAAGAACAAGAAAAGAAAGTAACATTTGCACATGCTCCTTGGCTATATTTATTGAAAAAGATGAAAATTATTATATGGAATTGAATTTACGGAGTGAGCTAACAATTTAATCTCCATGGCAACAGGAAAAAAATGTATAAAGTAATTAAATGCAGCATTTGTAATTTGCTGAATAATTTAGTTTTTTGATAATTACTAGTATGATTATAAAGTGGCATTAACAACTGTGTGACTCAGATGTGTGATTGCGTACCATGTATGCCAAGCTGGCGCGTAGGGAGCATGTTTCGCTGGTGCACAGCAGTTAATAAATAAATGTACCTTGCAGCTGTGCTGAAAGCACTAAGCAACGGAGCAGATTTGTGTCTGTGCTCCATCTAGATGCCCTCATATTGGTACTAAGCTTTCTTGTATGGTCCATTAGTACATCTAAATGCAATTTAGGTTACTGATTGCTGTTTATCACATAGAGCAAAGATGGTAATAATCTTATTTAAATGGTTTTAGCATCCCGAAGTCAGTTTATGTCCAACCATCTTCTTATATTTGGATGGCTATAACAAAATGTCAAATGATGTGTCCCTGGGGAAACAAATATTTATTTCTTAAAGTACCATAGGCTGGAAGTACTAGAGCAAAGAACTAGTGATTCTGATGTCTGGCAAGGGCTTTCTTTCTGCTAAACACGTACATCTGTGCGTCTTCCTACTGTTTTCACTTTGAGGCGTGAGGACGCTCTTTGGGGTTTCTTGTGTAGGTTTACAGTTATTGGGTATGGCATTGATTGAAGAATAGTCCTGTTTATTTGAGAATGCTCCTTTTTTACAAGTGGACAGTTTAGGGAGGTGCACACACATTTAAGGGGTGAGGTAGAAGGAAGAGGACACCTGTCTTATCCAGGCAGATTAGTCATATCAATGCTGGCAGAGAATGAGATAAGAGATGTAACAACCAAACTGCCCTCATTTCGCCGGGGCTCTCCTTTGTGCCAGCCCTAACTCCATTTATGAGGCTGTCTCTTTATGACTTAATCATTTCCCAAAGCCATTTCTAACAACATCACATCAGGAATTGGATTTCAATATACAAGTCGTGGGGAGACACCAGCCTCTTGTCTATTGATTCAGACAGGGAAATAGATCACCAAGACTATATTCTCACTGACTATTCCAAGCCATTAGTAACAAAAATAACAATGATGATGGCCATGATTAAAACAATGCCATCTTCCTTGTACATATCCGGACAATTCTTGGTTGTCTGTTTCTTACAATCTGTTTGTGCTCTTTACTGCTATGTGCCCCAAGACTTAGGGCCATTAGCTGTGTTGGAGATTTGCCCATTAGAGTTGGGCATCACACAGTTTCCCTCTGTGTTTAGAAAAGTTATGGGTTTCTATGATAGTCTCATCTGCAGCAAAGAGAGACTTCTTGGAGGAGGTATGAGAGTTACACTTATCTGTGAGTATAGGCTATGTATTTAACATGCATGGATATACACACATGTCTATGCAATTATATATTTGCAATGATACTATAAGTTTTTTCCATGTCTACTATCATCTTATGTAAGTTACAATCCTGGCTAAGTGGTAGTATAAAACATGCCCTACTTTTGTTATATCATTAATAATATATATATGATTTAATTTTTTATTCCCCACTTTTCAAGAGACACTGAGATTCTTTATAGTTCTTTGGAACTTAACCCCAGGAGAACAGGCAAACCAAACTCATTTGGCCAAAGGCTGAGATGTGTTCATGCTATCATGTGTACTTCTTGGGTGTCAGCTTTGACAGAAGAAAACCATGTTTAGCCAATGCATCAGTCCGAGAAAGATAAGGGAAGATGAGCACACAGCTGCAAAAAAAATTATCTCAGGCATTTGAAAATTTAAATTACTTAAAAATTTTAAGTTAAATATTATTTAATACTTTACTGTATTGATGAATATATATGTATATACACATATATATGTACATTTATGAATGCAATAGCAATTTATGAAAAAGCATGAATTTGAAGGAGAGTAGAAAGTGATATATGGGAGAAAATAAAATGGGAAGATGTAATTAAAATACCATCTCAAAAATAAGCAAAAGCAAAAAAAAATCACCAAAACTTACTTGTAAGTTTTCTGAAAAATGCATGCTATGGTCTAATTTTTAACTTTTCTCCTTTTCTTTTTAAATAAATTGCTTTCAATGGTCATTCATTATTATAGTTGACAGGCACAGTACCATGTACTGAAGAATCCCAATGTGAATACTGAAATATAGATAATATTTACAAGTGTTGTCAACTGTACATTGACATGCCCTTTAATTTGAAACAGTATTATGTAGAAATAGAATAAAATGAGATGAAAGAGACAAAATCTACCACTGATTCCCGATGCAAAGCAGGAAGCCAATTTTCATGAAATATCTCTGATTTTGAAGATGGTCACTAAGGTGAAGACAGTGGAGGGGAGAGGACACCCACTTGAGACATAGGGTCATGCGCACATGACTAAGAGGATAGATTGAAATCATTGTAATGGAAAAAAATCTTTTGAGGAACTATTTCTAGGAATAAGGTGCTGTGCTGGAAGTAGCAGGTAACTAATGCCTAGGGAGATAATGCAGTGCTTGAAAATGACATAAAATGATCAAAAATACTGCATAAGAAAACAAAACTTTTGATCAATAACGAAACCTCAAACAGTCAGATAATATTTTAATGTACTCGAATGTACAGCCGAGCACACGGTTCCCATTATCTTTGGGTTTTCTTTTCCAAAATATGTTTAAAATGAGAGGAGATGGAAACATTATTTAGTTTTCTTTTAGATAAACAAACCATCTTTTTCAGAGTAACATGGGTACAGGGACAGCAAAGATGGACACAGCAGGTCATGTGACATCTGAATTCTTTCTACACTGAATATACAAAGGGTGAGGAAGAAAGGGAGGTAGCGGGAGAAAGGGGGGAGAGAGAGAGGAATGAAAGAACATATAATAAAGTCATCCATACTTGAGCATAAATATAAGAATGTTTCCATGTTTTAGGCTGAGTTACAGGGTTCTAGATACTTAAATTGCATTCAAGACTAGGTAGGACTAAGTAACTGAGTAATGTTAAATGTCTGTTCCAGTAAGTGTAATTGACAATAGAAATAACAAGGGCTTTGTTCACAATAAGCAAGAATTACATTGAAAATTACCTTTGGCATCTTCACTACACTTCTATTATAATTTTTCTATATTTTCAACATCCATTCTGCTGGTCTAAAGTAGTTTTATAAAATCTAGGAAGCTATTCCTTAGGAGAGTGAGCACATACATTCGGAGTCTTCTGAAAGTAAAACCATTTGTGGCCTTACCTTCAGAAAACTATACTTATTCTCTGTGATAGCTAATTTTGTATATTACCCTTGAGTTGGCTTTGAAGCACCAAGATATTTACAAGAAATATTATTCTGGTTGCTTTTAGATGTTACTTAGTATTTTAGATATTAACTCCCATGTTGGTAAACAATATAAAGTAAATTTTTACTGCTGGTGCATGCAGCACTATCCAGTCATTGAAAGTATGAACAGACTGAAAAGGTATGTTCATAACTTAGATAAGAAAGTATGTTGAAACTTAAACAGAAGTCTCAAGTCTTCTTGACACATTAAATTATGGGTTTCTCATGGGAACAAAACCATAAGTTTCCTGGGACTCGATGTACTGACTCACACTGCATACCTTGACATTGCTGTTGTCATGGGAATTAATGCCTCACTTTGGTGCCCTGGTTGTGGTATCTCTTCACAGCAGTCGAAAAGTAGCTAAGGTATGCATAACAATTTATTTAGATTTTTTAAAAATAAAAACCTGGTGTTCTGATATCTTGTTTGTTGTCTGAGGTTTCTTTTCCACCAGGTCCTACAGCCATTTAGTCCCAAATAAACACACAGAGGTCTGCATTAATCATAAACAGCTAGTCCTATTAGCTTCAGGATTCTTATTAATTAATTCTTGCATCTTAACCCATAATTCTTGTCTGCGTTAGTCACATGGCTCTGCACCTTTCATCAGCAAGGCATTCTCATCTTGCTTGCTCTGTGTCTGGGTGATAACTGCAGACTGAATCTTTCCTCTTCTCAGAATTCTCTTGTTCTCATAGCCCCACCTCTACTTCCTGCCTGGTCACCCCACCTATACTTCCTGCCTGGCTACTGGCCAACCAGTGTTTTATTAAAATACAATTGACAGGGTACAGGTCGTTGTCCCACAGCATTTGTTTGTACAAATCAAGCTTTCCTGACTATCAGAGGATGGAGCTAGACACTAACTAATCATAGAGGTCTGGAGGTCTATATAGACAGGATATGATATGATTGGGCAGAGAGAGGAGGTGATAAAGAGGGAGGAAACAGGAACTCAGTTCCCTTTTCAGTCGGTAAGTTAGAAGTAAGGTGGCCATGGTTTTGCTCCTTCATTTTGCTCCTATGGTCTCTCAACATTCCCCCCAATATCTGACTTTGGGCTTTTATTATTCAGACCTATTAGAACTCGTATTACAACCTGGTGTGTGTGTGTGTGTGTATTCTATTGTCTGTCTTTGTGTGGAGGATCCTGATCAATACATAATCCCTAAACATAAAATTGTAAATTGAGTTTCTGTTTCCTAAATCAAACAACAACAGCAACAACAAAACCAAGCAAGAACAAAAACAATGCTTTGTCTATTAGAGTAGGAACAAAGTCAGGACACTAACTGTTGAGATATATGTTGTCAACACGGGTTTATTTAGCCAAGCTGGTTTAACTGCTTTTCTTTATGTGTTATTCTCTAGATAATACTGATGAAAATCATAGACTAAGTCTGAAGTGGTGAATTACTCAATTGTTATATATCCCATACAGGAGCTCTACCAATAGTGTATCACAAAGACTGACGCATGTATTTAATTACTCTGTTATAGTTCATGGATGCCAATATCTTAGATACAAGATCTTTGTTTTGTTGAGTTGTTAAAGATCAGCAGTTGTTTTCTATTTAATAATAAGTTTAGTTAATACTAATTATTTGGGTGGCAGCTTAGTTTATAACAGCATGCAATCTTCATCATATAATTATAAAAATTCATTAGATAAACAATACCGTCTTTTTAACTTGTGTTTCTCAAACGCAGTTGTCAGAGAGTCTTGGAAAGCCTTGGTTTTAAATTTGTGATCTTTAAAAAAGAACTCTTTTTGATTATCTATGTAATATCTGTTTCCTAGAGACATTAGGGTTTGAAATACACTTTAGGACATCATGTTATTTATATGAAGTATTGAATGCTTATAGTATGTAGAATTTTCCAATTTAACTTCATATGGAAAAAAGAAGGAAAAATACAAAATTTATTTTTATATTTTAAATTAAAATAGAATTACATCACTTTTCCCTTTCAAACTCTCCTCAGTCCATTCATATTCCCCTCCTCAAACCCTACATATCCTGATTCTCAAGTTGACACTTTATTTCTTTATTTATTCATTTATTTGTTGATGTGTGTGTGTGCTTGTGTGTGTGCATGCAGAAATATATAAATACAATGTGTTGGGTTTGTTTAATTGTTTTTCTTTATAAGGATTAGGACTGACCATTTTCTAGCAAATAATGAAGAACAGAGCTGACTTAGCTATGGTATCTATTGTTGTGAAAACACACAATGACCATAGCAACTCTGATAGAGGAACACATTTAATTGAGGTGATGGCTTACAGTTTCAGAGGTTCAGTCCATTATCATCATGGTGGGACATGGAGGCATGCAGGTAGACATGGTGCTGGAGAATTCTACATCTTTCAAACAACAGGAAGTGGAACTGAGTGTCACACTTAGGGAAGCTTGAGCAAAAGAGACCTCAAAGCCTGCCCTATTGTGACATACTTCTAAGAAGGTCACAGCTACTTCATCAAGATCCTACCTCCTAAAAATGTCATTCCCTTTGGAGGCTATTTTCTTTCAAACCACAAGGGCTCACCCCTGGTGGAGGCTAATTTCTTTTTCTCCTGACAATCATAAATTGCCTGTAGCTCTTTGAATAGGAATGAGACCCCCCCCCCATGGGATTTTCCCCTTTGGAATTAGTCATAGAGTCTGGTCTTGTTTGTGCAGCTATTTCTTGGAGAGATTGTTTTACAACAGACTTTCTGGTACTCTGTCTCTTACAATCTTTCTGCTCCCTCTTTTGTAATATTTCCTGAGACACAGATGTGGGAGTTGTGAAGTCCATGTATCAAGGGGGTAGGCTCCCCACAATTGTTTGATCTCTGCATCATATCCAGTTATGATCTTCTGTGATGGTGTAGCTTCTATGGAACCAGAAAATATTATATAAGTTGTATTATACAGTGGTAGTAGTGATTGATGATCCTGCCCACTTGCAATGCCTATGAACCACACAGTGGCCATCATGGCAAGAGACCCATAAAGGTACAAAAGTGTTAATTACCTGGTGGTAACCAACAGCTATTTAATTAGACATAAGGCCCATTTAACGGGAAGAAAATCATGCCCAGTACTACAAACAAGTGATTTTTAAAATCTGCATTGCTTATTTTCATTTTATTCTTTGTTTTTCAGTCTAATAACAAAATAACTTCTTAGAGTATTCATAAGTATAATGCAGATTTGCATATTGGAAAAAGTACATGTACTCTCATGGGAGTTTTTGGTTGATAAACAATACTGTTATAATTCATAACTTTCAATACAACGGTGATACAAGCCAAATAGAAACCATTTTAGGTTTGCTAGCTTCTTTCAGTTTTATAAAATCTTGAGATAAATATCTTTTCAAGTTCGTCAAGATTTCCAAGGTCTAAGATTTTGTCCTCCTGGGAACTGAGGAGTAAGCTTGATAAAGTGTTCTGGATGCCAGAAGTAACTGTCATCCCAATACCTGAGTGAGAAGCAAAGGACTTTCACCTCCACCAAAAGAGCAGCTGCAGTTAGAGTTTGTGTTCATGTCCACCAGTTCCCTAGACCCTTCTAGTTCTACAGGGATTATAGAAGGCCCACATTAAGTATCTTAACATGTAGAGGATTGCATAGTGAGAAACAAAAGCATGAGAATTGAGTATGGCCAACCTAGAGGGGATGCTCGGGATTTTTATCAACAGATTTGCTTTATTTGAAGTATCTTTCTTGATTGAATCACTCAATCAGTTATACATAGAAGCAACACTAATGCAACTCAGCAAGTTGTATTTACTCAGAATCTCTCTCTCTCACACACATACAGACACACAGACACACACACACACACCTAAAAGAGAGGTCATGAATTTGAGATGGGGCACATAAGAGAACCATAGAAGAGACATGGTAGGATGGAAATGATGTAAATTCAGTACGTATGTATGAAACTCTCAGAAAGTATAAAGGAAAACAATAAGAGTATTTAAAAAAGAGAAAACTGAGAACCTTCGAAGATCATCCATCCATTGACAAAATAGATGGAGGCTGAATTCTGTGTGACAGGTGCGGGTACCTAGCAATGAATAATGGAATCATGGCTGCTTGCTCCGTGGGTTTTACTGTCCAGTGCAGGCTTTTGCCAGGCTGTTAATCTGCACCGGGACAGTAAAATTGTAAGAGTCACACTGAATATGGGGGGGGGGTGCTACCTACTATTTATGTGCGTTTTTATCACCTACAATCTATTATCACTCCTGAATCTTTTCCTTTTTACTACATTTATTCTGTGTCAGCGTCATGCCTGTGCCGTCCTCTAAGACAGATGGAGGCATCTGCACGTCCCTGAGTTTTTCCTGTGGCTTCGCTCATGCACAGCTGCTCTGCAGGTCTCTGGACTATGGTTCGCTGCTGGCTCCATTGGGTTCTCTATTTCGTACTTTTTTCTAAGTTTGCTTTACTAGAAATAACACATTTTTAGTTTCATTCCTCTTAAGTTTGTTAATTAAAAGCTCCTTTCTGAAGATAATATTTCACCAAAATATTTCAAATTATCTATTCGTTGTTATCTCAGTAGAAATACATGAATGTATTTCCCAGACACTTCTGCAGCCAGGAGCATACTATAGGGAACATTTGAGGAAGTTTTATACTTTATCATGTTTTCTATACTCGCTCTGTGTCTTTTATCATATGTATTATAAGCAATGTATCGTCTATGTATTTCCTCCAATGTACAGCATTCCTCATAGTTCCGAAAGTTAACAAAACTTAGCTAACTCAGGAAGCTTCTGAAACTTAGTTTCCATAGGATTTTCCCAACGCCATCTGAGTCGTTAGCAGTTGCTCGGAATAGGGACCACTCAGGCCTGTCTAACTGCCTATGTTGAACAGGGATGTAGATTTCCTCAGCAAGTGCTGATGTTGGCATGGGTTTCCCAGTGATGGAGAAGCCTTTGCGTTGCTCATACTCCTGTTCATCACCTTGCCTAATTCCTGTAAGAACCCCAGTAAAGTCAATGGTGCAAGAAAATAGTTAAACAGTGAATTAAGGACAGGATTATTTATTCATTTTACTAAAAATACCCATTATGGGTCTAAAATTTCTAAATATTTGTTTTAGATAGAGCTGGCAATAAACTAATAAATAAACTACCTCTTATCTGGTACCTTGCATTTTTAAGCAGACTGAAGAGCAACTGATAGAATACTCACATAAATTTCTTAGGGTGCAATGTGTGGCGGAGAAGATAATATATGCAGAATTAGACCATACAGAATATTGAAGTAAGTTTAAAGAAAAGAAACAATATGTGAACAGAGATTCCAAAGGAAGTGAGTGAGTGAGTGAACAGAGTCTCAGAGGTAGAACATTCAGGCCAGAGCAAGGGCAAGAACAGATTGTCCCAAGAAGCCTGCGTCTTTGGCATGTTCCCAAGACAGAGAGGCCAGGATGTCTAGGCAGGGCACTGGGCAACACTCTCAGAGACTTCAGTGGCCACACACGTAAGGCTTTTGAGGCTAGACTGGACCTTTGGCTCTCCTTTAGGTCAGAATGAGAAAGGCTGGTAAGGTGTTGCGCAGGAGATTGGCATAATCTAACTTTAGTGCTGACAAGATTATTGTGACTACTTCGCTGAGTCTAGTAAGCCCAGAATAGACAAACTTTGTCTTCATACTTTGCTTTACTGTACTTTGTAGATACTGTCTTTTTCATACAAGACAGACTTGTCTTAAGTCTGGGCTTAGTAAGTCTATCAGTACTGTTTTTCTAACAGCTCAGATAATCATTGGATGTTTTCTACATTAAAATGCATTGGTAATTAAATGACATGTTTTTACATATAATGCCACTGTAGATTCAATAGAGTAAAAGCAGTATATTTGAGAACCGGTCTTTGTGTTGCTTTGTTGTAACTCAATGTTAGCACTGTGAAACCGAACCTGCAATCTTTCTGAGGTCTGCCTGTTTCAATGACTGTGGCTAGGGTCAGATAATCTGGGTAGAGTGATGTGATGTCTAAGATGTAGCATGCTACCAGGATGCCAATGAGCCTCCCAGGGCTACAAAGCCTGTGAGTTTTACTGCTCCTTTCAGATATGCCTCTCCTGCTAGTGGAGACACTGTGGTATATTACTGCCTGTCCGCCAGACAAGCTGAACTCTGCCTGACTCTTAACTCGATGAGTTTCATTTCCTCATTACTCTGTCGAATTGTTCAGAGAAACAGCATCTTATGCAGGGGATAGCTAACCCAACTTCTTCCTGCCAAGCTCACAACAGACTCTGATACTTGGACTTTGAAAACCAAGATCAGGTTAAGTGGATAGTTTATACTTTTACAAGTAAGTTCAATGGACTTTGCATATAGGTTGGATATAAAGGGCAAGAGGAAAAAAGCATTTCACAGGGAGAATAGCAACGAAAACTTTAAAAGCAACCGAAAATATAATTTCCAAGATAACCATAGTAGCTAATTGATATAAGAAAATCTGTGCCAGGGTCATGCCGACGAAGCACACAAGAGCTTAGCTTGAGTACATTCTGTCATAGGTATTACATCTGTTTGGGCTTCGCCATGAATGTAAAATACTGAATGTATTTATTGGAATAAATCCATGAAGATAAAGAAAATAAAGAGCTAGCATGTAGCTAGACAAGATTGAGCAGTGTAGATCCGACAGGTGCTGGCAGTGCTTCCTGCATCCGATCATCTTCAGGGGCCTCCCCAGCTGTCCTTGCTAGGCTGAGTCCAATGAAAGATGTAAATGAAAGAGTAAAGATGCCCCATTAAGTGCTGTTCTTGTCACTTATCTGCATGGAGTCCCATTTCTCCCATGGCCCAATATTGATGCTTTCTCTTTTCTTCCCTGGTGTTAGTCTGAAACTATTCTCTGTCACATATTCTGTCTCAGTGTCTGTTTTCTGAGAACTAAATCAGCAGTGACATCCAAGTACTGAACACTGGAGATTCATCTAGAGGTGGTTACCTAGGGACTTGAGAATACACCAAAAAAGAAAAAAGAAATGAGGGATATAAAAACAAAACAAAACAACAACAACCAAAATCAAGAAGTATATTTCTTTCCAAACTACAAACCATTGGTGAGTCGACAGAGTAAGAGCTGAATGCTGTGTCTAAATTTGTTTGCACATCCCAGGTTGAGGGACATTTTCATTTCTGCTCATTTTCACAGATTTTTTGGGACTAGGAGGAGCTCATGGAGGTGCTTTGCTTTTTATAAACAGAAAAGGGACTATTTTTTTCATGAGTTGTGCAAAGATTGGATACACAGTGGAAAAATGACAGAGGAGACAGGAGGAATTGGAATCTCATACATGAGAGAAAAAGCTGGGCTCTTTTTTAAAATGGCAGCTCTACTGCAAAGGGGGGTGCATAGAACATGGACAGAGAGTGTTGATCATGGTGAGCTCTAGTAAGCGTCCTACCTCTGGAACAGCTAAGGAATGATACTTTTAAACTATTCAGTCTGTTTCCCTTTATACCAATAGTGCCGTCTCCAATGACTCCATCAAAGATGATTTCAAAGCCCGTTAAAATATTCATTTCTTCAGTTTCTTGATCAGAACTCTTACTAATGTGTATCTAGCTGCTGAGTCCTTGTTTTTATTTCTACTGTTCCGTCTAACATACCTTTCCCTCTTCCGTCTTAATTCCTTAATCTTTACCAACATAAACTACTTAGAAAAATGTTAAGTGAGCCTCAACTGGTCATCCATGTCTAAACCTTCCTCTTAGTTCTTGGTTATTTCACGGTACTTCCTTGACTTTTAGGAAAACCCGAAGCCTCTGTTTCTGAATCTGTCTGGTCATCCAAACGCGTAGTCTTTTGTTTCTTCTAAATCAGTACATGCAGAGGGCTGCAGGTAGGTCTACTTTCCCAACTTTTTGAACAAAGCAAATGAATCTTTTATCTTATGCTCTATACCTAATTAGTTCTTCTATATAAATTGCTTTAGTAAAGGTCAATGAATTCCTTATCTCTGCATGGAAAGATTCTCAAGGCTTAAAAATGTTATTTTTACCATTGAATGTGTAATTAATGAAAGTGTGTCCAGATAATTTCACATTAATTTTGCATTGCAGCAATCAGGGGCTTATTGTGCCTGTTATCCCGAGAACACTTATGTCTAGATGGTATTTTTTTCTTAGTCCAGCTAATCAACATTAATATAGGTGAAATAAGTATCATTGTCTGAAAGTGAATTGAGAATTAATTATTGCCTGCATTTTAGATGCTCTAAAAACTTGAAGACTAAGGATTTTAATTCTATAAGAGGACTATCTCATTCTTAAACAACACATAATAGAGAAACCAAAATTTATTCTAAAATGATCCTTCACTAAACCATTACTCATTTTCTTTTAATTTATTTTTCTATTTGAAGTTAAGGAAAATCCTGAGTAATTGAAGCTTTGGCTGTGGGCTTCTGTTAATCAAAGTTTTACCGCATCTTCTTTCCGAACCTACCTTTGATGTTAATTAGAAATTTAATTTTTAATTCTCATACCTTTGCCACTATAACTACCCTCTTTAGATATTGATGGGCTTTCCAAATTTAAGACAAGTCATTAAAGACCATAAGCTTGAAAATATTATCCCTGACATGGGAAAATTGTCATGAGAGATGAAAAACTTTGCGTAATATGTTCCAGCGATTAGTTAATTAAGTAGTTTGGTTGGAAGCCAATCCTATAAAAATAAAAAAATAAAGTAACATTCTAAATTTCATTTTTTATTAGACTTCTAAAAGTCATTCCTTTTTATGATCTATGGTTGTATTTTTTACTTTTGCAAATTAGTTTTATTTTCTAGATGTTTTTCATGTGACATTGAAAAGTCTCATTTGATTTGCAAACACCAAATTCTGGCCATCAGTGGTTAAAGATGACAGGGGTCACATAGCAAGCATATTGATTGACTCTTCCACCCTTTCTTTTCTCTCCATGTACATTTGTTTTAAAGCCTAGTATAAATTTATGCTTCTGAAAAGGTATATTTCTGAGACATGGCTCCTGCCTAAGTTATTCCACATTTTCTCCTAAATAAAGAATGCCCTAGGCCCATTTAATCACTCTTAGAGTAAAGCTGCATGACCAAGTAACTATGGCATAACTGTGAGTCAGGAATCAAGCAAACACTTTTCTATGTGCCCAGCCAAATATAGAAAAATGAAGCAAAATTTCTTAGCCTTGTGAGTTTGGAAACCAGGCCATAACATTTATTACCTGTTGGGTAATAGGTAGAGGATTTTTACCTACTCATGTAGATAATGGCTTTAAGCAAATTTTAAAAACTTCCCCAAATCTAAGGTTGAGGTATCTTTTAATCTTGGTTAAAAAGTTCATTTATCTTCTATTAGGAAAAGCCTTATACAACCACATATGTTAATGCTAGTGTTCACAGCTTGATCCTTTTCTCCAAGAATAGAAAGAGGTCCTTCAAAAATGACAAATAATCAATAGTTTGCTGTGAGACCATGCCCCTGTAATGTCAGAGACTGCAGCCATAAAATTCTCCTCATCATGACTGCCAAACATGAACTGAATAAGTATGACACCAACAGACACGCCACAGTGGATGTGAAGTGTCAACTATGACGTCCAACAAGATCACGCCCACTAGAATAAGGCAAAACCTCCTCATAGTGCCACTCCATTTACTCATCTTGCTCAATTAGTAAATCTGGGGAGGACCTGGTGTCAGCAATTATATGGATTTGATCTTTGTTGTATCCTATTACCTTTAACGAACAGGCTGTGCTAAAGAGGGTTATAGACTTCTATAGAGTTTCAAATTTCATTAACAGACTACTACAAAAAAATATAAATCATTATCCGGAAATGAAATTTTCTCATGCAAACTGAATTTGTGATCACAAACATTATTCAACCTTCTCCAATTCTAAGACTGATATTTACTTTATTTATGGTTCATCTATGGATAAAGGTGGAATTCATTGTCCAGATACTCAACAATCTATTAATACTTCTTTTTTTTGGTTGTTTAAATTCCTTTATTATGGCCAGTTCATGAATGCTTAAATATCATTTCAGATTCTGTTTGTGTTGTATGATTATTTCCAGCGGTAGGCTCATAGTCATACACACTCTAACCTCCCAGGTTTTATTGCAGAAGGAAAGAAGCAAGCAATGCATTAATCTGCCATATTTTTACTTCTGTAGAAGAAAACTGGGAAAGGCTATGCATATGTTATTTCAGATTCTGGACTCCTCTTCAGCTTCTCTGGCCCTGGGCCATCAAGGATGATGGTAAAATGCTAGGAAACAGTAGAGTCACCAGAACTATATCAAAGCTCAAGCTAATGGGCCAATGGAGATATTGACCATATCACCAGAAGTCTGTCTGTCTAGGAACAAGTTAAGGCCCTGTGCATCAAAGGATAAGTTATTCTATGAATCATATAGAGCCTATGTTAATTGAGAATCTATTTCTGATGATGATAGCTGCTTTGATGCATGTATTTTTCAGTGAGTGCGTCTAAACGTGTATATTAATCTTATGTTCCTCTTCCTTGTCTTCTGTTAATTCAACTTGTTGATTGGATGGATCTAGCTCATGTTATCTTTATTAATGTCTCTATGTTTTGACTGAACCTTGGGACAGTAATAGATTCATTACTTCATCTGAAGAAGGTACCACACTTAACTTTTCCTTGGGATTTATGCTTGTTTAAATGAAAATGGTCACCCTAGGATTATAGGGAGTGGTGCTATTTGAAGATGTAGCCTGGCTGGAGTAGGTGTGCCCTTGTTGGAGGAAGGGCATCACTGGGATGGGCTTTGAGGTTTCAAGATACTATAGTCGGGTCCAGTGTGTCTTTCTCTTCCTGCTGCCTGCTGATTCATATATAGAAATCTCAGTTACCTTTTCAGCATCGTAGTTGCCTGTGAGAAACCATTCATGACAGTAATGGACTAAACTCTGAACTATAAGCTAGCCCCGATTAAATGTTTTAATTTTTCAGAGTCGTCACGGTCATGATGTCTCTTCACAACATTAGAAATTCCAATTAAGACAGAAGTTGGTACCTGAACTGGGATATTGTTGTGATTTTCTGGACCATGCTTATATGGAAGAATAGGGAACACTTTGGAACTTCAGATTATAAAGGTTACTGGACACTTTCAATGTGGCCCTTCTATTAGGAGCATGGAAGCCAGTGATTCTGGGGATGATCTGAACTGTAGGGGCCCAGCTCAAGAGTTTGAATAGAAGAATATTAGTATGTGGACTAGAGATCATTCTCATGATATTTTTTGCCCTTGTCCAAATATCTGCCTCATGCTAAATTGAAGAATTATGGATGCGACTCTTGCTAATCCTCGAGTATCGAATGTCAGATCCTCTGAATATTGTTGGCTATTGTATGAGTCTTTACTCCTCCTCTATGCTCCCATGTCCACAGCAGCTATAATCACTCTTTTACTTAGTTAAGAAGCTGATTGCCCCTGTAAAGAGTATTTGAAAAGTTTAATGTGAACACTACAGTCCCTGTATCACAAATAAATAAAACAAGGTACGAAATCAAATTATTTTATCTAGTTCCAAGTGTTCCTTCACAAAACATGTTGATATAATCAACACTAAGTGCCCTAAGCAGATTATATTTACATATTAATGTTTATGTATACACATAACATTAATAAATAAAGAGGGAAAAGAAAACAATAGAGATCATATATGAAAGCAGGAGGAAGTCATTGGTGGTAGAGGAAAGGAAGAGTGGGACAGGAAGGCAGGCATAAGGGATTTAAGTGGATCAAAATATATTTTAGCCTATATGAATTGTCATGTATTTTGTGCAATTAATAAATATTACTTAAAAGTTAAAAACAGAAATAATGACCTAATAAAAATAAAATAGAATATCAAATCTAATTTAAAGAATGTAAAGTTGTTCCAAAATAAATAAAGGTATGGTTTGACTTTTATTTATTTTTTGTTCACTTTTAGGCATTGGACAGACAGGTCGTAGAGTTGAAGTCACTTTCAAGGTATCTCAATAATATAGAAAAATTAATGGTGGTTGAGGTAACACTCAGAAAATTAACTCTGCCAAACAGAGTATTACTCATTGACTCTAGTCTTCTGCCCATACCAGATGCATGATCTGTGCTTTTGGGGACTAAATTGTTTCTACAGAAATAGATAAACTCTGCATAGTACGTCAATAGATCTTTCTTCTGATGAAGCAGTACAGCATTTTACCAGGATTCTCTCTGCGTAGTAAATACAGTCGTCAAAATCTAGGACACTTGAGTGAACTGTAAATTAGTAAGACATAGATCTATGTCAAAAGAAAAATGATAAAAAAAATTCAAAAGGAATTTCATATCAGTATTATAAATATCAGGTAAGCTATGAATCAAGATATGTATTTTATTAATGAAGACAGTGTCAACAAACTCAGTAAAAGAAAATTTTCAAGGCTTTGAAACCAATGTAGAAATAGTCTCAGGAAATATTACTCACTTTTGAGAGAAAAATATGACCACCAAATTTAATGTACTATTTTAAAATACACATCTTCGCTTACTGGGGAAAATCCTGAAGTCAAGTTTAAATGATAACTATACAGTTAAATCACATGCTTATACTTGAGAATTTTGTATGGTTTGGCATCACAGGCTTCTCTTCTCTTCTTACTGTGAAACAAGGTCTTCACCATCAGAAGCACCACTACTGTCTGCATGTTCATCTAAAAATATGGATGTAGTCAAATAGCCTAATGATAGCATGTTGGTAAACAAGTGATTTCTGGTAAACAGTTGAACATGTTAGTAACGCCGAGAAATTCTCCCATTCCCATCATGGAAAATGATGCAGGTCACAGGGGACCAAGAATAACGATGAGAATGTTCAGCTCACTGCAGCCATAGATTATTAATTGATGCTTTAAAGCAGTCAGCCTTTGAAGCAAAAACAACTTTTAGCACCACCCCAGTGCCAATACTACAGCTATCTCTGCTTCCCAGACAGATTGGGGGTGTGTCCATGATGCTTAGCCTTCAGCTGTTCACTGAACCCACTGCCAAGATGAAGGGCCATCAGAAACATACAGAGTCTCTGTGCCATTTGCTGAAATTCATGGGTAATAAGCTATACCATGTTTGTGTCCGAGGTTAGGAAAAATTAAAGACACTTTGTATTCCCTTTAATCAAAGTTTTGTGAGATGCATTGAGTTTTCATATCCAAATTTGAATTCAAGTAATAAAAGAAATAGATGCTTCCATATATTTGCAATGAAGTTGCACACCATGCAAATACATTTTGTATAAATATGACTCATGGTTTATTGAAATTTATGTTAGGAATTTTTAATGAATCTCAGTAGTTATGGTCAACTTTTATGTAGGAGAAGTAAAATGTATTGTTCTGGTTGACTCATTCAATTTTCTTTAGCTTTTGCTTCTTGATTGTGAAATTTTAATATTTAGATGTAGATGTGTTAAAAGACTTGAAATAATAAGGCATTTTTAGTAACTCTTAGGTAATTCATTATTGCACTGCATTCTAAGCTTTATAGAAGTATTCACCCATGCCACTCCCAAAAATGGTTCCATGGAATGGAATCCATTCTCCCTCTCATGGGAAGTTGTGAAATTTCAATTCTACCTTGCTTGTAAACATTGTCTAATGGTAAACAGTTTCAGGTTTTAAGGAACTCATTGTTGCTCCAGATTTTTATGGCATTAGAGGGAGATTTTCACTTTTAGTTTTCAGTCAACATTTTCAGGGAGATGTTAGTCAGCCTTCTGATTAATTTTTTGACTCTGTAAATCACATTTCCAGAACACGCTTAATGGGTTTCAGAGGCTGAGAGAGTGAATGAACTTCTTTGAATTCAGAAAAAACAAAAGAATGAAACCAATTTTAAATATAGGACATAAACACATGAGGAAGAATAATCTCTAACATACAGTTCTATAAAGGAGAAGTCATCATTTTCCACTATTAACAAGATAAAAGCATTTTAGCACCAAACTTATTATCCATTGGATATTCATAATATTACCAAACAGAGAGACACTAAAAATGGATTTAAATAGATAGCTATGTTGCACATGGAGAAAGCAGACACAAACAAAGAACAATTCTGTAAATGAAGACATGGGAGACAATAGGTTACATGAATGATTGCATCAACTCTAGACTAAATTTCAAGTTGTAATTTAATTAACTAAGCCCTGAAGTGGATTTTAATACAGTTACTGGGTTTTGTTAACATCATTCTTAACTTATCTTTTATTTCAGTCACAAGTGAAGTTTATTCTAGAAGGCTAGATCTGACAGACATTTGTCTTCATAACCTAGAATGGATGCTGTTCACAGCTGTTTGTAGATTTTGTAATATTATTTTTTAAAATCATTTATTTATTTTTTGTATTTGTGTATTTGTATGGACATATGCTTCCCATAGTACATTTGGAGTGGTTAGATAACAACTTGCAAGACTCATTTTTTTTTTTCTTCCCAGGATATGGCTTCTAGGCGATGAACTTAGGTCATGAGGCTTGGTTGACAATAACCTTTACTTCTTGAGCTACTGAGCCATATCAATTCTTTTTGGTCATTTTCCCAACACTCCTGAGTCATGATGCAACACAATGTGCTACTATTTCTATAAATAGATAAACCCTCATATTATTATAGATAGTAAGATGAGAAAAACTTATACCTTGTCCATGAAGTACATCTGACTCAGAAAAGATCGCAGTAATTGTAGAATTATTCTAAACAAATTAACTTCACAAAATAATCATATTTCTTTTTATGATAAATAATTCTGCTTTTTGACAGTTACATACATGTATATCATGCCTTGTAATTACTCCGCTCACACACCATCTTTTATTTACTTCCAACCTTGGCCTGCCTCCCTTCATTCCTATAGATTTCTTTGCTCTATTTCTGATGTTTTGTATCCCACAGAGTTTAAGTAGGGCTATCTGTGTGACCATGAGTTTGAAACTGTTTATTAGAGCCTGGTGAGGGCACCAGGGGGCACACAGCTGCATGCAATCCCCCACCTTCTCCCACAATCTCTTGGTTGCCAATTCTTCACCAGTAAGTGAGAAGGCCATGTGAGATCTTTCCAACCCACCGCTAACCGGTGGGTGGGCCAGAGTTCAGTGGGCACAGTGCCAGCGGTAGCAGCTGTTGTGAGTTTATGAATGCCACGGTCTTACCCTGCTTAGAGACGGCATCTGCCATCCCTTCTCACTATCTTCTCATTTTTCCCCTCTTTCTTCCTTTCTCTTCAGCAGTGTTTCCCGAGGGGGCGATATAAATGTCTTGTTTAGAATCGAGCCCACCTTCATCTTTAATATCGTGTGCAGGCACACATATGTGTCCCATATTATCCACTTTTGCTGAAAATGAAAGCGTCCCTTATTATGCCCGAAAGCACCCTTTGGCTGTGCATTTAAGCAGATATTTAGAAGGCAGTTTTGTGATATGTCAATTTAGTGAAGAAGCACTGGTAGACCTACTGCCAAACTTGGAAACTAAGCATTCTTTAGTCGTTATTGTAAGACTAGATTTAGAATACTAGGCACGGATTCCCTCTTATGAAACAGGTCTCAAATCCAATCAGGGAGCAATTGTTACTCCTACAACCATGCAGCTATTGTATAGTTTGCATAAGAGGTTGGTATGTAGTCTAGAGAATTCACAGCTCTGCAATACTTTTAGTTCCTCTGCTCCTGCACAGCACCATTTTATACTGTGAAAGACAGACAGTATAGAGGAAGCTTTAGCTCAGTCCTGACCTGATTTCTCTATACCTGGCATCCACAGTGTGTGGTGTCTTCAGCAATTACGTATTGTCTATTAGCTCTGGTGGGCAGCTAAGAGGAATGCCAACATCATGCTGTTTGTTTTGTTTGCCCTAACAACGTTTATACTTATGTATTTACATTTTGTGTTCATGTGTAGGTTTGTGTATCCCTTGGAATGCGCTTTTGCCATTTTCCATGTTTGGAGGGTAGATCACAACTTGTTAGACTCAGTGTGGGTCCTGGGGATCAAATCCAAGTCATCGGGCCGGGCTGCAAGTGCCCTTATGCTCCAGGACATCTTGGTGGCCCACATACTCTGCAATCATTGGTTGTTTTTAGATAAGATGCTGTTTCTCAAGGCATTACAAGGAGTGACTTGGGTTTGCTAGCATCTCCAAAACCAGACAAATAAATAAGCTGTATATGTACATATTAAGTCTTTCCTTGTGTGTTTATTACAGAACATGTTAATTAGCTGGTGTCAGCATGTCAATATCTTTTTTTGTTCTATAATGTCTAGTCATCGCAAATTTCATTAAGAAATTTAAACTTATTTACTGCTATCATTGTCTGATTTTTATGAAGTACTTTCCTCCTGTTTGGGGTAAATATTTCTTTGTGGTTCACCTTTTTGGAGGAATGCATCTAAATACTTGTGATTTGATTGTTTCACCCTTGAGATTAGACGTTTTCTCAATCTCAAATATTGCGCTGAAATCTCATTGTTTTTATGGCTTCCTGGTTTAAGCCATTTCCTTAGAGTGCCGAAGAAATGCGCACAGCTAGAGTTAATTCAGATCAGTGGTCTATTACTGCTCTCTTTTACACTTTTCTGGCAATTTCCTTTCTTTGATATATAGAACATATTTGGCCCTAGTCTGAAACTACTTGTGGAGGTTTGCTTCTCCTCCCATTAAATGGTTGGATGAAATGGGTGCAATTCCATTCTTTTCTTAAAATTACTTGCTTTTTAGTGTCCGTTTTCCATTTATCTCCATTTACTTCTTAGCTCACAGGTGATGACCAACGAAAGGCAAAAGATCCTTCTTTCCCTTACTGCTGTTTTCTCTCAACACAAAGAAAGCATAGCAATGTAATATCCAAGGATTCTATTTCATGCCCATTCCCCTAAGTGATATGTTCTTTTTTATGTATGATGCTTTCCCTGACCCTTACAATTCAGATTAAAATGTACTTCCAGTTATAGTCTGTTGAAGCTCACAGCATTATAATCTGAAGTCAAGATCCCTTCTGATTTTACTATACTCCAAGGCTGCCTTTAGATGCACGTGGTTGGAGTGCTTTTCCTATCAACTGATTAGCACAATAAACTGGGTGTGGATTGGTGGGTTCTATGTTGCCTTGGTTCTTCTTCCTGCAGAAGCTCAGTGATCATTTAGATTTTTAAATACATTTCTAACAAATATGAAGTAGATGGCCTATAATTTAACCCTTCGCCACATTTGCTGTCATGTCATTAATTTAATTTTCTTCTTCCTCTGGAGGGCAATCCATAGAAGGATATGGAAATCCCAAACCGAGATCCTTCATGGTTTCAAGTATATATGTCACCACTGTGGTAGTAAAGCAGAGACAGAAACAGAGCCTAGGGAGACTCAGAACTAGAAAAATGTAATATACAGGCATTAGGCAGACCCCTTTTCTCTGATAAATTCATATTTTTGTTAAGAAATCTTTCACACTTGTGTTGTTGATACTGGATTTCAAAAGGTTTAGTCAATTTTGACTCAGGTTGTAATGATTGCTTGACTTTAGTATGTGTGTGTATTTATGTATGTTTGTGCTTGTCTGTGTGTGTGTGTGTTTGTGTGTTTATGTTTGTGTATATGTGCATGTGTGTGTGTGTGTGTGTGATAGTTCACAATTTGTCTTAGCACTTTGGGATGTCTTAGCAATGGACAAACTACGATAAAAATTGTATTTACTAGACTATCTCTTGGAGTTGAACTAATCCCATCTCCATGGCTCATTAGGTTTATAGCCATCACAACACTTTTTTAATTTGCTCTCAGTTTATCTAATGTTTAAATAAGAGACTATAGATTTGTTTGGTAGACTTAAATAGATGGCATAGGTGATACTGGATGGTACAGAACTCCTTCTCCTTTTTCTCTGAATCCCTGATTCCCCTGCTTCTAAAATGCTGCAGTTCTAAGAAGGCCTCACCACCTCAGACTTTTCATCCTTCGGATTATCATAATTTTAGTTTTTATTGTCTTACTATTGTAATCAGTTTGATAATTACTGGAAAAGGATGCCTGACAGAAATAACTTTGGGTGGAAATAATTTTCTCTGGGTTGTGTTTATAGTGGTTTCAGTCTATGGTTGTGTAACTCCACGGGCCATTGCTATCAAGAACGTGGAAATGCATGGAGAGCAATTTTTACCCCAAAGTGAAGCAGAGACTCAAGCAGAGACAGCTCAGGGGTCTACTATCTGCCATGGGGGCTCAGTTCCTGCTTCTTTACCTCCTAGTAATACCATTACTTTCTGGATCTATTTGATCAGCCTATGCAATTGACCTCAGACATGTGATCTAATCATCTTTCCAAACACTGTCTTATACTAGTCCAGAAGTGTTCTGTCTTAATGTCCCCTCTATCAATCTATCAAGCTGACAAGATTACACAAAATTTCTAGCCGTCTCTACTCACTTGTTCTTAACCCTCTCTGTCTTTACTTCCTCCTTTTCTCTCTTCCATCCCTCTACTTTAGACTTTATTTTCAGTGAATTACTTCTATTTTTATGGTTTGTTTTGTTCTTTAAATATTTTATTCATTTTAATAGCATACATGCCCAGAGAAACATAAAATTTTCATAGGTATTTTTCAATGTGTGGAAAATGGAAAATGACCAATACACCTAAATAGCCACCAGATTCAGAATTCAATTGTGTTAGTGGAAGAAAGATTTAGAAATGCAACCCAACCCTAAACCCTGCAGGTACATTGTATTTATATCTTGTTTTTCTTTTTAAAGTTGTTACACCAAAATAAACGTGCTCATGTACTGTAAAGTGGTCACAGTTGTAAAACCTATCTCAGGTTGCAAATAGCAAACTAGTCAATAACTTCTAATTATAGTGATTACTTTGGATTAAATGTAAAAGAACTGTAATTGTATCATGGGTACAATGAAAGTTTTCACAGTACTATAGAATTCCAACATTTATTAGTATGCTTCAGTAATCCTCTAACCAGAATATGCTAATACCAATGAAATGGAATGGTTCTTCCCTAATACAAACTAATTACCATGGGAGTTAAAATAATGTAAAAAATTAAAATAATATGTTATACCATGAGCTTCTACTAGTAATCCACACTAAGGAACCTTCACACATTAAAATTCCTGGTCTGCCTTTGAGGAATGTGTAGGCTGAGTACTTGCTAATGTTTCTTGAAGATGTTTTGGAGAAAGTGGTTCTTATGCCATCAGAATCAGAAAGTGAAGCTACATGTTTTATGTTGATAGATTTAATTAGGTCAAAAGCCATAGTTTCACAATGGGTAAGATGAAATTTCTGCCTGTTTTCTTCTTTATGGTGTTAGATTTTGAGATTCGGATGCCTGCAATGGAACAGTAGATATAGGAATAAATAAGAGGAAAAAAGGTCATTTCTTGAGAGAATGAGTAGCCATCTAACTTCTGCATCCTGAATTCCCACATGTGTATGATCGTCAAGTTAGAAATAGAATTTTGAAAAAAGAACTAAGAAATGTCATCTCCATCTCATTGATTTGAATAGTTAGTAAAATGAGTAACAGGGATTTGTAGAACTTGTCCAGGTTGACAAATATTATTTTGCTCATTTCAAGTAGGGTATAATTTGAATTTTGTCCTATTTTTTCTATAATCTAAAAACTGATTTAGAAGTTGATTGTCTATTTAAAATAAGTTAATTTGACTAGGCATAGTGGT
Organism: Neodon shergylaensis; assembly: GCA_025134845.1. NCBI lineage: Eukaryota > Metazoa > Chordata > Mammalia > Rodentia > Cricetidae > Neodon > Neodon shergylaensis. The sequence goes on from JABTXL010000827.1 coordinate 5,166,927, forward strand.
ATATGCTATAAATCTCAGCACTGAGAGGCACAGGCAGGTGGATCTCTGTTAGTTTGAGGACAACCAGGTATACATAGTGAGTTCTAGAACAGCCAAAGCTACACACTCAGACCTTGTCTTAAAACTACCCCTTCCCAGTAAAAATAAGAAAAAAAAAAAGGAAAGAAAAGAAAAATATAAACTAAGTGAATATGTTTGGTGTTCTCCATTTTGTGAATCTTCTCATGATACTTTTTGCCACGGTAGAAGTCAGGCCCTTCTTTTCTTGCAGCTAATACTATTTCAGGAGGCCATTCATTGACATTAACAAAACTCAAAAGCATACTACTCAGTTGGACTCGCATAAATTTGTGTCTGTAATTAGGCCTCCTTTTCATTTCTTGTTTACAGTGGTGATTTAAAAACAGGTTATGAGCAATCTCTACCTCTGGTTGAAATATATCTGCTGCACTGATTAAAACACAAGTCTTCCTTTTATTCTGAACAGTATTTCATGATGTGTGTGTGTGTGTTTTTAACTTACCCCCACACCTGTTTTTCGTTTGTCTAAGCATTATTCTGAACACCTTGTCTGACGTTCAAAAGTCACATGCACTTAGGGTGGTGGGAAGAGACACAAAGTTAGGTGGGCACAGAAATAGAAGACAGAAGTGGAGAGAGTTGTGGGAGGGGCGAAGGGTGATCTGAACAGTTTGCGGGAAATTCTCAAAGAACTAACTTAAAAAGTCTTCAATATAAATCTGAAGTGTTAACATCATTCAGAGTAATATTGTCTATGAAAAATAACAAAATTTTAGAAATGGATAGTCTAAATCGTCCACATTTGAATGAGTACAAGGAATTAATATGATAGATGATTGGTATGTTGGAGAACAGATTTCCCAAGAGAGATTATGGACTGCATGAGTCTCTGTTTTCACCAAAGGGAAAGAGGAGTGGAGGCTGCTTCTTCCTTCCCTAGTTCAAGCATAGCAAACTGGATGACCAGATTCCATCAGAAAAGGGAGGCATTCCTACCAGAGGCGCACACTATCAATTTTTGTCTGCCTTGGACCTGAGAATGAAAATCAGATTAGGCAGAGGCCTGGCTGTGAGAACTGACTTTAGTCTCTCTAGATTCTTGGTGAGAACTGAAAGTGTTTCCAAGGACTTGTGTGGGCCTCTGTGGCACAGACGATCTGGGTGATGTAAAGTTCTGACCAAGGAATCCCGAGAATGAAGAACTGCTGGCAGAGAAGCAGTTTGTGTGGGTAGCAGGCAGATAGTGGGAAATTGAAGAGAAAGAACAGTCATTGCCTTCCTAGAATTGTGTATATTAACAGGGCGCGAGAACTCAGTGTCCTAGGTATAGCAGTTTCTCATTCTGCGGTCATGTCAATGAAGAGCCAGAGCCAAGAGATGAAAGAAACCAAACTGTCTCTTGCCTAGAGTGACTGCCAGCCAAACGCTGGCCATTGCTAGAGCAGAGAATGTATCTTAACTGAATGCAGACTGATTAATATCCCAGATGGCTGTGGTTTACTGTGTAGTTTGAGGTGGCTGTGGAACTGTATATTATTTAAGAGGATGCAGTAAAGCATCCAGATTTCTGCCTTGAACTCTTAACTAAGGTTTCCCTCATGACTAACTCTAACCGATAAGAGGAAATAAACCCTTTGAACCTATTCTTTATTCTCCAGATTTCTTACAGTCAAGGTGTTTGTCACAGCAACAGAAAGTAAACTAGAACGCATAGCTCAGTTTATTTTGAATAGAAATTTTATTTAGTAAGTCAATGTAATGTTTTGGGTACTTCATCACACCTCTATTGATAGTCCTAAAATTCTGTTTTCATGATATTACAGGGGACTTAGTATTTATAAATATGTTTGTATAGTTCACATTATCTTCTATGGAAGCTAAAATATTCTGTATTTAAAGAGGATGTTAAGGTTCTGTACAAAATAAAATCACATATTCTAGGTGACATATTTGGAGAACACTTTTTTTCCAGACTTTTCATTTTTATTTTCCTGCCTTGTGCTCCACCTCCTGACATGTGCACTGGGCCTTCAGTCAATGAGGCTTAGGAGGGATTTCTTAGATGAAAAAGAGATCTACGCATTAGCTTTAATTTTATCTCTAGTGTTCACTGATCCCTAAAACAAATATTAAATCCATGGGAGAAGTCAACCATATGAAAAGAAAGCCCTTCTAAATTATATTATGTACTCATACCATTTTTAATAAGGCTGTGTGAAAAATTAGAAAGCCATCATCTTACAGAGTGACAGACATATTCAGGATAGTCTGCTTAGGCAACTCTCTCGGTTTAAATCGGCCGTGGTTGTTTGAATTTAGGTGCTGCCTTGAAATCACGGGCAGAGTTTATATTCAGTGTAAACACAACACTTAGAATACAGCATGGACATGGTGTAAGTGTTTCTGCCATAACCATTTTTTGACAGCAAATAACAAGGCAGGATTCAACAACTGCTGGGACCTTCTGCCTTCACGGGAGACTCTACACCATGGTATTGTTTGCATACAACTTCAACCAAAATTTTCTGCCATTTTGTATTAAAATTGATATAGGCACACTTGACATTTATGAATTGCCAACGTTGGAAGGGAACATTTGAACTTTGTCTTTTTTTTTTTTGCAGTCTTACTGCTTGGTTTGTCTTTTTGCAGACCTCTGATGCAATCAGCATTTCACAGAGTGAGACGGGAATGAAAAAGCTCAAGGGGCGTTTATTTAGTGTCCGATTTTCAGAAGGGCTTGGAAGTGTGTATGTGTGTGAAAATGTCAGAGGTAATCATGTGTGTTCACCATGGGCATCACTTATTTATTACATCAGAAGCGGCGTTCTGGAAACAGCTCTTCCTGAGATAGAATCACGAGGAGAGCACAGCCTCAGCTTCCTGGATGTAGCAGTAGCAGGCTTACTTCCTAATAGCTACAACCTCCCTTGTTACTGCCATCCCAGAGAGGTGTATAGATATGAGGGTCTCATTAACAGTTGGGAAGCCATCTGGAAGCTTCGCCACAATGCTTCCTTTGACTTGTGTGTGTTTTGACGTGTGGTAGATACTCCCACTTTGAATGCATTCACAGCAACTGTGTCTTCTTTACAGTCATCTCTAGAGAACTCTCAACGGGATGGTCAACTTCTGGGATTACTATTTATAGTCCCTGTTTAGGCTTTCTAAAGCCGTGTCCATACTCAGCAGCTCTAATCGCATTGACCAATACCAATAGGAAGAGTCATATAATGTCGGGGCAAAACAGATTGTTTATTCTTACTACCAAGGAAATACAATGTAATGAGTTTGCCAAAGTGTAGCATTGGGTCCTTAACATGGAATTCAACACTTCCACTGCCACATGGATGGTGAATGTATGAGCAAAGTGAGACTCAAGAGGTCTGCTTTCTGAGGTTGTGTTTACTAACTGCAATTTCTCTAATTTGCTTCCTAGAAATAGTAACATTTGCTAAACATAGGACTTTGCATTGGAACTCAAATTCAATTCATAAAAATCTTATTGAATCATTAATAGATATTTAGAGAAAAAGAATGCAATCAAATAGTAGATAAATGTATTAAAGCAGAAAATCCAGATTCTCATATCCAATCTGTCAAATGCTTATTTGACTTTGTCTTTTATAATTAAATAATAATGAAAATCATTTAGTAAGGAATTCAATGTAGAAAACATTAATGGGGGGTTAATCCATGCACTACTTGCAGAACCTACGTTATTTTTATCTGGGTTGGCACATATGTGTGTTTAGTATCAAGAGTGTTTTCAAGTGAATAGTTATGCTCAGTTGTTTTAACTCTAATGTAGTTGAAAGATTCCATTCGATTTCTTTATATTATTTGTGGTTACCCATATTTTAATTAATTTTTATTTTAAATATTGCTATTAATTTTGGTGCTTCACAGTTCATAGTACTATATAGATCTGGTATGGTAGATATTATTTTTGATAAATATTTAACTCTTGATATGTGTGATTATTAGACTGGATTTTCATAACTAATTTCTAGAAATTGATTCCTATAGTTTTATCTTTTAAGTTGATGTTTCTGAGAGAGATAAATGAGACATTAGATGCCATTACATCAAAACTGGATCATGTTTCTATGGTTCACCAATAAAGTCTCAATTTTCTGTACATCTTTTATAAAACCTGGCTAGATGTTCCTTCTCGATATATCTAAGGAACTTACATTTCAGAGATTTGCTCACAAAGAGCAGTATTGTTCTCAGTAACTCTTTAGGAAGCCGGTAACAAATTCGTCTTTTGATTTCTAGTCTATGAAATGAAGTTCTAAAGAGACATGTTTTCAAACACACTGGCAGAAAGAGAGAAGCATGAGGGAAGTATATGGAGTGGCATTTAGGAAACGGAGCTCCCTGCTGTTTCAAATTCAGTCATAAGAGCATTTAGTGCACTCCCTTCTCAGAGCTTCAGACCACAGGCAGTCCGTTCAGCCATCCTTCCTGGAGAATACACACTTTAGTCTTGCTTTGTTTTATTTTATTTGTTTATGATTTTACCTGGTGACTTTAAACTGTGTAAAATTATGGAGTTAGGGTGTTACCTTTATTCTTTTATACATATATATATTAGAAATATCTTTCTTTGAGCCACATTCAGATTAGAGGAAAGATTATAGATATAATGTAGGGCGAGGGGGCCACCTGTTTGTTCCACACCAATATAAGGCCAAATCTTTTTAGCACACTTTTCTATCAACTCCCTTCACCCCAAAATTTAAAAGCACAGCTGTGTTTGAGGAGTAACGGACTGAAAGAAAATATGAAAGGTAACCTAAGAAGTCCATACCCTGGGAAATTCTCCTACTTGGGAGGTAAAATGTTACTGCTACATTTTATTAAAAGATGATGTTTAATTAATAGCACTTACCACATAAGCTGCAACTCCTAGAAAGCAAGAGACTTGAAATAAATGAAATCTCATTTAGATCATACTCTCCGAGGTGGTGATCCTTGAGAACATGCTTCCTGCCACTAGGGGGCGATTTTATATTATACATTTTTTTCACGTTTCGGTTTCAGTTTCAACCACCCAGATGCCAGGGTAGAATCATTAGTAGAGAGGGAGAATTTTGACGGCATAACCCTGTTGCCTAGGTCAGTGAAGGCCTTAACTCTGTTTCGGTAATGAGCAAGTCTTGAGCGCCAACTGTGGAAGCAAATCCAACAGTCTTTGGAATTTTCAGAAAAGGAATTTATTTTTCTAAAGAGGGAGAGGAGGATAACGTTTTCATGAAAAAAAAGGACATCTAATCGAAGCAAAGTCTTTTGACAGTGACTTAATTTGGATTACTTAGAGATGTGCTTCAACGCTATAAAAGAATTAGAAAATGCATATAGGCATACTTGGAGTGATTATTTTCTTCTGTAAAGTATAACACTAGTTGGTAAAGTTGTTTGGCCCTGAGTGGCATACTAGTGACGTGTTTTAAACAACGCCGATATCACAAGCAGTCTCCATGCAGCTGGAACCAAAGAGGAGGAGATGCACAATGACCCTATTCAAAGAACATTTTTATTATAAATCTACGATTTACATTTCTTTCTGTATTGCTTAGTATTTGGGAGCAGCAGATATATGACTGTCAAAGTTCCAGCTTCTCAGAGTTACTGTGTCTCTTGGCTAAGTCCCCTGCCCCCCACCAAAAGAAGAAAAACCCTTGAGATCATAGAATTTCACCACTATTATTGATATATCCTCACCTGTGCCCTAATTATTATTATTATTATTATTATTATTAGCTGCACAGCATCTTTAATAAAGAATCAACAGGCTTTCCCATAGTCACATGAAATAGAGGGATCACATCTGAACACTTCCTACCACATGCACACAGAGGAGGACACACTTGTAGACACACATGATTCAGAAGAAGGAAAGGCTCATGCGTGCAAGTCTTGCGTATTTGCACTTGTACCATCATAAGATGCTGCAATTCACTTTATCTCCAGTGAAAAGCTTAGTTAAAGCTAACTCATTCTTAATAATCATCTTTGTTTCAGTGAAATCAGTTCACTTTTTCCCTCTGCCCAAAATCTACTTAAAAAGTTATCAATGAGAAAGCAGTGTGATTTCTTAGTTTTATGTTTATACAACCAAGCAAAAACAGATTTTAACGTTCAAGTCACTCATTTTTTATTTAAAAATTACTAGTTGCCAAAGACAAGTCGATAGATTGGTTATACGCAAACGTTTTGTGATGACAGGTTAACATCTTGTTCATTGCAGAGAAGATTTAAAGGGATCACTGTTAAACATGATTTTACTGACTGTGTTTAGAGAAAAAATTATCATGGAAACATCACTGAGTTGGGAGTAAGCTTTAGACATCAAAAGTATTGTTCATTGTGAAAAAAAGCAACCGGAGAGAAAGTTATCATTTCCTTATTAGTTCATTTGTTTAGCATGGTAGGAGTTTGGAAAACCTGTCAAATACTTCTGCTGATAACTGTGTCACTTCTGAATAAAACATATTCGTCTGTGTCTTGTCTGCCTACAGATGAGAAAAAAAAAACATACATGAAATGTTGATTATAAATAAAATTTGTGGCCACTGTTTTAAAAGCTAAAAAGTACATGAAAACAAAAAGAAATGGGAATAATTTAAGGACTATGAAACATTGCAAGTCAATTTGAATTCATTTATTACATGCATATGTAATATGATTACTTAAGAAATAGAAGATACATAATCCTGTCAACAAAAATGTCTCATGTAGACAATGGAAGCAATACTTTTACTCAAATAAACTTTAATTCATTCAGCTGTTATATTTATTTATAAAGGATTATTTTAAAAGGATTATCTAAAAAATTAGCAGGAAGATTACATAACTATCATTCGTCTTGAATATTTATAAGCAAAAAGATTGTACAATCTCATTACAAGCTCTTTGGGTCTAAGGTCTTCCTTATTCCCCATTATCTACATAAACCCTTAACAAAAACTGTCATAACATACATGTTCACAAATAACTAGTAGACGTGACTGTGAGGATTTTAGTGGTGAATTTCTCAAGTCTCTGAGATAGGAATAACACTTTTTAATCTGTTAACGATTTATTTTATTTCACGCATATGATTTTTCTTGCAAACCTGTCTGCATGTAAAATCTAATTCATGCAATGCCCAGGCATGCTAGAATTCGCCCAAATGCGAGCTGTCATGCGGATTCTAGAAACAATTCTGGGACCTCTGTGAGAGTAGTTCGCGAGGGCCATCTCTCAAGCCCCAATATTCCTTCAAGTTTTAAGAGAGAACAGCCTGTGGATTTTCCAAAATGGAATAAAGTCCCACATTTTTTAAAGTGAGAAGCAAACCTGAATACTCTGAATGCTGGCATTATTCAAAGTCTAAAACCTTCCAGAAACGACATTTTTAATGTTTAATGTAGTTCAGAAATAGAAGTAAAGAAGTTAGTGGTAATGATTTCCCAAGAAAATGGATCCTCACAAACGCTGCCAAGTATGGATCCATTGGATGTATAAAAGCCACAAGCAACCTTTGAAGAATCCTGTAGCATTATCGTCTCCTGAGCTTCAGTGCTGTGCTTGTCTACAGAAAATATTTGTGCTCACCCAGTGCTTGTAACTATGACAGTTTTTATACTACTAAGACAAAACTATGCCAGTTAAATACTTCTGCAAATCAGATGGAGCAAAAGTAAGTCTGACCCTTAGAACAGATTAGATGACTCATCATTTACAATGGTCCTGGTTAACAGCTCCTAGGCTGTATCTTTCAAGTGTCCGTTCTTTTTGTTCTGGTAGCCTAAACCTTCTTGAGATCCTGACATCTGGAGGTAGAGTGATGGAGCACTGGCTGTTCTTCTAGAAGAACTGTGTTCAATTCACACCACCTATATAGTGGTCTACGGAGTCCAACACCCTCTTCTGACCTCAACAGTACCAGGGACACAAGCGGCGCACAGACAGACTTCTATGCATAGACAAACTTATGGAAAGAACAAACATATGCATGTAGATCTTTAGAAGATACTGTTAAAAACGAAATGCAACTATTCTACAAAGGGCTGCTTGGCGTCTGAGGCTTCAGTGTCAGAAGGAAATACCTATTATCAGGTTTTATAAATTTTTAATTTGATGGAGCCTTACTACAAAAAGCTAAAAGCAGATGAACAGTTATGTTCTTCCTTTCAAGCAAATGACAAGGAAATGGATTAAAGTAACTTTAAAGCCAAGGTACTTTAGTGTGTGTGTGTGTGTGTGTGTTTGTGGTGTGTGTGTGTGTGTGTGTGTGTGTGTGCGTGAATGGAACCTTGCATTTAGAATTTTCCAAAATGAGTTCTTATACCTGTGGACTGGATGTCATGTGAGCTAAGGAACTATACTAAAAAACAAAAGTAAACAATTCTAACACACATGAGGAGAAGAGGAGATGAGGGGAGGCAGGCAGGGAGGGAGGGATAGAGAAGAGACATTTCTCTGCTATTGTATAAAAGTCAAATGCAAAGAATATAAGTAGATCATTATTCACAGTTACATATGAACACAAAATTTCTTTATTTGGTTTAGAATGGATAAGATAGCTTTCTTTTTTGAGTGTTTTAATTATTTTGTTTTGTTTAACTTTATTTATTAATTTTATTTTACAGTACACCCACAGTTCTCCCCCTATCTCTCTTCCCCCTCAGTCCATCCCCTACCCACTCCTCTCACGGGGCGGGGGCTCCCATGGGCTAAGGTTGCTTTCAGTAAGAAATTCACTTTTAGGGGAGGAGACATAGTTTGGCAGTTAAGAGCATAGCATTTTCTGTTCCTTCAGAGAGCCCATCTGGTTTCCAGCTCTAATACTGTGTGGCTCACAAATGCCTGTCACTTTATCTTCATGGGCTGTGACACCTTATCCTGGACTCCAGGCAGCTACACTGGCAATTATAGAGTCCTACACACAGAAACACATAAAAAATTAATTTATTTTGAATACGTAAAACTTAGATGAACTTGAATGGATTTTAAATTTTATTCTAAAAATAAAATTAGCTTAAGAAAAGAATACACATTTTCAACTAGAATAAAATATCAAAACATGACTTATAGGAGTATAATGATGTCAATGAGACGGACATGCTATGTATGGGTGTCTTAGATTTCCATCTGGAAAGAGCTACTCTTAGATTCTCTGAGGATCAGAGTTGAAAGAGAGTGGAACAAACACATTTCTGTAGGAGGTGACATGTTATGAATTATTTCTAAATTAGTTGGTATTAATCTAGTTGTTATTGAAGGCTACATCAGTAAGAGAGGAAACGAAGGAAATGTCAGATATTTCTTACATTAAGAAACCCGAGAAACCCTGTCTTGAAAAACAAAAACAAAACAAAACAAACAAACAAACAAACAAAAAAAACAAAAACAAGAAACTTAGAAATGGAAACAAAGAACATGCATCACAGCTTTCCATAAGGAATATCTGTGTTCATATCCTTTCTTCTTGGCTTCGTGATGGACAATACATGTGCTCAGGCCTCCTATAACTCACAGCCCACAACCTTTATTTCAAGTGAGCTTTTTTCTATCTTCTCTAGAAGACCTAACTTCTTGTGAGGAAGAACAAAGAATAATTCTTAGACATCTATCTTAATGCTTACATTGTCTCATAATCGAAAAACTATGTTTACTCATTGTAACACACCATTTAAATTTCCATGGCATCAATGCCTAGAGAAAAATCTATGCTTCTTTTACAAATAAACGTCAATTTAGTTACTATTTTGGTGTGCGTTTTAATGATATCTTAGCTTGTAAAAATATTCTATTTTAATCCATAATTAATAACTTCACTACACCCAAAGGAAAATCATATAAAAATACCTTTGCATAAAACAGTAGCAAGTTTGATGGCAGCATTACATGTAGAATTCTTAGAGAAATATAAAGTACATTTTAAAATTGATGCCTTTTTGTGAAAGTATGGTGGAAAGCCATCTCAAGGGACCACTTGGCCTCGAGATACCTTCTTATCTCTGATCAAGAAAAGTTGGATGCCTGGCCAAGGGGACTGAAGATAAGGTCTTGTGAAATGCTATCCTCTGAACTAGGAATCTGTTTGTTTTGAAATTAATCACACGGTGTTTGAACAGTATCACCTTCAAAATCTAAATGAAGCTGTTACTGAAGATTATTAAAATATGGTTCTTGTCTGGTGACAATTTAAGGTATAAAAAGCCAGTTGATTGTATTAATTAGCAAATTTTAATATATGCACGGCAATCAGCCAAAATACTGAAGGAACTACATAGAAATAGTTGATTCATAAAAAGCCCTTACTCCTATTCCTCCCAAAGGTGCTTTGAATTAGCATTTACCATGATTGAATAAACACCCTCAAAGGATATCACAACAAATTCCTGGTAGAAAATGCACAGATGTTTATTAACTATGGACATATTTAGTGAATTTTTAACAATTCAGGCTTTAAAGCAAAAGTAGATGACACATCATTTTTATATTATTAATGTGATTTTGTAAAATATCATTTAATTATCATTTCTGAATCAACAATTCCTCTCACATGATAAATAAAGGAATACAGAAACCTAAAAGTCAGTTTTCCTTGTCATACAACATTTTCCCTTCCAAACAATATTCTTGTTTTGATCAGTCTACTTACAAACCTGTATCATATCATGATTAGTCATAGAGACAGCTAATTCTTTCATAGTGTTAGCTGAATGATAAAGGAAATATTTTGTAAAATAGACAAACTTTATTTTAATAATTCATATTTTCTTTATATATATTATGTGACTTATTAAGACTAAGTATCTTAAAAGAACTACACTAAATAGCCTAGCTTACCATATTAAATAAATGTACTGACATTTATCTTTTGAACCAATTAAAGTTAACTATTATACATGATTTATAACAATGAAACATGATTATTTCAATATTTTTGTAGTTTTATTTAAAATCTCATAAGGTGAATTTGAACTTAGAATCTTCTATTTAGAATTTGAAATTTGATGCTTCATGCAACAAAAAAATTTGATAAATTAGTATTTCAATGCTCGTGCTCTATTTGATTAAATATGTCTTTTTAGAGGAAAGGGAAGACTTTAGCAGAAAGCATTTTCTTTACAAAATCATCTCAAGACATTAAAAAGATCATATAAGGTGGAGGAGATCTGAGTTTTACTTCCTGATTTTTAAAATTCAGCTGTTTAAGAAAATGGGCACTAGAAACATGAAGGAAATGTCTACCTGGATTATGGTTTGATTGTAATAGTTATTCATAGTGAATAAATAATTGAGAGGCAATATAGAGAAAATAATATTTAAGATACTCATTGCATATATCTGATGTCAGAGTCTCCTCTGTGTGCTGTGAATACCATTGGTGAATAAAGAAATTGCTTTGGCCTGTTGATAGGGCAGAACTTATGTAGGCAGGAAAAACTAAACTGAATGCTGGGAGAAAGAAGGGCAGAGTCAAAAAGAAGTAATGTAGCCCTGCCAGAGACATAAGCTGGAGCTTTAGCCGATAAACCACAGCCACGTGGTGATACAAGGTTAATGGAGATGGGTTAAATTAAAATGTAAGAGTTAGCCAATAATAAGCTGGAGCTATTGGGTCAAGCAGTGATTTAATTAATACAGTTTCTTTATGATTATTTTGGGGCTAAGCGTCCTGGAATCAATGAACCGCCCTCTCTTACAACATATATCATTATAAAACAATTATTTTAAGAGAGTAAAAACATAATGAACATTATCCTAATTAAAACAACGGTGTCTTATTTTTATACACAGCCCGAGGATTTTCTTAAAATCTGTTTATATTGCCTCCATTACCCCATCCATCACTTTAAAGCCTTGCTCTCAAATTGAATTAGAAATTTCTCAACAGAAGAAGTTCAAATGGCCAAAAGACACCTAAGGTCATGCTCAACTTCCTTGGCGATCAGGGAAATGCAAATCAAGACAACTTTAAGATATCATCTTACACCTGTCAGAATGGCTAAAATCAAAAACACCAATGATAGCCTTTGCTGGAGAGGTTGTGGAGAAAGGGGTACACTCATCCATTGCTGGTGGGAATGCAAACTTGTGCAACCACTTTGGAAAGCAGTGTGGAGGTTTCTCAGGAAATTAGGGATCAACCTACCCCTGGACCCAGAAATACCACTCTTGGGAATATACCCAAGAGAGGCCCTATCATATAACGAAAGTATATGCTCTACTATGTTCATAGCAGCATTGTTTGTAATAGCCAGAACCTGGAAACAACCTAGATGCCCTTCAATTGAAGAATGGATGAAGAAAGTATGGAATATATACATATTAGAGTACTACTCAGCAGTAAAAAACAAGGACTTCTTGAAGTTTGCAGGCAAATGGATGGAAATAGAAAACACTATCCTGAGTGAGGTAAGCCAGACCCAAAAAGAGGAACATGGGATGTACTCACTCATATTAGGTTTCTAGCCATAAATAAAGGACATAGAGCCTATAATTCGGGTTCTTAGAGAAGCTAAATAAGAAGGAGAACCCAAAGAAAAACATATAGGCATCCTCCTGAATATTAACCTTCATCAGGCGATGAAAGGAGACAGAGACAGAGACAGAGACCCACATTGGAGCACCGGACTGAAATCTCAAGGTCCAAATCAGGAGCAGAAGTAGAGAGAGCACGAGCAAGGAACTCAGGACCGCGAGGGGTGCACCCACACACTGAGACAATGGGGATGTTCTATCGGGAACTCACCAAGGCCAGCTGGCCTGGGTCTGAAAAAGCCTGGGATAAAACTGGTCTCGCTGAACATAGTGGACAATGAGGACTACTGAGACCTCAAGAACAATGGCAATGGGTTTTTGATCCTACTGCACGTACTGGCTTTGTGGGAGCCTAGGCAGTTTGGATGCTCACCTTACTAGACCTGGATGGAGGTGGGTGGTCCTTGGACTTCCCACAGGGCAGGGAACCCTGACTTGCTCTTTGGGCTTACGAGGGAGGGGGACTTGATTGGGGGAGGGGGAGGGAAAGGGGAGGCGGAGGTGGGGAAGAGACAGAAATCTTTAATAAAAAAATAAAATAATAAAATAAAAAAGAGAAATTTCTACAATTAGTCTTAAAATTCAGCAAGGTACCTTGAAAAATGACATAGCGCTCCCAAACCCTAGAAGACTGAAAACATACTTTTGTATTGTAAAAAAGAAGTTTTAAAAACACTCTAGTATTCTAAGAACTTGTAGAAAAAAAGAAATTACAGTTTTATAACTGTTTTTAAACTAAACTTATTTTGCTTTGATGATTTTCTCCTGATGCTAGCACAAATCTGAAAAAAGGAAGCAAGAAGGAAGAAAAGAAGAAGGAAAGGGAAAGAGAAGGGGAGGGGAAAGAAGAAGAAAGAAATGGAGAGAGAAGGAAAAGAAAATGACATGGAAATAAATGGTCATTGTTCGTGTTATGAAAAACACAAACTATTAATAGAATAAATATATTCAAAGAGGGATAGTACTTTAAACTTCATATTTTAGTTTTATGTGTATGGATGTTTTGCCTGCATGTATGTTTGTATAGTATATGTGGGGCAACTTCCAGGTCAGTCAGGGCTATTCAAAAACAAGACAACACAAAAGCAAAACATAAAGTATAACTTAAATAGAAAATGCGTTGTTTATTTATCAGACAAAGTAAGTTTAACAAAATCATCAACATTTTGTTAGAAGATTCACAAAAAGGCAGAGTGAAAGTGAATGTGACAAGATGTCACTGCAGAGTGCATGACCTTCTGTCTCTTGCCTGTTTCCCAGCCCCTCTCCAGTCATGTTGCCTGAGCCTTAGGTGCTAGACTATTCTGTAGAGTCCAGGGATTTGAAGTAGAGTGGGAAACGGTATAAGGAAGGCTTTGAAAGAAGGACAGGGAAGGGATAAATGCTGTAACTAAGTTACGCCCTCATATCCAAACAATAACAAAAACGTGAACTAGACTTTTTATAACTAAAGTGTTCTATTTAAAATGTAACTTAACTAATTTGTAAATTTATTGTTTCAAAACTATTGGCCACCTAGTAAGGGTCTAGGATCTAGTAAGGATCTGCCTAGTAAGGATCTTTAAGCAAATATGTGTGCTTTTCAAAGTTTGCTTAATGAATTCCCCTTTGATTTCCATTTTGGAGATTTCCAGTTGCTTGATCATGCAAGCAAAATTTTCACTTCTTCACCGCTATAATCATCCTGATTTACTTTTAGAAACATAAAAATCCCCTGCCAAAAGTTACTCAAAACCAACTCAAAAAGCAATGCAAAATCTACAAACCTAAGTCTAAGATCAAGATCAACATTTCTTAAAATAATGTAAAACATCATGCTATCTGAAACACTACAGGGGGTGACTATCTCTGGACATTCTAACATTCTTAACTGCAAAATCCGTATGCCTGTTTGAAATAAATTTGCATTTTCTTCTGATTTTGTTTGCTTACTAGTAATTACTTTTATACTAACTCTTCTGATGACCATTACAGTAGTTTGTTACATTGTTTTCCTCTTCTTGAGTGTGTGTGTGTTCTTCAAGAACTGAGGTTTGAACCATTTTCTTTCGTGTATTTTTCAGCATCCTTCCAATGATTGATGTATTTTGGTATGCTTTCACTGATGTTGATAAGGCAGGTGTTGAGTTTCGCCCTTTTAATTGATTTCATTAAAGAAAAGTGTTCAATAAAGTTTTGTTATGGAACTGATATTAATATTAGATGAGGTTTTACAGGTACATGTCTATATAACCACTACCTGGAATAAGAAACAGAACATTCTCAGTACTCAAATTTATTTATCTTCATTTCCCTTCTTCATTTATCAGAAGTCAATGATAACAAATACTCTGGTTTTCTATAGACCCAGATTTTTTAGAATGTTTGAGTTTAGTAAAAAATAGTCAGCTGTTATTTTATGTGTATGAATTCTTTTTTCAATTGCATTCCTGAGATATTTTTAATTTGTTCATTGTTTTAATGTATTATTTAATTTTACATTTTAGATAATATTAGTACAGTGACATTTATTTCCCCATTCTACTATGATGAGCTATTAGAGATTTATATTATTATAAATCTGCTTTAAATATTTTCGTTTATGACTTTTAATGGACATATGTGATCAGTTACTTAAACAGAAGCCAAGAGAAATGTCTGTCAAAGATTATCTGTTTAACTCTAAGTGATACATGTCAGTTCTTTAACACAGTTTTTCTCAATTTATAACTCTATGAATAATGCAAGAACATTCTGCTCAATACCTGTCTTCTCCAACATTTAATAATGTCTATCATTGGGCAAATATTATAGTTATTTGACAGCTACACATTTCTTTGTTTTAATTCATGATTCTGTGATTATTGTTGTAGTTGGTTATGTTTCAATCGGCTTACCTTGCATTAAATATCACCTCCGCTCTTTTGGACTGCTTTCATATTTGATACTTTAACATACTTATCCTATATGTAGAATACTGGCATGAGTCATTTGCCATACATTGTACTGAAATATCCACGGCTTGCCTTTTTACTCTCTTTTTTCCCCTACCATTTGATGAACTACAATATTTAATTTCTATGACACTCTTATTTTTTTCTATATGACAAGTGGTATGGCCTGTGAAAGAAATTTTTGTTGTTTGTAGAGAAAATGAAGTTCATTTGTCTACTTTCTTCGGTTATGAAATTGCTTTAATTTTAAAATTAGGTATGTAATCCATGTTTAATTCCTATTTTCTAAATGAAATATGAGTAATAAAGTGTTTTTGCCTTTTTATCAGGGCATTTGTTGATTAACGACACTAATTGAAACAAACATACTTCTCCTATTGAATTGCAGTGAGTTTTATTACTAATAATCAATCAAGTAATTATGCTTGTATAGGTATATTTATGGACCATATCCTTGAACTCATTAGTGTAGTCTATGAATTAGTAGTGTCCCACAAACCTCTTCAAGAAATCTATGTGATAGTAATACTGGGTGAGCTCATTTGTAGCTGTAATTTAAAAATGTTGTGCTAACTGAAGTAGCAAATAGAACACTGAACATCAGAGGCTGGGAAAGAGATAAAATGATGAACAGACAGTGTTTCCATTGGACAGGAAGAATAAACTTTAAAGATGTGCAGTTGTATAAAATAGTGAAAATACTAAATAAAACTGCATTGTTTTGTCTAATTTTTGTAGCTACATACTTTTCCTATTATGTTTGGTGACTCTGGGTCTTAGTTAAATATTTGAGCAAGTATTATCTATTCAAGTTTTGTGCTTGAAACCTGGTCTCTATTTCTTATGGTGTCATTTGGTTTACTTGGCCTATTTGATGGCAGTAGGCCTTTTATTTCTTCTCTTGTAAAGAAGGAAGATACTTTCCCAGACTCAACTACCCTACTGTGTTTCTGTGAGACACATGCGCACCATGCCAAAGAGATTTCCTTTTGATATTGTCTCTCTCTTCAGCTAGAAATTCTGGTACACTTCGTGTAGGAGGTATGTTTCTTTCGGCAACTAACTCTGGGTGGGAATCCCAACTTATCAGCCATTCCTGATAGTGCTGGGCCCAGGAGCTATTTTCAGAACTCCTATCTGGACCTGAAACAGAGAAATTGAGTCAGTCTGTCTTCCATTTTTAACATGTGGCCCAGAAGGCTGGGTCTGCTGCTTTTGCAGGGCTGTTTGAAGAGATAGGGGTTATTCATCTGCAAGGTGTCTTGTGTTTGATGTCGTAGGTCCTCAAAGGCTCGTTTTGCTCAGTTACCTTTCAGGCTTCTCCCATAGTTACATCTTATGTTGCTTCCAAAACGTACAACTGTTCCAACCTGAAAAGGACAAAGAGATAACTGTGTTCCATCTCACCTGAACCAGAGTTATGAAAAGTCATTTTTGTGATTGTAGTTTATTGTGCAATACTCAACAGTGGACTGTACATTTTCCCACCACCCTGTTCTAGAGCAAATTGTTGATTTACTGTGACTCGGCCACAATAAAAGAACTCTCCTTCAAAATAATTGTTTTAAACCATTTAGATGTTCTAATTGGGTTGTGTTCACTGGGGTCCAAAGCAATTCCTTTTTACATTGGACGTTTCGCAAAAATTGCAACTGTGCTACTTGGATAAAAGTGAACTGTGTTTATGACTGGGGAGGCGACTGGATAGATAAAGCTGTTGTTGCACAAACAGGCAGACCTATGATTAGATCGACTGCACCCATATGAATGGTGTGTGAAGCAGTGCATGTGGCCATGCTTGGAACTGCAGTGGTGCACATACGCATAGTTCTTCTCTCACACTCGTTGCTCAGTATCGAGCTAAAACCACACGCTCAAGCTTCACTGACAAATGACCTCTCTGAGAAACTGAGGGAGACATTAATAGAGGGGAATGCGAGATTCGACCTCTGGCCTCTACATCCACAGGCACAGGTGTACAAACACCAACTCATACCTATATGCACACACATACCGAACACGCCCCTGCCAAATAATCAACTACATTAATATATCTTAGAAACAATACTGCTTTATATACTTGTAGCAAAAATTCATCAACACCATCTGTATGCAGATGAAGTTCATTATTATTATTAATATCTTTAATTTTGAAATAATAGTATTTTTACAACATTACCTCCCTTTCCTTTCCTTCTTATAACCCCTCCCAGTTACTCTCTTTATTCTTGCTCATATTTATGACCTTCTTTCCTTTCTTTTATAAATATATAAAGTTTACACACACACATATCTATCTATCATCTATCAATCATCTATCTATCTATCATCTATCTATCTATCTATCTATCTATCTATCTATCTATCATCTATCTATCTATCTATCTATCTATCTATCTATCTATCTATCTATCTATCATCTATCTATCTATCTATCTATCATCTATCTATCTATCATCTATCTATCTATCATCTATCTATCTATCTATCTATCTATCTATCTATCTATCTATCTATCTATCTATCTATATACAAATATATTTCTAAAAACAAAATGACCTGTTTTATGTTACCTGTATACATATGGTATCAGGACATTTCAAGTGTATTATTCTTGTTACGAAGAAATTTTCTCCTTGAAAATAATAAATACATATTTCCATTGTAATATACTTGGAAAGGATAAGTGTGGATTCTCTAGTGCTTTATGTGAAGCGTAGGATCTCACCGATCTTTGATGTAAGCATTCACTAATCAGCTTAGAAATTCAATTTTCTAAGTGCTGCTTACTAATACCGGATAAGGTCCACGTTTGGGTTCCAGAGAAACGAGTTCATTAAAGGTGGCATTGCTAGGGCGCTTTTCCAGCTTCTTTTGACCTTTGTGCTAGTGGTGCAACATTATCTCATTTTTGTTTTATTTATAGAGCTCAAAACATTTCATTTACAAGTCTTGCTTTTTATTTTCATGTCTCTCTTTAAAGCTATCTTGGAAAATAAGGCTCTGTCCCCCTCTGAGGTCTGTGACAAGAGCAAAGGTCTAGCGTATCTTTTAGGAATATGACAATTATTCTTTTCCTGTCTACCAGATTTCTCTCTCATTCTTACCAGCCCCGTTAGACATCAACTGGTTCCCTCAATGGGAAGAGCTGATGACATCAGCATTTCTGCATTCTGCTGCTGCGTCCATCCTCTGTCAGAAAAGCAAGCAAAGTGTCTGGCTCCTTTCCTGGAGGAAAGTGAAATGCAGAATCTTTCAAATCACTGCATCCATGTTTCTTTCAGCCAAGGTGAAGAGAATACTAGACACAAACTCATTGCTTAAATCCGATAATAAATATCACAAAAGATTGGAGTATGGAGAAATCGTTCTTGACCTGGATAGGGTCAGAGTCAGTGCAGCAGAAATGGGAGTGAAAGCATATATGTAAGAAACGAATCATCGTAAGTCGATAGCGTGGTGCTGGCACATCAGTCTCTTCAAATTCAACGAGGACAATGAGGTAAAAGTAAATGGTTTTTGTTGTTTTTCGTATAAAGGCATATAAGTTCATATTTCATCATTTATAATGCATGGAGACATAGTAATGAGGACGGACAGTACAAAGCCATGGTAAACACGCTGTAACAATAATAATGAGGGTAAATATAAAAGAAGATGGAATGAGATAACCTTTGCTCCCTCTAAATCAGTCAATGTCATGGTTAGACTATAGGTATTGCAAGCAACCAGATTAGATACTTACTTTCATGTCACAAACGCCATTGATGACCTTTGAAATAATAAGACCATTTCTTTGAGCGCAAACAAGTGACAAAGATTGCAGATAAAGTAAAGAGTATGTGCAGCCTCTGGGGAATATCAGTATTTTTGTAAATGGTTGGACATAACAGTTGACAAATATACCTGTACCAATGACAACTTTTTAATAAGGAGCTATAATATTTATGCTATCTAGCCAAGAAAGAATATTCTTTTACTTCTATAATATCCAAAGTAAAGATGTTTCTGTTACATACAAGATGTGTTGAGATGTATGATTATATGGTTGTACCAGTTAGTTATATTTCGTGGTCTGCATATACAGAGTAAACAGAAAGTGTTTCTTATTGGAACAAAATCAATGTACAACTAAACAAATGACCTCAAAGAAACATGTTTACCATCACAAATACTATACTAAATATGATGTTAGGGTCTTCATTTTTTAGGGATGATTCATCTTTTCCTAAGCTGGACATAAGGTATTTATTATTTATCTCTGTGTAAAGGTCACAGCAGCACAGAAGTCTTATTTTATACAGCATTTTCTCAATATAGAAATACCCTAATTCTGCATGTTGGAAACTGGATTGCATTTTGTATGGTCTGTGTTCCACAGTCTCCCAGAGTATGTTACAGAGGCATGCTTCTCATTCTGCTATCCAGCCACTTATTACTGTAAATAACTGAAGAAAGTAGTCTGGTCTCTTAGGTAAATAGGAGATACATTGTTATTCGTGCTACAAAAATGGTGGTGAAAAAGTGAGGAAAGAGTGTGCTGAGGAGAAAAAGGAAGTTTCTTATCTCACGTGTGCATAGTCAAGGAGTGCTCAGGGCCAGATAATCAGTCTAATCAGTCACACGTGACTTTTACTGAGTTGGATTTTCAGGTTCTTGCCTAAAGAGTCAAAATGAAATTCAGTGACCACAAGAAGAATGAGCTAAAAAAGAAATTACTACCGAGAGAAAGCTTAGAGAAACTGTATTTATGGATTATAGAAAGAAAGCAGAGCTAGGACTGGCAAGATGCTCTTGGGTAAAGAAAATTGCTTCAGACCCTGACAAAGTGATCTGCATCCCTGAGAACGACACTACGGAGGACAAGAACTGAGGCTTGTAAGTTGTGTGCTGGCCTCTGCAAGCAAGCACTTTACACACACAAACACAAGCATGCATGCATGCAGGTACGCACTCACTCATTCACTCACTCAGTAAAATATTAAAAAGTATCAAAAAGCAAAGCAAAACTCCAGAGCAGACCTATGGAAGGTATGTAAGAAAAAATGAGACTCCAGATAACTGAAGGGAATTGTCACTGAGCTGTTTGCCTATGAATCTTCACAGGAAAAGTGGAAGAATGTACCAAAAGATTGAGGCAAAACCAAACCAATAAGGGAATTGCACACACTGCGTGTTTTCTCTTGGCCTAACCAGGCAATGAGCACACATTGCAATGTTCTGCTCATCCCACCCACTAAGGGATTACTGAAGGCCCCTTTTATCCATCACTGACTGCCCTCTGGAATGCTTCTGACTTTGATTCATTTATCTGCTGTTGCACCTTGGTGGAGTCCACCATCAAAAAGGATGCTCACCTTACTAGACCTGGATGGAGGTGGGTGGTCCCTGGACTTCCCACAGGACAGGGAACCCTGTTTGCTCTTTGTGCTGACGAGGGAGGGGAACTTGATTGGGGGAGGGGGAGGGAAAGGGGAGGCGGCGGTGGGGAAGAGACAGAAGTCTTTAATAAATAAATAAATAAATAAATAAAAATAAATAAAAAAAAGAAATCAGTCTATGATTCCTTCCATAATATTTGTAAATTTTTACTTAAAAAATTTCATGCAATACATTTTGATAGTATTCCTTCTTGCCCGCAGACCCTCACCTCCACCCTACCTACCTAACTCCATGTTCTTTACCTCATTTAAGGTAATTAAATAAAACAAACGAGGATGAAGATTAAAATTAACAGAAGAAAAGAAACTAAAACACTTGCCCCTACACACACACACACACACACACACCATGGAGTCATTTTGTGTTTACCAGCTAACTACCATGGGCATGTGACCTGCTTTTGAGACATTCAGTTGGGAAGAATTGATTTTTATTTCTCAGAAGGTATCATTTACAAACAGCTTCTTGATCAGGGTAGCATCAAGCCGGGTTTGAACTTGAGTCTGTCTTGTGAGTGCTGTCACAGTCTCCATGAATTTATATGTACATGAGTAGTGCTGTGTCTGGAAGATACTGTGTGCTTGGGGTCATCTACCACCTCTGATCTTCACAGTCTTTCTACCCCTCTACTGTAGAGATTCCTGAGCCTTAAGGGGAGGGCTTTGATAAAGACATGCCATATAGGGCTAAGAAACCTAAAGCCTTTCACTCATTCCACACTGCCCAGCTGTGGAGCTCTTTCTTAATTCTCCCTTAGTTCTTGTGTTTACATGACTGTCTTATAGTTAGACCATGGCGGGAATCTAAGTGACATCAGAATTACCAAGCTACAGCAGATTTTCCTTGACTGTCTCATCTCCATCTCCCTGTTTACAGGGCAGTTTGGGGCGGTATCTGTTCTGGATCAGGTGAAGACCTTTTAGAAGCTGTTCTCACCTCTAACTTAATCTGTTATCAGTGGCTTCTTTAAACAAGAAGATGAGGAAGGGTGATGGTGCCTCAGTAGGCCTCCTGAATCTATCCAGACTCTGTTGAAACTGCCCTTGCTGTCTCAGAGCTATGTCTGTCCTCTTATCTGGCTAGCTTGAATATCCCATATCCAAATGCAAGCCATCTTATTTGTCTCCTTTCTCCTTCCCAACCTTGCTCTTTGAACTGGAGCATTCCTTTTGATCTAATACCTACTCTCACTACGCCAGTGAGAAGGAAGAAATTGTATCGTATGATTTAATACTACGCTAGAAAAGTCCTGTAATGTCCTGTCAGCTTCAGGTATCTTCAACTGGTTTCACCTAGCTCTTTACAATGGCTACAGATGACATTCTCATGGACTGTGGTTAGTGTTAATAAAATGGTGATTTACCAAACAAGCTCCTGCTTATGAGAGTACATTATCTCATCCTCAGCTTGAAAGTTAGCAAAATTTAATCAACCAGATGAGAATATTGACATAAGAAAATTAAACAGAAAGCAAATATGAGGTTCAAGAAAGTAATAATTAGAAATACAAACTAATACTTTGTTCTTTAAGGATATTGTTGACAATGTTACATCCAGGAAAACTTAGGAAAGTTGTCATACCCTGGGCTGTACATTAGGATAATCTTAAGAGAAGAAGATAATAATCCCTGGTTCCTAAGACAACAACTCTAACAGTTCTTCTGGCCTCTGCAGACACCAAGTTTGCATATGACAAACATACATACATGCAGGCAAATATTCACACAATTAAAATTTAAAAAAAATATCTAAGAAAATGAAATTAACAGCAGCACTAGAGACTTTATGAAGTACAAGTAAGGCACACAACCTTAAGTGTTTGCTATCCCAAAGCATCATAAGTATGCGAATATATTGGAAATGCTCAACATCCTTAGTCATCAGAGAAATGCAAAGCAAAACAACACTGAGATTCCATCTTATACCTGTAAGGATGGCTAAGATCAAAAACATGATGACAACTTATGCTGGAGAGGTTGTGGGGAAAAGGGAACACTCCTGCATTGCTGGTGGGAATGCAAGCTGGTACAGTCCCTTTGGATGTTAGTGTGGCGATTTCTCAGAAAATTAGGAAACAACCTTCCTAAAGACCCAGAAATACCACTTTTATGTATATATCCAAAGGATGCTCAATTGTGTCACAAGGACATGTGCTCACCTATGTTTATAACAGCATTGTTTCTCATATCCAGAACCTGGAAACAACCAAAGCAAACATAATTTTAATAATATATACTCTCTCACGTATTTTTAGTTTATAAGGCTCCATCTGGCACTCAGGTGGCAGAGACAGGCAGATCTCTGTGAGTTTGAAGCCAGCCTGGTCTTCGAGAACTAGTTCCAGGACAGGCTCCAAAAACTACAGAGAAACTCTGTCTCGAAAAATAAAAATAAAATTTTATATAAAGAGTAAGGTTGTATGACAATTCTTATTGGTACTTTTGTCCTCTACTTATAGTAAGGACAATGTAGTTTTTCTGTCAAAGATTTTTATTACATTCATACAAAAATTGTCAATAAATTCTTCAGCACAGACATTGAAATTCTGTATTGGAGACACTAGTACTTCTTAATTACAATGTTGAGTGGCTTAAAGTTGAATAAATACATGGACATGCCTAGAACTACATTTAGCAGTATGAACAATCAATAATGAAACAGATAAAAATTGTAACCAATATGGAGACTAATAAAATTGAAAAAGGAGAAGCCAGGAAAGTACTAGAAATCTAGACCTGGACAGGAGTTAAGAAGACAATACTAGGCTGGGAGGTGGTGGTTCAGCATTGAAGAACACGTGTTGCTCTTGCAAAAGACCAGGTTCAATTCCAAGAACCCGCACAGTGGCTTATAATCAATCTTTATCTCTAGTTTCAGGGGATCTCTAGTTTCTTCTGAATTTTACATGCCATCTTCTGACTCCAGTAGGCACCAAGTATGCATATACTGTACAGAAATACAATCTGGCAGAACATTCACACATAAAATAAATTTACTAAGACTTTAAAATAAAAGGTGAGAAGAAAATGATAGCATATTCTCCATCATGATTATGATCAAGGTAAGCTATAACGATAACTAACTGCAATGCGAGAACCTCAGTCTGCTATGATTTTATGTGAAATACATCACATAGCTATGATTAAACAAGAGATACTTGAAGATAAAACTGTAGCATGCTCGTCTTCAGATTTAATTCTATTTTAACAACTTTGAAAATTTGGTTCTAAGATATATTCTATCGGTGTCCTATATCTTTACCACCTACCTATTTTTTGTAGTCCTTTTTAGTGATATGGGAGGTAGACTAGCTAATTGATAAGAGGTATTTCTCTCTGATGTATACTTTCCCTTACTCATCTGTAGTCTTAAGAGAACACTGGCTGTGAAAACAGGAAATTCACAGTTGTTGATTTATAAGATATTAGCAACGCAAGCCTGAGCAGAGAGTTAACTTCTGTGAGCCCTGGCTGCAATTTAGAGGTATGCTTCTATCTCCTATATAGTTAGCTCTCAGGACAGACAAGAAAGACCATTGTGGTATTTTATCTAAAGAACTTGAGGGAATGGTATTTCTAAAAAGAATACCCATTTAACAAAGCTCAGAACACACTCAGAGATTTTCAATTACATTAGAACAATTTCTTATACAAGTTCCCCGAGATAAAAATTTACTCATCACTTTTTATAGGCAAGTGTTATTTGAATCTCAACAATAAGTGATTACTACACAAACTAAAAATTATGACACTATAAAGTATTATCAATGGAGAAAATAATCAACACACCGATAATCATAGACAATGTTTAATGGGATGTCAATTAGAGTACAGAAAATTGTGTATGATGCCTTCTATTACTTCTACCCTTGTTATCACATTTCTATTTCAAAGACATGCACACAAAATAGATTTATTCACACTTTCTCATCTGAAAACATGATAATAACAGAAATAATTTCTTGTGTTAAAATGTACTCACCCACCAGGCGTGGTGATGCATTACGGAGGCAGAGGCAGGGACATCTCTGTGATTTTGAGACCAACCTGGTCTATGTAGTGAATTCTAGGAAAGTCAGTCATTTCCTAGACAGAGAGACTCTGTCTCAAAAGATATGTATTCCCATGCAACAAAGTAAGAGTGGGGAAAATCATACACAATAAGGGATTACAGACACAGAAGAAACGTTGCTTATACTTGACTTGGTAATGTGCCCAAGCAGATTCTAAAAGCAACCAAACACACCAACAAAGCAAAAATACAGAATAGTAAAATTGCCTATAATGCCCAGTAATTTATATGGTATATGCACTTTAAACTTCTTAGAATCATTGCTAGTCATGTTCTTTCTGCTCGTTTGGCCTGTTGCCTACTGCTTCGCATTGATCTCTTAAAAGCTAGGTTGCTGTGAGGAAGCTGTGAACGATTACGGAAGATACGACATTCATTGTAAATCATGTTGTTCATCTAAAGGGGATTCCAGGAAGCAGGTGGAATCAGCGTTTCAGGCTAGAAGTTTCTTCCTTTGATTTGCTTTTATCACAGTTGGTTTGTTAATGAGATACAGGGTCTTCCTTCCTTTCCGAGGACACTTAATTCTGTTATCAGCGCAAACACATTCTGCCCATAGTGATTTCTTCAATGACTTTAATCCCCCTTTTAATCCACCAGATAAAGAGCCATCCAAATGAAGGAATGAGTAGGCTTGTGCCCGGAAAAGTACTTTCAGTTTAGATGGCAGATAGTTTACCCCCTGTAAAGGCTTGATAAAAAAAAATTAACAAGGATGTTTAATTAATTGTTTACAGAAAGTTGACATAATTCTATTGGGAAACATTCCTAATAATCCATGCACAAAGAATGATAGGGATTTGTTTATAAGTATAAATGAATTAAAAGCTCTGGAACAAAAGACAGATTTAAAAAAAAATCAAACCCTGGTTGGCAACCTCACAATTAGTAAATTACTTACTTGAGAATCCTCTTTTATCTTTGTTTTCCAGTGTGTTGCTAGAAGTGTAATGAAAATAAAAATCTCAATTAGAACTTCAGCGAGGGAACTCCTCAAGAGACTCCACTATATGCATACGGCTTTAATAATCTTGATTAATTGGAAGATTTTGCATGTGCATGGATAAATTCTCTCTCTCTCTCTGTTTCTCCTTTTTACACACAACTCCATCACACAGCCACATGCATGCATCCACAAACACAAAGCATGCTACATCAAGAAGTTAGTATTTATAAATAAAAAATAAATTACTGCATTTTTTGATGCAAACAGTATCTAGAAAATAAAATGA
Organism: Neodon shergylaensis; assembly: GCA_025134845.1. Lineage (NCBI taxonomy): Eukaryota > Metazoa > Chordata > Mammalia > Rodentia > Cricetidae > Neodon > Neodon shergylaensis. The sequence continues at coordinate 5,193,172 of JABTXL010000827.1, forward strand.
TATTTTTGTATTTATCTATTTTTACAATTCATATTTTATTTAGAATAATTTTCTATCAAGAGGATTAAACTTTTATCTAATGCTAAGTCTAGATTGCTACCCCAATACCTGGCTGTTCAAAAGGTAGCTGCTCAAAAAAGCTTTCCATAGTCTAATATTTTAAGCAGATTCACCTGTTAGTTACCCATATAGAAGCCAATAAGGTTGCATGAAAATTATTGAAGTAAAAATTTTACTCCTGCAGTATATTTTCTTATTCTTCAAAATTATGTGAAGAAAATGAATAGGAGTTCTTCATACATTTTTACTCAGTACAACCATCAGTGTCTTTTTCTGAATGTGGGCAACTGCCTGCCTTCTCTAGTTTTTCTTCCACATTCAATTATTGATTCTTGTGTTTAGGAAGAATGGTTATATTATCCAGTGCATTCAGAGAAAAATTTTTGAGTAATTTTTTTTATTCATTACACAGAATTAAACCTGAGCCCATCCACAATGCTGGCAAACCTAAGACATTTGGTTTATTCATATAACAATCCTTTTATCCAAAGAATGATTTTTTTAAATATAAATTAACTTTACTTATCCTGGTTGTTGAATGAGTTCCTTTCTTTGTTGCACGAGTTCTAATTTGTTTCAAAAATAAAAACCCAGACCCAGACACCAGAGTAAACACTGGAAGATCAGAGAGACAAAGGATCAAACCAGAGCCAATTCTTAGCTTGCTAATTCCTAATCTAAAAAAGGGCGAGGCTCCTGTCTCTTCCCTCCTTATATTTCTCTCTCCACCCAGCCATATCACTTCCACTTTGTCTGTACAAACCTCCAGACCTCTATGGATAACTAGTGGCTAACTCGCAGTCTGAGTTTCAGGCAAGCTTTATTTGTTAGAGTGCAGACAAAATATCACCACATCCCACCCCCGCTTTTTTTCTGTAGGCTGCCATTTTTGTCCTTTTGACCATGTCATTTGTTTTATAGAAGCTTTCCAGTTCCAGGAGGTCCCATTTATTAATTGTTTCTCTCAGTGTCTGTGCAACTGGGGTCATATTTAGGAAGTGGTCTCCTGTGCCAATGCGTTCAAGTACACTTCCCACTTTCTCTTCTATGAGGTTCAGTGTGGCTGGCTTTGTGTTGAGGTCTTTGATCCACTTGGACTTGGTTTTGTGCATGGTGATTGATATGGATCTATTTTCATTCTTCTACATGTTGATGTCCAGTTTTGCCAGCACTATTTGTTAAATATGCTTTCTCTTTTTCATTTGATATTTTTTGCTTGTCAAAAATTAGGTGTTCGAAGGTGTGTGGATTAATATCCAGGTGTTCAATTTGGTTCCATTGGTCCTTCTGTCTGTTTTTATGTCAATACCAGGATGCTTTCAGTACTATAGCTCTATAGTAGAGTTTAAAATCAGGGATTGTGATGCCTCCAGAAGTTCTTTTATTGCAGAGGAAGGTTTTGGCTATCCTATGTCTTTTGCTTTTCTGTATGAAGTTGAGTACCTTTCTTTCGAGATTTGTGAAAAACTTTGCTGGAATTTTGATGGGCATTGCACTGAATCTGTAGACTGTTTTTGTTAAGATTGCCATTTGGTAAGATTGTTTTTGGTAAGAATTAGTATGTTAATTCTACCTAACCAAGAACATGGGAGATCTTTCCACTTTCTGGTGTCTTCTTCAATTTCTTTCTTCGAAGATTTAAAGTTCTTGTCATACAAGTCTTCCACTTGTTTGGTTGGAGTTACTCTGAGATATTTTATGCTATTTGTGGCTATTGTGAGGGGTGATGTTTCTCTGATTTCTTTCTTAGCCCATTTATCATCTGTGTAAAGAAGGGATACTGATCTTTTTGAGTTAATATTATATCATGGGATACATTAAAAGCAGTGTTAAGGGGAAAGTTCATAGCACTAAATGACTACATAAAGAAGCTGAAAAAATCCCATGCTAGCAAATTAACAGAACATTTGCAACTTTAGAAAAAAAAAGGAAGCAAACTCACCCAAGAGAACTAGATGGTAGAAAATAATCAAATTGAAAGATGAAATCAACAAAATAGAAACAAAGAAAACTTAAAAAAATCAATGAGACAAAGAGTTGGTTCTTCAAGAAAATCAACAAAATAGACAAACCTTTGGGCTAGGAGCTCCTTCTTTTTATGTGTTTCTTGTATTGGTTAATAAAGAAATTGCTTTGGGCCCTTGATAGGGCAGAACTTAGGTAGACAGAGAAGACAGAACTGAATTCTTGGAAGAAGAAAACAGAGTCAGGGAGATGCCATGGATCTGCTGCCAGAGATAGACATACCGGTCCGTTGCTGGTAGGCCACAACCTTGTGGTGATACACAGATTAATAGAAATGGGTTAAATCAAGATGTGAGAGATAACCCAGACACAGAAAGACAATTATCACATGTACTCACTCATAGGTGGTTTTTAAACATAAAATAAAGAAAGCCAGCCTATAAACCACAAGCCCAGAGAACTTAGACAACAATACGACACTGAGAGAAACTTACATAGATATAATCTACATGGTAAGTAGAAAGTAGAAAAAGGCAAGATCTCCTGAGTAAATTGGGAGCATGTGGACCTTGGGAGAGGATTGAAGGGGAGGAGAGAGGCAGGGAGGGGAGCAGAGAAAAAATGTAGAGCTCAATAAATATCAATAAAAAAATAAAGCAAGTTGCTTAGTTCTAATTTTGCAGAAAATGCTATTCTGTACCTTCTCTGTTTCTGTGGCGAAATCTGTGTGGAGGCAGCAGATAGGCTTAGAAGGCTACCCAGAACTATCTGCTTTTAACTTCTCAGACATGGCTCTATTACCAGCTTGATTCACTTTATCTTTAAAAACTAATATATGAAAATCATGCTCGTCAGTTTTTCTTGATTTAGTCAGAAAGTTTTGTCTAATACGAATACCCCATTACACAGACTTGCTAGCCAAACCAATCTCTATTATCTCTAAGACATTTCAGAGCACCATACCCAATTTTTTTTTTCTTCCTAAACTTGGTCACACCTTATGACTTGCCTGGGAGGAATTTTCAAATTGTCTCAGAGTTAAGCCCATGTCTGTTCATGGAGGCATGATCAGCTTCAGCCGGTAAATGGTGCTAACAAGTGTGGTACATTCTAATTAGATTTCCCCGTCATCTAGGCTGGGACCTCTGGTAATAAAATATCGACAGGAAGTAGAAAACTGAAAATTAAAGGCTAATAAAGGAACTCTAGTATGAAAATTTATAAACACTTTCAAATTAAGTAAAACTTCAAGCTGTTGGGCTCTACTCAATTTTATAGGTACAACATTTTCTTAGACTCCCGCTGCCTTACAATTTGAGAGAATTTTGTTTCCAGATAAAAGGACTCTGTTGATCAATTTAGGATTATAAAATTCCTAAAGTTTCTTTTAGGAAAAAAAATCGAGGCACTTTCCTCCCTTGTTAATAGAATACCTCCAAGCTGTGCCTCATTAGATTTTCATCTGTTGTTATGGTTGTTGTTCAATTAAAAAAGAAAGCTTAAACCAATTAGACCACAGTGGGTTAGTTTCAAGAAGTTCTAGGAAAACCTTTCAGAATCTTGCAACACATTTGCCTGTAATTTGTCAAAGCGTGAGCCAAATGAAGCACAGGCAGTGCCTTGAAGTTGGCTGATTGTGAGAGGCAGGTGAACATCCTGACATACATCAAAATGTGGTAGAGAAGCATCCACTGACGAGGTTGGGGAGTGTGAATGTGCTCCCCAAGTGTCCCAAGATATTAAGACCCTGGGACATAATGGTCCAGGAGCTTAGGAGATCAGCTGCTCTACCGACCACTTTCCATGTGTTATTTATTGTGCTTTGATGATGCTCTTCCACCCTTACCTGCTTCCCATGTTCGTCTTTCCGTACCGCATCCCAATTATCACCATGTTGCTTATGTTTCAGGGATGCTGAAGTAAAATGTATCTTTTTTCTGTTCACAATTACTAAGAGTATTTACAATGGGTGTTCTATGTTTGTAGCCTATGAATGCATTTTTAACAGAATTAAAATGTGCAAACAATGTCTTAGGTATATATATTTTTTTATTTTATTGAAAAAAATTTTTTTTCGCCTCCTCCCAGCCTCCCATTTCCCTCCCCCTCCTCCCACTCCTTTCCCCCTTCCCCCACTCCTCTCCCCCTCCCTCTCCAGCCTGAAGAGCAGTCAGGGTTCCCTGCCCTGTGGAAAGTCCAAAATCCTCCCCCCTCCATCCTGGTCTAGGAAGGTGAACATCCAAACTGGCTAGGCTCCCACAAAGCCAGAACATGAAGTAGGAACAAAACCCCATGCCATTGTCCTTGGCTTCTCATCAGCCCTCATTGTCCGCCATGTTCAGAGAGTCCGGTTTTATCTCATGCTTTTTCAGTCACAGTCCAGCTGGCCTTGGTGAGCTCCCAATAGATCAGCCCCACTGTCTCAGTGGATGGGTGCACCTCTCGTGGTCCTGACTTCCATGCTCATGTTCTCCTTCCTTCTGCTCCTCATTGGGACTTTGCGAGCTTAGTCCAATGCTCCAGTGTGAGTCTCTGTCTCTATCTCCATCCATCGCTAGATGAAGGTTCTATGGTGATATGCAAGAAATTCATCAGTATGGCTATAGGATAGGGTCATTTCAGGTTCCCTATCCTCAGCTGCCCCAGGAACTAACTGGGGACATCGCCCTGGGCACCTGGGAGCCCCTCTAGGTCCAAGTCTCTTAACTACTGGGAAGCCTTTTTCCTTTTAAGCTCCTCTACTCTATTCTCATGAATTTATCTGTAGGATCATTTTAGTTTTACTGACTTATCATCTGTGCGTTTTCAAAGCACTCTTTCAATGCTGTGAACATTGAGCTTTGTTTGCTTCTTGAATGCTTAATTATAAAATGTTTGGACTATTTCAGTTCATAATAAGTGTGTAATGTTTCACTTACTTCGTTAATGACCAACGATAGATTCTTTTAAATATAGATTCTCTGATAAAACATTAATTCTCAGCTGGGTGGTGGTGGTATACAACTTTAATGCCAGCACTCAGGGGGCAGAGGCAGGCAGATCTCTCTGAGTTTGAGCCCAGCTTGGTCCATAAGAGCTAGTTCTAGGACAGGTTCCAAAGCTACAGAGAAACCCTGTCTTGAAAAACCAAAAATAAAATAAAATAAAAATTTATTGGCACAGATCACTGAAAATATATATAATTATGTGCTTTATTTTGTATTTTATAGCCATTTGGTGTTTTCTTGGTTCAGGATAAATATTGTCTCTAAGGAACTGCTTCAGTCGATGTATATATTACCAATACTTAAGTTTTAAAATATTTCATAATCACAGAAAATCAAGTTTTTCAAAATAATTTTCCTGCCCATTGTTTATCATGATTATTAAAGCACAGAAATTGAACAAAGAATGTGTTCATTTACTTATTTTTTGTAGAAACTTCATTTTCATGAGAGAAAATGACACACTTCTTCATAAAAATCTCACTTCGTTGTAGAATTTCCTAAGTGTTACAGAACACAAGAATGCCTGCGATATCACAGATATATAATTTATGTACAGCTTTGGCAATTTACTATTTTTTATTAAGTTAATTTTACTTGAAGCCTAGAAATGATGTTTTTCCCGTGTCTGTTTTAGTACAGAGAGATGGCTCAACTTCCAGCCTGCAGACAGAATCTGTCCTTCCATGTTGATCTACCATATGCAATTTCAGCCTGATAAAAGATCACATGCAGAAAGAGTACAACGTGCAATGCTTTTTTAAATGTTACGGGACTCCATGTGTGTGCAAGATGTTCGTGTGTAAGCGTGGGCATGGATGTGTCATGCATATGAAAGTTAGAGAGCAAAATCTGGGGGTTGGTTCTCTCCAGTTGTGAAATCTAGGGACAAAATCTAGATCAGGAGGTTTGTATGACCCTTGTATTTGCCCACTGAGTCATTTCAGCAGACAGTCCACTGCTTATTGCATAAATACTCTAGAGGCACACCTCAAACGACATTTTTTATGCCCATATATTTGCCTAGATGAATAGATACTAAGGAAATTCTTCAGTAGGAAGGTAACAGATTTTTGTAATTTATTTAATGGACCATTATACGTTCTAATAAAAGTTCCTCTCAGCTAACATACTTCTGCCTCTCAGCATGTATGCTCTTTCTATTTTCATAGGGTAAGATGACAAGGACACCCTTTAGATATTGGGTAAGACTGCATCTTGCAATCAGGCTAACAAAGGCTGGAACCCAGAATAAGCACTAAGGAGAGAGTTCAAGGCTTGAGTTTCTTCAGCTGGCTCTTTAGCTGAAGAGCCCTAATAGATGTGCTCACTTGGTGTCTGATGCCATCAGCGTTTGCATAAGGCTAACCTTCATTCTAACAGATTTAATCACTCTTGACCTGTGATGACAGAAGCTGTGTTGACCCTGAGTCAACATTTACTGAAGACCTAAAGCTGTTTCTTAAGGAGACATCAGATTGCTCTATCCCATTCCCTTTATCTTCTGCACGAGAGTGTCTTTTTACCTGTAGGCTTTTCTTAGTGCAGAATATGCGGCTTCCTAATAAGGATGCAGTTGTCTAAGCTTCCTGGCAATGCCATTCTTGTTACATTTAGAGAGCAATCTAAAGTAAGGTTATTAAATAAATGGTTTGTCTTTTCTGCTTCCTGGTCACATGTGCTTTTAAGCCTAAGAAGTTTCTGAACTCCCTGATGAAGGATTTACATTCTAAATTGAATTAAATTTAAGACCACTTGGGGATGGAATACTGCCAACGATGTATTTATATTCAAATGCTGAAACAATATGGATAGCAAAAAAAAAAATAAGAGAAAACTCCACGATGATTCAGTGAAACTGCCTTTCCGTTGATGAGGTCTGGTGGCTTTAGGTGCTTCTGCTGCTCCTAAAGTAAGTCATTGCAGGGTCCATAAATAAACAAAAGTCTATCACAAATTCAACTAAGTTTCATATTATAAAAGCGATCACGCTAATACGATCTGGATTCTGTGATGCAAGAAGCAGAATCAGGCTTTCCGATATAGCCACGACTTTGGAAAGGAGTAACTGTGGCCTTCTGTTTTCAAATATACGCTTCTAAGAACTGTGATCACATTATCAACATAGAGAATGAAATATCTCAGATTCTCTGTTGTTACTAGACAGCCTTAATATAATCCACAAGTCCATCCTCCCTCTGTCTAGGGCCGCCCCACTTCACTCTTTGGTGTCAGGGAGACATAAAGAAAACATGCTAATCAAAATGGATATAGCATGTCAAGGGAAGTATACATTAGCTATCTGTTGTACAACATGGTGGTTATAGTTAATGATGATGAAAGTTTCCAAATTGCTAGAAGAGTATACTTAGTATTCTCACTATAAAAACAAATACTCTATTAACAAAACCAATCTATGTAATAAGTAGGGATGATGCTGGATAAATTGCTTGATTGACTCATTTTACAGTGCAGGTATATCACATGACATCTCAATGGATGCCATACATATGCTCATGAAAAATATATTTTCACAGGGTTTTATTTTTGTATTTATAGACCTAATTCATTGCCTGGCATAAATTGCTGTTAAGTAATATTTGAAAATTAAATATTAGTGAATATGTCACTTAGCAATAATTCACAGAGTGAAAGAATGAAGCGTTGAACTTAAAATGAGCTCTTTCCTCGGAGAGTATTTGAGGGTTGTTAGACAAATACAGTCTTCTTGGAAAATTAGTGCTGTAGCTAACAAGGAGGGGGATTTGATACTCTGAGAAAGGAAGCTTCCTCTCTTTTACACTCAGGTTAAAGCACTTGAAAGGCTTGTCTGAGACTCTCCTAGGGATCTAACTATGTAATTCTTCCAGAAGCTCCATAACAGTGGTGTGTTCACAGTGATGCTAGAACACAGTTACTGCAACAGAAACTGTTAGTCTGTGCAGTTAAATTATGTACAAGTGAACAGTTTTAATATCTTAGATACATGAGTCTTATCTTGACATTTTTACCCACAGAACACCTCTTTCAATGTTAGAGATACTTAATCCTTTTCTTCATACTGCTCAGGGCCTGTGTCTTCCAGACCATCTCTAGAAATCAAGTCTTCTCTCCCCCTGTTGTGGTTCTGAGGTAACCGAAGAACAGCCAGATAATTTGTGGATTAATTATTACAACTACCATGAAAGTCCTGTGAGATTCAACACATATTTGTTGAGGGTATCCCAGCAAAAACCAAATACCATTTTGTATACCACCAAAATAGTTGTCTGAATATCTATTTTGACCCCAGCACTTGCACAAACTACCTTCCTGTTCAAGGGTAGAAATTTCTCTCAACTCCAATTTGTTTGTCAGCCTGGCACTTAGTAGGTTATTTTCTTAGACAACTTGATTCTTCACTCTCTCCTCTCAGTATGTGTGTTCACCCCGCTTTGAAAGTATGCAGGTTTATTAATTATTCAGGATTCTTCCTCAATGTCCTTTTCCTTGAGAAATTTCTTAGCTATGACCATCTCCTAAAGCAACAAACTCCACACCAAATGAACCCTATCTCAGTCTAGAGGGAAAGACATGTTCCCTCATGACAAACTCATGTGCATAACACTTTCTGTGTTGGTATCTGATCTAGTGTTTACTTTTCTTGGAGAAAGAAACAAAACACTAAGTGTTTACTTTCCATGTAAGCCTTTCCTTGACAATAAGGGAGGAGGAGGTACAGATAATAGGACTCATTACCATTTCTGTTAGGTTTTAATGAAATTACAGACCGATACAGAAAATCAGACTGGCAGAGTAAGAAGAGTAAATAGCACATACGTTCTGTAGCCTTAGAAGTCACAGAGTTTTATGTTGTTCTGCAAGAGTGCTGAAGCCATGTTTTCTGGGAATACAATTAAGTCAAACACCCTTCTACTGCATGATATGTAGTGAGGAGATATTGTGGAAGACACTCTCAATTTTTATTTAAACTCTTTGCCCACTAGAGTGAATTCATCACACTGTACTTAGTTTCTCTTCAACTGCATAACTTCCAGCATTCAAGAAACAAGGCAAATTTCTCTTTAAATTATGATCATTTTCTTCTCTCTCCCCATACATCAGAAAAACCAGACTTTTAGGCTGAAGGAGATTTAAATCTTCAAAATATTCTTTGTGCTTTCTGTGTTCTTATTTTCCAAAGAATTCTTTATAGACTGAAGGAGACTTCGTTACTTAGCAATAACATTGATTCAAACCGTAGCAAGAAGGAGCTTAGGGCTGAGAAAGATTCCTAGGTAATGACAGGAAAATTAGCACATAAAACACTTATTTTCCTCGGATGCTGATTAAAGGATGCGGAGCCAGTCAGTGATAATCTTCATCACTAAATCGAGGCTACTAATAAAAAGACAAATTGAGGGAAATACGAACACTATTTGATTTGTATGCTCCTTGCATATAATCAAGTTCGTTGCCAAGGAGTTATAAAAGCCCCACCATTTGTGCAGCTAGAGTGGAAAATTTGATTTTTAACTGTGTAAAGTTTAGCTGAAAATAAATATATTGGCCAGTGGCACATATATGTGCTGCTTGTTCTTGCAGAACTAGATGCCGTGAGGATAAAGAAGAATTCTGTATTATTGCGTGCTGCTCTAGTGGGTTTCTTTAGGCTGCTATCTACATTTACAGAATCTCTTTCAGATATTTTCCTACTCCTGGACACTTCTACCATTTGAAAGAAATAAGCATTTGGCTCTCCTCCTTCCTTTATATGACATTTGAGGCATACATATTCAAAATTACCTAAGGTGCTTATTTCTGACATAATGCATATAGTGGTTTTAAACATCTAATTTGATCCATTGTGCGGAACGTATGTGACTGACATATGTTTTTATGGCAACCTGGTTAAAGTTTGAATAAGATAATCGTGCCTAAGTTTAATCTTTTGGGGCCACGTATCGGAGTAAAGGATAAATCATCTACTATGACAGTTGGTCGTGGATAACTAGAACTTCCATCTTCCTCTCTCGAACCCACTCTCTTCTCTACCTCTGTGAAGTTATCCTCAGTAGATCCTGTTCACCTTCGACCATCCATTCAGTTTAGCGTATCAGCAGTCTTAGGCAGCTGAAGGATGATCTGCTTGTCTCCTGCAGTCAACTTTGAGTTTCTGGCAGATCACCTTCATAATTTACTAACATCTCTAAGGCTTTGTATTATAGCTGGTTACTGACTGTAGTGAGTGCTGATATTAATATTACCACCTTTTGACATTCCCTCATATTTTCCCTCTGAGAAAAAGACAGCAATGAAGATCTTAGTTGTGTTTTTATAATCATTGTTACGAGTTTGTAGACTTCCATATGTTTTATTCATATCTCCTTCATTTGCTTGATACTGCCTTCATCCCCTCATTTTCCTTTCTCCCATACAATTATTAAACTGTTCGACTCCCGGTATTTCTTATCTCTACTTCCACTTTATTTATGATCTACATTCACCCTCCCTCAAGACAGTCCCTGCCTAAGGGTATTTCTAGATGCCTAACACTGAATAAATATTTCTCTTTCTCTACATCCTAAGGAGACTGTTTTCATTTTTTGATTTTTCACTGATGACAGTCTGACTGGGCTGAGACAGAAGTGAAACCAGCTCAAATGGCTCAGTTTCAAATCGGTTTGCTTGATTTGTTGGTAATCTTGATGTTGTGTTTAAGTTCTTCATGAATTCTAGTTAGATCTTAGTCCCCTGCTGGATACACGGCTGGGAAAGATATTCTCCCCTCCTTCAGGATGCTTCTTCACTTGCTTCAGTGCTTCTTTTGTTGTACGGAAATATTTATGTCCACGGGATTTTCATTGGTCAGTTGTTTTTGTCCTGGTTCACCAGAGTTCTATTGGGAAAGTCCTTACTTATGCTTATAACACACTGTAGCTTATTCCCTAGTGTGTCTTCTATTACTTTTCTAGTTTCGGGTTTTGCATTGATGTCTTTGATCCATTTGAAGTTGCTTTTTGTGTAGGGTGAGAGATAGGGTCATGTTTCATTTTTTTTATGTGAAAATACCCAGATTTTCCTCATAACAATTGTTGAAGATAATTTTTTTCCCTGCCAATGTATATTTTGGAATATTTATAAAAACTAATCAGGTTGCTGTTAGTGTGTGGGCATCATTTCTGCTCTTCTGTTCTGTTCCTCTAATCTGCATGTCCATTTATTATGCCAAAACAGTGACTTTTTAATTTATATGGTTCTGTGAATGTGATTTGAGAATTGGTAGAGTCTAGCATTATTATTTTTGCTTAGAATTGCACTGGCTATCTGGGGGTCTTTTGTGTTTCCATACAAATATTTAAATTGTGTTGCTGTGAATGACATGAGTATTTTCATTGGAATGGAATTAAATCTGAAAATAGCTTTTGACTGGACGATCATTTTCAGAATTTTACTGAGATATGAGAATAGGAGGTCTTTCCACTCTCCAATATATTCTGAAATTTTTATTCACAGTTTTCTTCAAATTTTATTGTGGAGGTCCTTCAAATATTCAGTGAGTTTTTTCATAGGGTATTGTGTTTTATTGAGACAAATGAAATGGAATTGTTTGCCTAATTGCTTTCTTAGTGTATTTGTCAGTATTATATACAAAGATTGCTAAAGTACGAGTGACCCTGGTTCAGGGCAACCACGGAACCACAGATGACCCTGGTTCAGAGGAGCCACACAATCACAGATGACACTGGTTCAGAGGAACCATGGAATCACAGATAACTCTTGTTTAGACAGAGGATGACTCTGGTTCAGAGGAAACCACCTGTATCGAGCTGGAAGAAAGAGCAGAGGGTGCAGACATAAGAGTCATAAGTCAAGATCAACAGTTCCATTTGCAAGACCATGAAGTAGAGATTTTGTCCTTATCTTTTGGAAGCTGATCTTATCTTCACCAGTGTGTTTTCTGGAGCCTGCCAGCTGCTGATTGTGACTTATTCATGGAATTAAAATACTTAGATGTTTAGTTTTTGTCTGGAATTTGATGTATATGAGTTGTATGAAGGTTGTGAGCATTGGTAGCAATTTGTTTCTTTTTTATTGTAAATAATCTTTTTCATGCAATATATTCTGATTATGGTTATTGTTTTGCTAACTCCTCTCAGACCCTCCCGACATCCTTACCCACCAAAATCCACCTAGCTCTCTGAGTTCAGGGAACGGCTTGTCAGCATGCTATCCCTAGCCATAGGGTTCAGAGTCAGGTGGCTTTCTTCACAATTGTCCTAGGATCCAAACCTAGGTCTCAATCCAGGTCTTCATGTTTTAACATTGGGTGACCCTCCTCCCCAGCCCATATTTTGCCTTTTAAATAGCCTGAGCTTCTAATCAATGAGACAGAGCCACATATATTCATGTTGGATCTCTGTGTACAGTTAATCTTCTCTCAAAAGTATTAATATTAATATTTAGCTTGTCATACTCAATCAAGAAGCAAAAAGTTACTGTTGCAGAAATTAGAAGAAGGCCATAGGGAACACTACACCCTTTCCTTTTATTTTTCTGTAGAAGAGGTTAATAGCTTGAGTTGAGATAGGGTAGAGGGATAGAGCTCAGACTACCTGGAATTCACTATTTATCTTAGGCTTGCAACATCTGTCTGCTTTAGTGTTCCTAGTGTTGGGATTGGAGGTGTGTGCCGCCTTGCATAGCTTTCTTTATATATCACTTCTTATATTTCCATGTGAATCTATAACTAGCTCAATATAAATTGTTTGATTTAATGTATGTGGGAGGGAATTCCAGCAGATAGACCTGGAAATGAGTCAAGAGCCAGATTAGGTAAATATAGGTGAATTAGTCTAGACATTAGACTTAGTGTTGTCGATGGGAAGGGAAGACATTTTAAACAGTAATAATTCATAATGTGTAAGCATTCTGTTTTCTGTAGTAATACCATGTATTAAGCTTTAGGAAAGTAGTGTTTCGGTTCAGTTACAGGGGGACAGTTAAATAGAAAGAGAAAAGCGTTGTCTAAAGTACACCCCTAAGAATTTTAGAATGGCCCTTAGATATGGAAACCGAAAGCAGGGTGACAGGATGCAGCTGGAAAGTCACAAAACAGAAGCTATGAAATTGTTCTTAAAGAAAAGCATGCTCGAGAGCACCAGAGAAAGGAGGGAGAGCGTGGCTGAGCAGGAATCTGCCAGCAGAGTTACAAAACATGGCTCCCCTTTTTCTTCTCCTAGCAGCTCCTAAAATGCTTTTTCCTCCTGCAGTAAAGTTGGATGTAAAAGCAAAAGCCCTCCTCACAAGGTGTAAGCTGGCTGTTGACATGAGTTTTCAAGGAAACTGTCAGGGACAAGAGGAGCCAACTGCTTATTGAAGACAGATACTTTTAAAGCTGTTTAAAAAAAAAGTCTGAGAGATAATTCTACACTTCTACACTTTTTAAAAAAGACTTAGAGATAATTCTACATTTCTGCACTACAGATAGTGGGAATTTCCCAAGTATTTCAAGCAAGAAAACGACACAGCTTGTGGATACAGTTTGCTAGTTTTCACAAAGTTCTTTTGTGTGTGTGTGTGTGTGTGTGTAATTTGCCAGTTAGGTAAATAAGCCAAGGTGCACTTTCCAAATGGTTGTGTTATAATAATTCCATGCATAAAAGACTATAAATTTTTTCCATTGTCTTAGTTTGGTACTGTGAAATGTAGTCATATATTTCTCAAGTATAAATATATGGTTTCCAAGCACAGAGTTAAGGCATGAATAGGAAAGTATTGCTTGTGGTGATGCTCTTGCAATAATCTAAGCACCTCCTACTTGCAGGAGATGGTAAATTGGTACCTGCTACCTTTCTTGCCTTAACTTTGCTTCCCCTTTAAATGGTGAATAACTGAATAACCCTGATGCCACTGTATTTCTTCGCCGACTTATCTGAAATGCGAACCTAAGTCAAGCAGTCAACTAAAATAAAGTGAAGAATCTTGGTTTTCATTTCAAACTACTTTGTATGCGGGGTGGAAGCTAAGACGGAAGAGCCCTACAGTTCTTTCCACCAGGAAGACAGAATTCAGGGTGTCAGGAATGACAGAATGCTATTCCGACTGGGAAACCCAGTGGGTAATTTCATTTTCATTTGCTAGTGAAGCAGAAAAATCAACATGTTGTGTGTCAGAATACAATGAGGGATTATGCTGACAGTCTGAATTTTAACCATTGGTAAGGGGAGAAATACATGAAGTGGGCTGTCAAGGTGAAACTTCAGAGAGATCCGCTTGCTTTAAAGTATGTGGGCATTCTGCATTTTGATATTATCAGAAATAGAAAGGGCCCTTTAGCTTGAACCACATGCCTGGGGGAACTGGAGCCCGGGAGGGGGGAATGAAGCCCGTGAAATGCCAACTCTGATAGCTGATTCTCAAGTCCGAAAATAAAGACAGTCTTAAAGTTTTATCCGTGAACAATCTACCTTGCTTGGAATTTATAAAGATGGGAAAAAGAGACAGGTGGACAGGAAAATCAAAATCCACGCTCACAATTTCACTAAGGTAGGCAAGGGTTTTTTCATTTAAAAAATGGTCTAGTGATAACGTAATCATAAACTTTGACAGACTCTGTTTTCATCTGTGAGCAGTGTTTCACATCTGTATTTTAATAGGGAAGAGGATAAAGTCAATTAGCAAATACTTTTGAAACCGCGCAGACACGCTGTGGTCTAAGATGTGTCGATGCAATTTTTAAATTTTTATTTGTGCAGCTTGGGATTTCCCAGCGCAATCTAATGCGACTCATTATACATGAAAGAATCTTCAGGGAACATGCACTAAAGTCAAATAAAAGCATTTGCACAATCGTTTAAAATTCAGTGGTCTGGATCAAACTCTACAAATAATGACGCTGGGCATGCTTCCAAATAACAAATTCTAGATGCATGTATGTGTAGCGTCACTTCTATCTATGAAATAGACTGTTGGAAAAGTCAAATCAATCTATGTAAATGGGCCTACAAACTGCTATTTACAGCTTGAAGCATTTTCTATTGTTATATGTAAAATTACAATGGAGACAATTCTGTTAATTAAATAATAAAACTTAAATATCCTTGCAAATTGTTTACATTGCTGTAAGGGTTATGAATTCCCAAGAATAATATTATGATAAATATGCAGAAATGCTCGATTTTTTTTATCCCATTTAATCCTTCCTGATCCATTTTTCTTCTTATTTCATTATTGTACTATAATCCTAAAAACTGCAGTTCACTTTATTAACTTAGTTTTTTCTTAGTTTAAATATTTATTTTATTTTTAATTATGTGCGGTGGTGTATATGTTTGTGATTATGTGCACATGAGTTTGGATGCTCTTGAATGCCAGAACAAGGTCTAGGTTTGCTTAAAGTTAGACAGATAAGCAGTAGAGAACTGTCTGACATGGGTACCGGGAACCAAACTCAGGTTCTCTGAAACAGAAGCCAGGGTTCTTGACTGCTGAGCCATTTCTCCAGTCCATATAACTGGGTAATCTTTATGTACCACAGAAGCCACAGTTTTGTCTTTTAATTAGTTAATGCAGTGAAATGAATTCTAACTAAATTTATTAATACATATATTATTGTGGCAATATACTCTTTCTATATATATTAATGTATTATTATTTTAACTTAAAATAATTTTCAAGTACTTTTAATACATGTTTTCTATCATTATTTACATATGGAAATTAGCATTTTTGGTTTCTGAACTTTAAGTTTTTGTTAGCATGTTGCTTCCATGGTAGATAAATAGAAAGGATTAAAAATTTGCTTTTGAAATTTGAAGAAAAAGTTTTCATTGATTTATAGACGAATATTTTCTATTAGCTAATGAAATCAAATACTTTATTTAATTAAATATGTGCAGGATTTTAGTATATTATGCCTCTCAATTTGCTTATTAAATTTTATTTACCAATTTTCAGTATTTTATTTATTAGTTCACTACTCTATGTGCTCTGTATAGAAGATATTTAATATCTCTGTTTTCAGAAAGATTATAAAAGGATACTAAATTTTCTTCCATTTTTGATCATCTAAAAACTCATACTTCCTGTCATTTACTTCTCATATCCCTTTCTTTCAGTCTTTATATTTTAACTTAATAGTTGTAGAAACTGAAATCTGCATCGACTAATTTGTTCATTTAATGTCACGCACTCTTAGTCACATTATAAGACACAAATATCCAAAGACTAATTTATTTACTTAATGTCACCCATTTAAAGTAATATATATGTATATATATATATGTATTACATATGCATTTGCACACACATATATATATATATAGTGACATATATAATATCAAGACAAATCTTAGGCTGGCCTCATCAAACACAATGATCTACAGCTGACCACAGAGACATGAAAGGAATGACAGTGTTATATGGACTACCGAGAACAGTATAAGAGAACATCACTGTATTGTGGACAGTGTTGTGTGGACTACCGAGAACAGTATAAGAGAACATCAGTGTATTGCCTAGACTTGAC
Organism: Neodon shergylaensis; assembly: GCA_025134845.1. Lineage (NCBI taxonomy): Eukaryota > Metazoa > Chordata > Mammalia > Rodentia > Cricetidae > Neodon > Neodon shergylaensis. The sequence goes on from JABTXL010000827.1 coordinate 5,209,690, forward strand.
CTTCTCAAGCCGAAATACTTGTGTTTGTCACTCTAATGAATTTTATACATGTAACACATTGGAGAATCATTGCTACTGTGGAATCAGTGGAAACATGATTTGTTCCACACTTTTCAAAAGCGATGTATGGTTGGATATAACAGAAAACAGTTGTTCCGGGAATTGCTCGTAGTAAAATAGAGAGATGTGTCATTAAATGTATCCATTTAATACATTGTTTTTGCTTGCATTGCCAGCGTAGAAGAAGATTCCCCAGAAAAGAAATTGTCATTTTAAAATAAGTGTTTCCCCAAAAAGAAGTAAAGCAAAACAAACACTGGCAAAAATCAGAACTATGTATACAGTTGTATCTGAGTCTGTGGATCCCTAAAATCGCCCCTGTTCCCCATGCTTGGCAGCTGTATCTGATGTTCTATTATTCCGTGTTTAGTTATTTTTTCTTGATATTTCTAACTTCTAACACTTAAAATAGGCATTTTAAAGTACACCCACGCTTCCTCAGTCTCTTTCTATGTATGCCTTGTTCATACTGTTCAGTCAAGTCAAAACATTTTATCCCCTGTGTATTTCAAGCACCCTTTGTTTGGGTTCCATACCAGAATGCACACCTTGTGAAGACTCCTTTTCTGAAGGCATTTTCCAGATACCCCGAAAACCATACTGAGTAATAACGGATGTTCTGAGAATGGCTTGTGAGTCCTCCTCATACAGATAAAAATAGAGACTTCTATAAAAAATCATTTGCCCGATTTCTCAAACCTGTCTTCCTTCCCAAATGGAACTTGTTAGTTCCAACAGTCGTTTTTTTCTTTGGTGAAAATATTCTACTGGGTCTGAAAAAGCCTGGGATAAAACCGGACTAGCTGAACATAGCAGACAATGAGGACTGCTGAAAAGTCAAGATCAATGACACTGGGTTTTGATCTTACCACACGTACTGGCTTTGTGGGAGCCTAGGCAGTTTGGATGCTCACCTTACTAGACCTGGAAGGAGGTGGGAGGTCCTTGGACTTCCCACAAGGCAGGGAACCCGGACTGCTCTTTGGACTGATGAGGGAGGGGGACTTGATTGGGAGAGGGGGAGGGATGTGGGAGGCGGTGGAGGGGAGGAGGCAGAAATCTTTAATAAATAAATAAATAAAAAAGCTTTAAAAAAAAAGAAAATATTCTACTGGATGTCTGTGTTATTAAGCCCTGAGTGGTGCCAAGAACCCTCACTATGGTTATTTAATTTAGGATGATGAAACTTGCTTATGTAAGGTATGCTGAAATGTGTACATATTTAAACGTACATATGCACAAATAAAAGCAAATAAGATGATTAATTACAGAATTTTTTTTGAGACAGAGTTTCTCTCTGAAACAGTCCTGTCTGTCCTGAAACTTCCTTTGTAGACCAGACATTGAACTCACAGAGATCCTCCTGTCTCTGTCTCCTAAGGGCTGCGATTAAAGGCTCGCGTCTCCATAGCCAGCACACACAGGACCCTTAGAGGCCAGAAACAGGTATCAGATCTTCTAGACCTAGTGGTTGTAAGCTGAATGATATAAGTGTTAGGAACCGAACAGTGGGTCCTCTGCCAGAGCAAAATATGCCCTAAACCACTGACTATTTCTCCAGTGTCAACTTTTATCTTCTTAATATGTAAATTAGAACATGTCCACCATCATATCATCTGATTTTATTGAAAGGTTGATTCCGTTTTGCTAAAAAAGAGATAACATATTTGCCAGGAGCTGCAGGATTAGACAGTAATTGCAACTGCCTTTAATATGACGTTTTTTGCTACTGTACAACTTGCAAAATTATTTCCTTGACTGCTTCCTTAGAATATGAAGGAAATATATATAGTCTATGAACCATGTTAAACTCCAACTGCTGTGCTGTTCTTTTAGAATGAAGAATGAGCAGTAGAGACACCTGTTTTTATGCTCTGGCCTTTGTCAGTTTCACTATTTGCTCATTACAGATTCAAGGACACATTTTATTTATGTCTCTGAAAAAATTATTTAGAGCGACACAAATATTGCTATTTTTTATTGTTTCTAAAGAAATATGTTTCTTTATAAGATGGCCCTGGAATCTGGTGAAACAAATCGGTACAATAAAAAGCAACTTTTGTTTTCTCTGAGTGAGGGTTATTCTTGGGGGATATTGAATTATGTTTTCTTTGCATTCTTCCCTTTCCTCACTTCAAGCGTATAGTTTATCTTAGGGCTGCTTTGCTTTACAGAGGCTCTGTAGACAGGAATGCAGGCATGAAATGGCACAACACTCAGCATCTGCGCTTTCTCTCTCCTGTCTTTCTCTCTCCTTAGTCCTCTTGTCTGTCTTTCTTCCCTGCATCCAATCACAAATTATTGAAGAGGCTGTGTTAAATATGATAAATGGCTAAAACTGGAATGTACTGATGGATGGTCAAAAATTGATGCAGACAAATTTCCGAATTGATGCAAGGAGGTTAAGATTACGTTACATTTAGTCTCACACACTGCCAAAAACTCGAGCCTTTGATTTAGTTCATGGTGAAATGGCAAGATAGAATTTGATATATATATGCATCATTTATCTGAAATTACTTGATAATCTTTAATGTGTAGGAGTTTTGTGCTATGCATTTAGAATCTTCAGTGTCTGAGCCAACACCACTGAGAACTGTCTGCAAAGATACAACTACTACTTCTTTGTGCCGATCAAGATAGAACTGTGAAATACCTGTTCCCAGCAGATACTTGATGTGCCCAGTACGGCAACAAACTGACTTTAATGCTTTTTTTTTAAATTAAATACACTAGTCTAATAAGTGAGTAGTCACAGAAATGATAGTTAAGAATATTAAATATATAGTTCAGACACAAAATATGAAAGAAAATAATACAGATTATTAATACATACAGATAATCATACAGAAAAATGCTGTAGTTACACACAAGACCATGTGTGCTTAAATAGATTTGTTCTCTAAAAAAGACATCTTCAGCTTGTAGTAAGAAGATCTAGGAGCATGGCTCTCACAGAAGGAAAGTTCATTGTTCTTAGTAATCTCTATTTCTAGAAAGTTCATAATCATAGTTCTACGAAAATACAAAAGGACTTAGGCAAAACACAAATGAAAGAATGCACTTACATTTTCAACACTTAGGACAATCATTGTTACAATTTACCATAGTCCACAGGAAAAGAAATTATTATTAAAAGAACAATAAATAAACTAAACTCAAAGATGCATTTGTCCCTAGAGGGACACAGAAAGATCTCTTGGTAGGCATGGATGAGTAAACAAGCTTCTGATTTCTAAAAGATACTGGAAAATAAGAGAAATAAAGTGATGTAGGAATTTGCATTCTGATTATTATTCAGAAAAGCAGACAAACCCTTGATACTTATTAGTCAAAAGATATAAAGATGATTTTATAAAACATATTTGTCATTTAGGATGATCATGTACTATCAAGCAGTACACATTTGAGAATGAATGATGACAATTAGAAATTATACTGGTATATTAGTTAGAGCTTAGAACAATACTGAGTAAAGAAACATAAAAATGAATATAAGAATACCCATGAATATTTAAATATATTATGTCACACACACACATACATCACAAATACAAAGCCAGAGGACTATAAAGAATCAATAATGACAAAATAAGTTAAGATTTTTCTTTTTTTTTTTATTGAGAAAAAGAAAAAAAAAGTTTCCGCCTCCTCCCAGCCTCCCATTTCCCTCCCCCTCCTCCCACCCTTCTGCCCCTTTCCCCACTCCTCTCCCCCTCCCTCTCCAGTCCAAAGAGCAGTCAGGGTTCCCTGCCCTGTGGAAAGTCCAAGGTCCTCCCCCCTCCGTCCATGTCTAGGAAGGTGAACATCCAAACTGTCTAGGCTCCCACAAAGCCAGAACTTGAAGTAGGATCAAAACCCAGGGCCATTGTCCTTGGCTTCTCATCAGCCCTCAGCCTTTGCTGGAGAGGCTGTGGAGGAGGGGGTACACTCATCCATTGCTGGTGGGAATGCAATCTTGTGCAACCACTTTGGAAATCAGTGTTTCGGTTTCTCAGGAAATTCGGGATCAACCTACCCCTGGACCCAGCAATACCACTCTTGGGAATATACCCAAGAGATGCCCTATCACATGACAAAAGCATTTGTTCAACTATGTTCATAGCAGTATTATTTGTAATAGCCAGAACCTGGAAACAACCTAGATGCCCTTCAATGGAAGAATGGATGAAGAAAGTGTGGAATATATACTCATTAGAGTACTACGCTGCGGTAAAAAACAATGACTTCTCGAATTTTGCATGCAAATGGATGGAAATAGAAAACACTATCCTGAGTGAGGTAACCCAGACCCAAAAAGATTTTTCTTGCTAAAGGAATTAACTAAATAAAAATGAATTGCTGAGATTCTCCTGCGATAATTACAGATGTAAAATCTACACGTCATGTTGAAAAGACAATGACAGTGATGAAAACAAATCACTGCTCAGTACTGCAGATTTACTAACATTCCTCAAACATAGTCTAAAAGGGGCAAGCAGGGACATGACTGGGAATTATTTGAGAAGTGTGGTGACATGGTGATGAAGAGCGAATCAGAATTACAGGCACTCGGGGAGAAGAAACAGGAGTGATTTAGATAAAGATGTTAATCAAAAGTACTTTTTTTCCTGTAAAAAGGAAAAGGAAAAAAGAAACAGATGAACACAAAGTGAAAAATTCTCCAAAGTGCCAAGAAAGTTGAAGAAAAAGATTCACAGCCATTCAAATTCTTCATTTCTTTATTTAATCACTAGGTGGGAAAATTATATAATTTTTACATAAAGTTTAAAATTAAATATGAAATTAAGTATGAGTGTGTGTGTGTTTCTCCAACTTCTTGATCATATTGCAAAGAAGTAAGAATGAATTAAAAGAATGAAAAGTGGATGTGAAAGAAAATGTTTTATTTAAAAATTAATTAAAATATAGCATGCAATTCTTAGACTCAAAGAAAATATATTTCAAGTTTCTCTCTCTTTTTTAAAATATAAACTTTCAGCCCCCTTAGCATAGGCTTACTATTAACTAGCTCTTACAACTTAAATTAACCCATATTCTTATCTATGTTTAGCCACGTGACTTGATACCTTTTCTCAGTATAACATTCTCATCTTGTTTTCTCTGTCTGGCTGAAGACTGTGTCTCTCCTTTCCTCTTCCCAGAATTCTACTCTGGTTTCCCTGCCTATATTTCTTGCCTGAGTCCTGGCCAATCAGCATCTTATTAAACTAATATAATTGACAAATCTTTACAATGTATAAGAATATTATGACATAACAAAATTCTATTTTTGTAACGTGAGTACAATAGGTATTTTGAAAGGGTAGTTAAATCCCACAAACAAATTGTCTTCATATGCCTTGAATATAGAAGAGGACAGGGTAACAGTCTATGTTAGCACCTTTAGATTAACAGAGCCCAGATTCTTTCATTAACTGTGTTATCAAAAAAAGTGTGATATTTTTAGTTGCTAGAATAACAAAGATAAAATAAAATACCATTCACAATTAAAAACAGAACACTTTTTAACTGAAACCAAACTCTAGTAAACTAGAATTTGGACTTTAGAAATGGACAAAAGCAGGTGTTACATATATTTCAGACAACTACAAGGCCCAACCAAATCTGCAAGATCAGGCAAGGCTCAAACAACCTACACATGAGTAGCAAGGCCCAAGTCTCTCTTAAAATGCCACTTCAACAAATGGTCTTTTGATGACTTAAAAATCAGGCATTGCAAGGGAAGTTGCTCATTTAGTGTCACAATTTAAAATTAAAGCCTATTAAGATATTCCTTTCAACATATTTTTTAACTTTATCGGGAGCAAGATAAAAAGTGAGGGGGAACTTGTGCCATAATATACGTGATGTAATTCTGTGACCGAGACTGAATTGGTGTTTGATGTGAACTATGGGTAGCAGGAACTTTAAAAAGTTTGAAATTTAAAAAATATAGTTTCTTCTGAAAATTGAGTAGGCAGGTGATTTGCAAGAAACTCTGGAAACTTGCAACTGTTCTGCTACTCTTCCCCTCTCATCCTTTAGCAGTAGGTTTAGGAGCTGTGTTACAGATGTATCAGATGGATATGGGAGGAAGGGTTGGGGAAGATTATGTAATTATTTTTCAATTTCAAGAAATAAAAAATAAATAATTGCTAGGACTATAATTTTTACATTACCTTTGTTCAGATTTATATTTTATTTCCATTATACATGTGTGAGTCATTTCCCTGTGTTTATGTCTGCATACTGCAGGTATACAATGCCACTGGAGGATAGCAAGGGTATTAGATATCCCAAAATTGAAGTTACAGGCAGTTGTAAACCAACATATTTACTGAGAGTCAAAGATAGTCTTCTGGAAGAGCAGTCAATGTTCTTAGCCACTGAGCCGTCTCCTCATTCCCTAGATTATTATTTGAGTTTAATAACCGTGTGAACCTTCTGAATTTATTTAGCTATTAACAGACACTTTTGTTTAGTTATCTGGGGGAAGTGGCACAAACAATTGCTCCCAGCACTTAGACACTGAAGTCAGGGAGTTCATGGATGTGTAGACTGTACAGAAAAGCTGGAGGCCAGTTGAGGCTATTTGAGACACTGTCTTCAAGAAATAAATTAAAAGTAAACTAATAAAACATATTGACAGTTTAACAAATAAATAATGCTTGTTTAAATTTTTCTCAATAAATGTGTATTTCTAACTATTGAGATTCTCTTCCATGATATTTGAGAAAGTGTCCCAACTTTATTTGTAAACAGTTTGCTACTTTATTTATTTCGGTTAACCCCAAGGGTACTGTGCCACATTTATTTACCAAGACAAACCTGTCTGATACATAAAAGCAACCCATGCCCTACAGTATATGCATGTATATATACGTGCGTCTGTATCTTTTTCTGCAATCTATTACACATGCCTTTAAAGTGTGTGTAATGTATGCTTAGAAAACCTCTACATTTGTTTTATTTTTATATTAATTTCCATTCCTGGTGCAAATAGGGATATTCAAGTAAGGAACAAAAAAATACTGCTGCTTTTCAATTGTAGGCAACACTTTGATATGTGCCTCAAAAGCACTGGTTGTTCTGCCAGAGGAGCCTGGGAGTCAGAAACATAGGAAAGGAGACAAATACTGTGAGCTTCCCTTTTTATCCCCCTGAATATCACTCCCCATTTTTATTTTTTTTATTTTTTTTTTATTTTTATTAAAGATTTCTGTCTCTTCCCCACCTCCGCCTCCCCTTTCCCTCCCCCTCCCCCAATCAAGTCCCCCGACCCTCGTAAGCCCAAAGAGCAGTCAGGGTTGCCTGCCCTGTGGTAAGTCCAAGGTCCACCCACCTCCATCCAGGTCTAGTAAGGTGATCATCCAAACTGCCTAGGCTCCCACAAAGCCAATAGGTGCAGTAGGAACAAAAACCCATTGCCATTGTTCTTGAGGTCTCAGTAGTCCTCCTTGTCCACTATGTTCAGCAAGACCGGTTTTATCCCAGGCTTTTTCAGACCCAGGCCAGCTGGCCTTGGTCACTCCCCATTTTTAAATCCACCCTCCAGGGCTCATTTAGTCCACTTGATGTGCATGAGAATTCAAAGGGCTATGATGTAAAACCGCACTTATCTTTTAAATTTAAAATAATTGTGGTTCGCTGTAGTTTTAAACTGATAAAAATCACATTTTACCTGCACTCAGGAATTCTGCATTTCTTCTATGAAGTGAAGTCAACTTTTCAGTGAGTCTCAGTAGAACATGTCGTACTAAATAACGGAATATAAAACAGACATGTGACGTTAAAAAAGGGAAAGAAAGTACATCCCAAAGTCCTTCAAACCGTGATTGAAAAATTCGTAGTTACTTTAATAATGCAAAGTACAGGAACATTATGAAAACAAATAAAGTAAATACTTATTGAATCCAAAATGAATAAATTGTATATAGATTTCACATTATTTTAGTAGAACTCTCACTTCTACTAAAGTGAAGTGAGAAAGGAAAGGCATAATTTCCAGTTATATCTACACGTAAAATATGTCCAAAACCTGTAGGTGGTTCTGGGGAGTGGGAAGTTGCTATGGGATAATGGTTTGTATCCTTTCAATGTATTTTTAATAAAACGCTGATTGGCCAGTAGCCAGACAGGAAATATAGGTGGAAGACAGGACAAACAGGCAGGAAGTAGAGGTGGGGAGATGAGAATAGGGGAATTCTGGAAATAGGAAAGCACAGTCTTCTCTTGTTACCCAGACACAGAGGAAGCAAGATGTGACTGTCTCTCTGAAAAAGGTACCAAGCCACGTGGCCAACACAGACAAGAATTATGGGCTAATATAAGTTATAAAAATTAATAAGAGCCTGAGATACTGGGTCAATCAGTTGATAATTGGTGTAGACCTCTGTGTGATTCTTTGGAACTTAATGACTGCAGGAACCAGGCAGGACAGAAAACACAATCAACAGGAAGTTATCATTAGGAATATTTTCTCCTCTAAAGATGTGTTTTGAATTAGCCTAAGCTTACAATTCTTAGGAGTTTTATCACATTTTTTATTTGCATGTCTTTGCATACACTCCATGTCCTATGTATGGAGGTTAGATGTTGGCATATAGGAATTTTTTGTCTCCTTTTACCATGTGGGGCCTGGAATTGGAACTGAAGTTACAGGCTTGGCTGTAAACACCACCACCTGCTGAGCCCCTTCCTGGCCCTGCAATTATTATAATTGTAGTTTTCTTCATTTTATTTAAATTTATTTTCATTAGCAGCGATACTAGAAGAACACTTTTGTGCCATGTTAGATAAGCATCTTTATTATTATTGTCTGATAAAAAGACGTTGAGGGACTTTCAACTCTTAATACAACGGGTGAAATTCTAGATTGAACCAATCTAAAGCAAAAGCATCTTCAAGACTTGAAACCTCTCAAAAGAGGAGGCAGAAAATTAGAAGATAATTTTCACTTTGAGTTTCATAATAGTACTCTTCCAGCAGCCGATGCGGAGGTGAAAATAGCCTTGAACCTTATTATATCAAGCTGAACACTCTTCGTATGACAAGAATGAAGTGATCCCATAGTGCAGCACTTGACAAAAAAGCGAGGCTGATTTTATAAGTTATGAGAACAGGAACTAAATTTACTGTTATCCGACCCTTCCCCATGACATGTATTTACAGTGGCTCCCGACTCTTTTGTTACTGGTATCCTGGTTTAGAGAAAGCTTTATCAAATTGTGAGGTGTTAACAGCATACCCTTAAGATCTCATCCTTCTATTGTCATTTGCTTACTTCATACATCAAATCTGGCAACTAAAATCTTGTTATGTCTCAAAGAATATATCACACTAAAAATCAGACACCGTGAAAGAGGGAAAGGCAACAAGGTCCGGCAGTATATGACCTTGCTCGTGTATATTATTAAAGAAAGACAGTCTTCATTTGTGTTAAGAACAACTTTACTTAATCATCAGAGAGTCCACTTAGTAGAGCCTTATGATTTAATGTCATTATATCTTAGAATAAATTTTGGTTGAGTCAAGTCTCTTTGCTTTTCTCCTGCTCTTAAATCTGTTCCTTTGCCTGTAAATTACAGTGGATGAACAGCTCACACTTAAAGCATAATTGCAGTTATTAGTGGATTTCTATCGTACACATTTCCTTTGTCATTTTAAATAGAAAAATAAGCTTTCAGAAGTTTAAGGTAGTTTGAATAAAATGACAGAATAAAACACCACACTTAACTGGATTTGTAACTTACAGACACAATTTTATTTCCTGGCTCAGCAGCCTATGCTAGCATGACCAGCTATTTGGGAGGATGAGGTAGGTGGATAACTTGAGTCCAGGAGTTCTGGGCTGTATTGTGCCTCATCCACTGGGTGTCAGAACTACATTCAATATCAATGCAGAGACCTCCTGGGACTGGGGAAACACCAGGCTGCTTAAAGAGAAGTGAGCTAGCCCAGGTCAGATGAAAGTATAGACACTGATTATTTTACTCGTTAACAGAAAAGCCAAATGAATTTTATATGAAAGTCTTTGAGATTCACTGAAAGTTCAACTTTTGCTTTCCGCTCAAATTAATTATTTAATCTCAGTCTATGACTAAACTAACAGCGTCAGCATCAACAGCAGTGGCATGGAAACCACTTGTGAAACTGCTGTGATTCTGAAAAGTTCACAGTGAAAGGAAGATGTCCACAATGATGGACTTCATGAGCTGAACATTTAGGACCCAAGAGGACTACAGCAGCTGCAGTTCACCAAATAGAGCCCTGCACAGGAAAATGTGTTGAGATGATGTGAGAAAGTCCTCCTAGATCTGCATAAGCACTTGCAAGAGCAATTTGGGAAGGGGAGAAAGCAACTCAAAGAATCAAGAGGCCTCATATCACCAACAGATTGAAAGTCAAGTGTATTTAAGAGGTAGAGTAGCATGGCGCCCTTGCAGAGGCTCTAGGGCGGTCTCTTCTGAGTGGAGGGGAAAGCCATGATTTGCCAGTTGTTCTCTTCTAGAAAATCTTCAAAAAAAAACTATGAGAACCATGGCTAAAGAGTTAACTACATCCCAGGGCATACATCCCATGCTGAAATCTGTATGTTCTCAATGAGGGGAAAGGTGAATTTTGGAAAACCTTGTGTTTTCAATGTTATAGAGTCATAATGCCCTTCCACTAATAAGCTAAAATCCACAATCTATCACACTAATTCAAAACATCCTAGTCATGGGAGCAGCAGGAAAAATAAAGCGTGGAAGAGAAATAAAATTTGATTAGCTGGAAATGGCATAGAACTGTCATAAACATCAGGCAAAATCACAGGCCATTATAGGTCTTTGAAGTATCCCCACAACGTTTTGCAAAGTAATGGAAATTATATAACGCTAAAATCTGCACTAAAATGTATTAAAGATATCAAATGCCACAAGCAGCAGTCATACACAAACAACAAAAGATAAATTAGGTAGAAATAGAAGAAAAGGTTGAAGATCAGTGTAAAGAATTAGTGAAACAGAAAAGAGGAAATAGAAGATAAAGCTTTGTGAAAATATAATAAAAATATATCATCTTTGATAAAAATAATAGGAGAGAAGTCTAGAGAGGTGGCCAAGAAGTTAAGAGCACTGGCTATCTTTCTGGAGAACATAGGTTCGATTCTCAGGACCTACATGGCATGTGCCAGGCTCTTTCTGCTCCAGGGAACTTGATGTCTTCTATCCTCCTCAGGTGTCAGCCTTGCCCTGAGAACACTGACACACATGTAAACAATAATGCTACAAGGGAAATATAAAGTGAAAAAAATAATCAGAAAAAAAAAACCCAAGAACGCCCAAAATCAGTTCCATGGACAAAATATACCATAGAAGTTTAACTTTTCAAATTTATGAAAATAATATATCGTAGCAAACTAGGTCAGTTACACCATCAAAGGTAAAAGAACAGCGGAATTAAACAATGGAATGCAATTCAGTACAATAGCTGAGAATGAAGATTAGAGGAAAGTCAACAAAGTAAAATAAAATATAACAAAAATCTAAAGGTTTTTCTTGAGGCATACACTATCATTTTTTTTAGAAAAATAAGTGTCAACACGAGGGGTGCACCCAACCACTGAGACAGTGTGGCTGATCTATTGGGAGCTCACCAAGGCCAGCTGGACTGTGACGGAAGAAGCATGGGATAAAACAGGACTCTCTGAACATGGCGAACAATGGGGGCTGATGAGAAGCCAAGGACAATGGCCCTGGGTTTTGATCCTACTTCAAGTTCTGGCTTTGTGGGAGCCTAGCCAGTTTGGATGTTCACCTTCCTAGACATGGACGGAGGGGGGAGGACCTTGGACTTTCCACAGGGAAGGGAACCCTGACTACTCTTTGGACTGGAGAGGGAGGGTGAGAGGAGTGGGGGGAAGGGGAGAAGGGTGGGAGGAGGGGGAGGGAAATGGGAGGCTGGGGGGAGGCGGAAACTTTTTTTTTCTCAATAAAAAAAAAGCAGATTAACATAGGTGTGAATCATGAAAAAAAAAAAGAAAAATGAGTGTCAAGTCATTTTTCCCCGAGAGTAACCTTTTAAAATTTTATATGTAAGATAACGACTTTTATAGTTAATTAGTTTTCTTAATAGCCAATTAACTACTGAAGAAAGTAGTTGAATTGGTAGCTAATTAACTAAAAATGATAGAAGGAATCAATTTATAGGAAACAAAAGTGTGGGCTACATGATGACTAATCGTCTCCTGAAAGGATATTATAATCAAGAAGACAATGGAGTAAGGACTTGATGACAGTTTGGGAAAATAGAATTTTTTCCATCAATAGCTCTCTCATTTTGGGGACTATAGGATATAAATACAGGACACAAAAGAGTCAAATATAATAATTATTCAAATATTATCCAAAATATAGCATGAAGGTATTCTCTTTAAGAATTCGTCTAAGAGGATAGGCTGACTTTTGTGGCCACTGTGTGAAAAGTTGAGCAGGGTGAACAGTAACGTATCAAATGACGGAAGCAAAACCAAGCACCGGATGGAATGGGACTCGATACAAATCCTTGTTCTGTGGTTGCTCCATCACATTCCTAGTTAAAAGCAGAGTGTTCCATTGTTTTGGTTGAACTTAAAGAGAATCGAGCTATAGGCGCCAACCAGGTTGATTTCTTGTGGTTCATGCAGAAAATAGTTTGCTTCCTTCCTCTTCTGGAGGCTGCGGAGGTTTCCTTATGACTGGGTCATCCTCACGTCCCTCCTAACACTTCATCCTTTGCCCCATGCTCTCCTGTCTCTCTCAGCTTCCTACTTGAAGGAAACATATGGTTACTTTAGAGTCAATGTAATATTTTCGTCATAAAATCCTCACATAGGAAAATACGTTTTATAAAGTAAACAGATTCATCCACAGGTTCTGGGAATTAGGAATGTTTGCTAGCAGCCCTGATAAACATCATTTTATGTACTTAAAAAAGGACTAAGATGTATATGGCATTTATAAGAACAGTAGATTAGCTGAGCAAAATGTCTTGTGGTGTTATGTTCCTTCAAAGGAGAACATTTACATTATTTAAAAGAAACGTAGGTTCCAATATCCAGGTTGTTAGTAATAAGAATGCTAAAAAAGGCAATGTGTCATGAAATCCACTGTCAATATAAAATCACTTTTTTAATGAACTTAAATTACATGGTAAAGTCATTGCTCTGGCCTTTAACATTGAAACAGAGAAAACCACGGAATATCCTAGGTCAGCCTCGGACTTTCATCCAGGGTCTCTGTTAATAGTGCCAAACATCAAGAAATACTTAAACGGATTGAGGACTCTAAAACCTCATCTTCTCTTGGCCTCTTGCTGGAGCCCTTTCCCATTTTGAAACTTTAACTTTCACTGTGTGGAGTGGACCTAGTAAGACAATCCAGAGATATTTACCCCAGTGAGAATATTCATCTCGTTCTTTTCTGACAGGCTTTCTGTAGAATCACAACATTGAAGTCTGCAAAAAGATAGGCGAAAAATATCCCTAAAGTCGCTCAGCTTTCTTCATGAATTCCAAACTGTAAGCCTAACATGACACAAGTTCTCATAAATATCAGGCCATTTCTTACTCATGTGCCTCTCTGCCAAGCATGGGTGGGACTTTTTAGACAATTTACTGAACAGTCCGGGTTACACGAGTCGTATTTCTGTCACTCAGGCATCCCATATCTTGAGATTCCTTTCCCTTTGCCCGAAGATGTTAACTTTAAATCCTGACTCAATCCATTACAGTCTTCTCCAGAGTCTGAGTGTAAAGCATGCTGTCTGGTAGATATATTGTTATGCTCGGTGCTAAGGGAACACCAGGTAGGATTTAGAGCCCAGGGCACGGTGCTTATGCTTTCCATTTCTGAGAAGACTGAAGAGACGGAGGGTGGAGAGTTGGATGTTAGCGGTCAAGAGAGAAAAACTAGAGGACAGCTGTTCTTGGGATAAATTTCAAAGTATCCCGTCAGCATTAAGAACGTTCCAACGCTACACAACCAAGTGTGTTCAAAGAGGTGCTCACTGAGGGAGCAGGCAGCTGCACCTTGTCAAACTACCGATTGCAGAATCCTGAATAAAGGTTATAACAAGCAAAGAATGAATTTAGTGTTTTCTAATGCATGTCTGTTTCATGACTTTTACCTCCTGGGAAGGCATTAGAAATATTCGTATTTTTTTTAATGAGGCAGTGAGTGGTATATCTATATACACAGGATTATAAAGAGGCTCTAAAAGTGAGGGGATACTGGCTTATGAGAGCTTTGGTGTCATAGGTACTTCTAGTTGAGCTTCATACCGGGCAGCTTATCCCAGCTGCCAGGGAACCAGCAGACCTCTGTCAGACTTATATAACTGTTTTTGAAGTGAAGTGTTTTATGAAGTTCACAATAACAAATATTTTTCTCATCCAAAAATCAGATGGCCCTCACTAAATATGCCACTGCTTTTTTAATATCTGGGCGGGCATTGATGTCTCGCTTCTGTGTGATGTATGACTGGAACAATCGCCGGTTTCAGAGCATTAAAAGAGATGTAAAAATATATATTACATGTAATGCAGGTCTTGACTTGTATGAAATCCCAATACCAGCATTTTTGAATTATTATTTGACTTTTCTATTTTTGACTAGCTTTACAATAAAATTTAAATTCTTCCATTTCATGTTTTCCATAAATAATTTCATAGAAGCAGCATTCAATTTTTATGATTATTGATTTAATAACTTTTATTCTATTATGAAATCTGAACGTCTGAAATCCTGCTTTGTGTTTCAACATCTGTTCATTTGATGATTTTTAAATCTCAAAGTAACAAAGGCTATTAATTTAGTACACAGGGATTATTTTTGAAGAGTACAGACATTTATTCATAGAACAGGATGTACTTTGGTCAGAAAGGATGTACATCATATGTACTATCTATACATACATTATATATGCATAGTATATTTAATAATGCATGGAATTATTTTTGGGTCAAAAAGTACAGTTCCCAGAGGCCTGCACAACCAAAGTCATAGACATATTAGAACTTGATAGATGTAGATATGTTAAATGCTATGGATACAGCAATCTCTGAAGCTTAGATTTTATTTAATTTGATGAGCAACTAGGTGAAATATATAACTAATGAAAGTAAATAATGTCTCCTGAGTAAAAGAAGCAGTAACATAGTCTTGAAGGGCATTTTTCAATATTAATATCTAACAGAGCATTGTAACAATGGAGGAATACTTGGTTAGCTATTTAAATGTTGCACCGTTATTGTAATACCGGTGCTTGCATCCTGATATCACAAAAGTAATGCTTGTAATTAAATTTCATAACAGTCTTCATAAAAATTTACCTAAGGCTCAAACAATTTCCTACCATAACAGTTTTTCATCCAGCTATTTTTTTTAGTCTTATAAAGCACCGTGAAGAAAAATGCAAACCTAAATACTTAATTCCATCATTTAGGCTATTTCTTAACATTGTACATCCAGGTTAGAGCTAGAAATAACTTCATGTGGTATTATGTTTTCTTTTTATTCGGTATTCATAATTATATGTCAGATTTTTCATCATTTCCTGAATTGGGTGGCTTATTTTTTCTTCTTTAATAATAACATATAATTTTTTTCATGAGAGTTCATCCAAAGGTAAAACGATGCTTTTCTTAAAAACAGAAAATAATATGCCATTACACATTTTATGTTCAAAACAGCATAGAATGGAGAGATTTTATTTAGATTCATAACAATTGGCGGCAATTCTAGAAATGGGTGTCTAATGAATTGTACATTTTGATTCTGTACTTGTGGCTATGTGAAAACTTCGTTTTAATATTGTGCCTTTCCTACAGTAAGATACTTTAAATCAAATTAATCTCAGCTTTTGAGAAGCTGTGACCTTTGAATTTGCAGAAAACATCTGGAGGAAACAGCTGGGGAACCGATCAGGTGTCTTTTTCAAGTAGAAGTGCGATGCGGTGATCCCGCGGCACTGTTTAGAGGTTCTCCTTCTCACATCACGTAGCACACAGTGGTGCTATTAATTAGAAACTGATGGAAAGCCAGAAATAAATCCTCGCATCAGGCACAAGAGTCTTACATCGAGGAGACTCAAAGTCATGCGACTTTTTGAAATTGAAGTGTTCAGGGTAACAGCAAGAATAACAGACTCCCTACTTCCAAGTCAGTGTTTCCCAACTGCTAGGTGTTAATTTCATTAATACCCACTTTGTTTTCTAACCTTTTGCATGACAATGGTCTCTCATATTCTTTAAATATTACTAATAAAAATTTTGAATTTCTGGGATTTCACTGTCCAATATATAAGATAAATTTAAATATATATATTTGTTATGGTTACAGATATAATTGCAGAGTGAATATTCTCTCTCTGTTTTAGTGCATTTTTCTCCTTGTTGGCCTCTAGTGATGAGTATAGGTTTGGAGTATGATGATTTCGTGAATCTTAAGGATCACGTATCTTCCAATGTTAACAGTGGCCCTTTTCCAAAATGTCAAATTTGCTCTTTGGTCTTAGTCTCTGACTCCATTAACAGATAAGCTCCATCAAAGTCCCTTTATATTTGTATCATGGTAAATAAAGATAGCCACCCAGAGAGTCCAAACTGAATATAAGATAGAAGTTTATCAGAAAGATGGTACCACAAGGTACAACACTGGACCTAGTAAGTCAGAATCTTGAATCATGTCTCAGCATCAGCATCAGAATCAGCATCATATCTCACAGTGATTTGACTAAATCTTTCAGTTTGAGGCAATGTGTCTTAGCGCAGCATTTCTTGCCCATCACTATACACTACCACGATTGCAGAGATGTTATCCCTCTTGCTGTGTTCCTATGAGATTGAATGGAGAATAAGCTATAGAACAGATGATTGCATCATTTAAAAAGCTTCAAGGTAATTTTGATGGTGAAACTTAACCAAACTCCCATCCGAATCAGCCATCTGTGCCCAGGAAAACGAATGTTCCAGGACCTGTTGCAGAGCTGCTCGTTCCTGCTCAGACGATAGCTGCTTCCAAGTTCCCGTACTCTCAGATCAGCGTACACTAGTGAACAACTGCTTTCTGAAAGCAAATAACACACACACACACACACACCACACAGCAGTTTTCAGATTTTCAAAGAGTTAGCGAAAAATAATATTTTACATATGAAAGAAATAGAAGAAAATAATCTGAGTTGTCAGAAAATATTTAAGGAATGGCTAAACCAGGTTGATTGCCCTCCCCTCCACTTTCGCCTCTCTAAGTATTAGATTTGTCTTAGGTGGAAATAGTACATACAGCATCCAAATGGCTCTCTACATTCCCTTCCTCTGCTTACTGTAGTAAATGGATTCTCTTTTTCTTTTCTACTTCAGAAGATGAGGTTACTCTCTTAGAAGGTGTCAACAAATGTATGTCCAAGCTGTCCTTATATCAGCCCCTGTAACTGGGTTCTTTGCTGATTAACTAAAGCTTCCTGCAGCAACATCAAAAGAAAGGTCACATTACTGAAGGAGAAACATTGTTCCTCTGGCAGAAAAAAAAAAAAAAAGAAATTGATACCAGAAGTAAAATTAGCATTTATCAGTTTCAGGGTAGTTTCTTCCTTGTTCTCTGTGGACGGACTGAGAAACTATCTGTAACTCTATACAAGTAGAAAGAATTTCAGACTTAATATAAAGTCATAATAATGTAGAAGCCTGTGCATTGTAGAATAATACAAACACGGGGACCTTTGGTAATGTATACTATTTCTTAAAATCATAAGTTTTCCCAACTTTCTTAGATAACATTGTATTGATTTCCAAAGTGACTGTACAAGTTTGCAATCCCACCAACAGTGGAGGAGTGCCCATTCCTCTTAATCTGCATCCTCTTCAGGATAAGCTATCATTGATGTTTTTGATCTTAGCCATTCTGGCTGGTGTAAGATGGTATCTCAGAATTGTTTTGATTTGCATTTTCCTGATGGGGTAAGGATGCTGAGCAATTCCTTAAATGTCTTTCAACCATTTGAGATTCTTCTATTGAGAAGTCTCTGTTTAGATCTGTAGCCCATTTTTAAAAAATTCGATTATTTAATATTTTGATAGCTGGATTCTTGAGTTCTTTATATATTTTAGAGATCAGTCTTTTGTCTGATGTGAGGTTGGTGAAGATATTTCTCATTTGGTAGGCTGCTGTTTTGTCTTGTTGACTGTGTCCTTTGCTTTACAGAAGCTTCTCAGTTTCAGGAGGTCCCATTTATTGATTGTTGGTCTCAGTGTCTGTGCTACCAGTGTTATACTTAGGAAGTGGTCTCCTGTGCCCAGGGTTTCAAGGCTACTTCCCACTTTCTCTTCTATGAGGTTCAGGTGGCTGAATTTATGTTGTGATCTTTGATCCATTTGTACTTGAGTTTGTGTTTGGGGATTGATATGGATCTATTTTCATTCTTCTACATGTTGATATCCAGTTATGCCAGCACATTTGCTAAAAATCCTTTCTTTTCTGCATTGTATAATTTTAGCTTCTTTGTCAAAACTCAGGTGTTCATAGTTGTGTAGATTACTATCAGGGTCTTCAATTCAATTGCCTTGGTCCACCTGTCTGTTTTTATGCGAATATCAAGCTCTTTTCATTACTGTAGCTCTATATGTAAGTTTTTCTTTGAATGTGCATTAGTGTTTTGCCTACATATCTGTCTATGTGAGGTTGTGGGATCCTCTGGAACTGAAGTGACATATAGTTGTGAGCTGTCATGTGGGTTCTGGGAATTGAACCCGGGTCCTCTGGAAGAGCAGCCAGTGCTCTTACCTGCTGAGTCATCTCTGCAGCTCCTGAACCATTTCTCAAGCCAAACTGTAGATTTATAATAGAGCTTGATGTCAGGGATATTTATGCCTTCAGAAGTTCCTTTATTGTACAGGATTAATTGGCTATCCTGTTTTTTTTCCATATGAAGTTGACTATTATTTTTTTGAGTTCTGTGAAGAATTGTGTTGGGATTTTGATGGGGATTGCATTGAATCTGTAGATCGCTTTTGGTAAGATTGCCATTTTTTTTTATTATGTTGGTCCTACCTATCCAAGTACATAGGAAATCTTTCCATTATTTGATATTTTCTTTAATTTTTTTCTTCAAAGATTTCAAGTTCTTGTCTTACAGGTTTTACACTTCTTTGTCTAGTGATACTCCAAGATATTTTATGTTGTTTGTGGCTATTGTAAAGGGTGCTGTTGTTTCTCTAATTTCTTTCTCAGCTCTTTGGGACTCAGTCTATTTTAAGACCCAGCAATACTATTGGTCATATATCCAAAGGACACTGAATTAGATCACAAGGACATTTTTCAACTATGTCCATAACAGCTCTTCATAACAGTCAGGATGTGAAAACAACCTAGATACCCCTCAACTGGAGAATGGATAGAGGAAATGTGGTACATTTATACAATGGAGCACTACAGAGTGGAAAAAATGACATCTTGAAATTTGTATGCAAATGGATAAAACTAGAAAAAAATTACCCTGAGGGAAGTAACCAAGACTCAGAAATACAAACACATTATGTACTCACTCATAATTGGATATTAGACATATAGCAAAGGATAACGAGCCTATAGTTCATGACGTCAGAGACACTAGGTAACAAAGAGAACTCTAAGAAAGACATACATGGATCCCCTTTGGAAGGGGAAATAGACAAGAATGTTTGATAAAATTGGGAGTTTGAGGGGGAGGGAGAACAGAAGACAGAAAGGGAGGTAGAGAGGAGAAAGGAAGGGGGGAGGAGAACATGAGGGAACAGTTTGACTGAAATGGGGGATGGAGAGCAAGGGAGAGCAAGGAAAGATGTATCTTGTTCAAGGAAGCCATTATGGGGCTAATAAGAAAGCCGATGCTCGGGAAATTCCCAGGATTCCACAAGGATGACCCCAGCTAAGATCCTAAGCAATTATGGAGAGTGTGCCTGAACTGGCTTTCCCCTGTAATCAGATTGATGACTCCTTAATTGTCATCATGGAACCTTCATTCAGCAACTGATGGAAGTATATATAACGATCTTACACCCAGCACTGGGCTGAGTTTCCAGAGTCCAGTCAAAGAGAGGGAGGAGAGATACTATGAGCAATGGGGTCAAGACCACGATGGGGAAACTCACAGGAACAGCTGATATGTGCTAGAAGGAGCTCATGGACTCTGGACTGACAGCTGGGGAATTTGCATGGGCCCAGATTAGGCCCTCTGAATGTGGGTGGCAGTTGTGCGGCTGGGGCAGTCTGTTGGGCCACTGGTAGAAGGGGCAGGATTTATTCCTATGCTTGAATTGACTTTTTGGAGTTCATTCTCTTTGGAGGGATACCTTGCTCAGCCAAGATATAGGGGAAAGGACTTGGTCCTACCTCAAAGTGATGCACCAGACTTTGTTGACTCCCCATGGGAAGCCTTACTCTCTCTGAGGAGTGGATGGGGGGTGGGGTGTGTGGAAGGTGGAGGGACCAGGAAGAGGGGAGGGAGAGAAAACTGGGATTGGTATGGGAAATAAGAAAAGACTATTTTAAAAAAATAAAGAAAAAAGAAAAAAAATACGTTTTCCTGAAAAGACTGACTTTATCCCTAAATGGGGGATAGAGTTAACAAAAGATAATTGTTCTTCAAAGTTTTGTTCATTTGCATCTGAAGTAAATGACTTTGCTTCTTTTTATTCATATTTAAATTCTAGTCAGAAACTCTATTTCAGCCTAAGAAATTTCGTAGTACGCATTGCATGTTACATTGAAGATAATCAATCATGTTTCAGTGTAACCCACGCTGCATAGGAGACGTTTATTACGGGCATTAGCATTGTCGTATAGTAAAGTGCATTGTTAATGAAGCATGGGAAAGAAATAATTTCCACTAATAGGCATATATGTCAAATTTCAATTAGGACTAACTTGGAATCCAAAAGAAAGAAGAGCGTATAAATTTAAACCTTTGACCTTCAACATAAAGTACAAGGTCTGAAGGGAAAATTAAATTATTTTATGATACCATGTAAATTTGAACAAATGAATGGCTTATGAAACTCTTCGTCGTACTCCAAGACTATATGTTTTAAGAAATATGATGCACTTCCAGTTCATAGCATTGACACGATTGGCTTGCATTTATCATATTAGAATGACAATGAATGAAAAAAGTCAAGAGTTTATTGTCTGCTGACTCTGTTAAGTAATTTACCAAGAAATAGATGATCTGACCTTGATCTATATATGATGAAACAGATCAGGACTGAGGATGTTTCTCTAGGTAAAAATATAAAAAGGAATCTTTGTATTATTACATATGCAGCTAATTAACTAATTAGATCCAATGTTTAGATTTAAAATGATCTACAAATACATTCAGTTCATTTGTAAGAGTGAGGATACAGGAATATTCGCAATTTGCATGGGCTTGACCTTTTTTCCAGTCTTTTAATTCTTTTTGCTTAGCTGTCTTTCTTTTTCTCCTCTTGTGATTATTTTCAAAGTTAGCCTCACATTTGTTCCCTGCACACATAAACCAGAGTTTAGTATGTAGCAAATACATCTGAAAATTAACTATGTTATTTAGGTTTTGATGACATGGCTAATTTTCTTTAATCTGTCCTTCTGGCTCATGCATTTTCTATGTTGATAATAGGCATCCCATTCTAATTCTGGTCTGGCAATTTTTGTCAATTATATCTCACAGGGAAAATAGGACTAGAGAAAAATTTTAAAATTATGATTTTATTCAGCATCAAAAAGTGAAGAAGTTGTTAAGACAAGAGAAAGTATGAGGACATTGAAATACATCAATGTACCTGTATTGTAGCCACTAATTTTATTTCTGGTCTGACTCAATAACTGATTCTGGTATCTACTTTTCAAAAGGAGATAGGATTTCTTTATAGTCTTTCTCTTCTTCTCAACTCATTTTTTTCAGACTTAAAAGTCTGAAAAATAAAATGCAATTTATTACTAAGATGTGAGATAAAGGGCACAGAACTCAGGTGCGGAGATCAATTGCAGGCTCAATACTGTCAGCAGAGGCAACCAAGGTCACCCGGAGGGAAGATTGAACTGTTATCTCCCAGATTCTTAAGGCCTTTTCCAAAATCATGTTGTCATATATGGAGAAATTTTAACTGAAATGCCAACCAAGGCTTAGTAATTTATCAAAAATACCTAGTTTCAAAAAAAAAAAGGATGTTGAAACAAAGCAGCACACTATAGGAACTTGAAGGAGGTATCTCATTTTCAACGCTCCATTTGGGATTAATTTTGAGGGCTGTACATGCTAGGGAGGAATTTTAAACAGTGATTTATGTATATATGTTAGCTAGAAGTGGGGCGGGAACACGGCAGACTTTGTAAAGTTTTCGAAACCAAGATAAACAAAATCTATTGGGCATACATGATTTGAGGGACACTTCTCTTCATAATGAAAGCATTTTTAAAATCTTTGAGATTACAGCTTCAAAATGACTGTACCTGCAGCTTGGCAGTGAAACTCGTGTTAAAAATTAAGACTTTGTTATCCTGAAATGATCTCAGAATCATTGCACTAGAAAGTCTAAATATATATGCAAATATATATACATATACGCAGGCTTGCGCGCGTGCGCGCACACACACACACACATATATATATCAAAGATTCTTGCAGTGGTACTTATGATTTGACTAAGGCAAGAGTATATGGTAAGGGACGAGATGACTCTGGGACTTGTCTCCCCCAAATCACATCAGTATCTTTTGCATTGTTTTACTACTACTTCAGCAATTTATTTTATTTATATTTTCTAGAAAATAAAATTAATTAAATACTTTCATTAGTTGTGTTTTAGTGAACAAATAGGTTTCTAAGATACATAAAAATAAAACGTAGAACAATTTTGTATATTTTATTTTTTAAGTACTAAGTTTTATTTTTCATGTAAAAGCCAAATGGTGTTTTACCTTCAGGAAACAAGCTCCCCCAAAATGTTGCTTGGCGGTGGCTGGAATGGCACAAAAACTGTCAGGATAGTGAATAGACCATTCATCCACTTAGATAAATTAGCTTTAAAATTCCATCCTTAATAATATCCTGTAAATGTTCTGAATACTCAACCCATCATCGTGGATTTTCGTATTTTAGTTGGCCTTGTAATGATCTTAAGTTTTCTATTTTATTGCTGGGCCATGTTGGTGCGCACCTTTAATCCCAGCACTTGGGAGGTAGAGGCAGGTGGATCTCTGTGAGTTTGAGGCCAGCCTGGTCTACAAGAGCTAGTTCCAGGACAGGCACCAAAGCTACACAGAGAAGCCCTGTCTCACAATCCATAATCCCCCCAATAAAATAAAATAAAATAAAAAATTTATTTTATATCTTTCTTTTACACATACTTACAAATTCTTGCCTTCTCCAGTCTTTTCTGGAAGATTACAGGATGCAGCAGTGAAAATGGCATTCATGATTCTTAGGTTTTTCAGTTGTAGAAAATGTTCATATGTTTCGAAACTTTTCTTAAATATAGCCTGTTTCAGCCTTTAATGCCTAGGTTGAATGCTCTTTGGGTGGTGGGAGAGAGAGCCCAGCAAGCAGAGTCTGGCAGTATACAGAGAAGATACTATTGGGTTATTACATAATCTAGACTCCCATTATTTAACTCAAAAATTTAAGTATTTCTTTGTAATATTTTTAATTGTGTGTGTGAATTTTTGTGTCTGGGGAGGGTGTGTAGGTGTGAGTAATGGGAATCACATACAGGTCTCCTAGAAGAGCAGTGAGTTATTGTAACCACTGCCCAACTTCTTGTGCCGGAGTATTTATCTTAATGTTGCAATCACTATTTTCACTAATGCTTTTCCATGACTAGAAGTGCATATAGTATATCCAGAGTTGTCAATGGCTCCTATAGAACTGATATTAGTGATTATTCACACCACTGCTATGACTTACAAAAGAGTTAAATGTCTTCTTCGTTGTGCCTCTTTAATCTTGCACGCCAATCAGGCTAGTTTTCAGCAATTTTTGTCCATTAATGAGTATGATTTAAAGTTCAAAACTAAAAGTGTTGCAAAAGGGGATCCAATTTTCTAAGAAAAGTTCATTGGTATAAAAAAGAAATACCATATTCTATTATTTAGATGATTATGCTTATTAGTTCAAAAATCACTTGATGTGCATGATAAGAAGGCTTCTGGCAGATGCCTCTTTGATGTAAGATATAAAACAGCACATACCTCATTAAACAACACATCAAAAGCATTAAAATGCAACCATTAATCTATATTTCATAATTTCCCCCATAATAACCAGAAGTAAAACTCATTGAACACAAATGAAAGAGCTTTAGGAGAAGGTGATATTAGAATTCACATATGGCTCAGTCCTTGTTCTTTGAATTCTATCAAACATCTGTTGGTACTAATTGAATGTAAGACTAGAAAACAGATTATCATATGAATGGGAATTTAGGAATATTTCCAAAAGGAAAGATGACCATTTTGACTAGTTCATCAAAATACACATGCTATCAAAGAAAACTAACAAAAATGAGATGTTAAGTGTTCCCTAACCAGTTCCTGTATTTCACAGGAAATTGAGGTTCATAGCTAATAATTAAGTTAATTTAGTCCACACAACCCATCTCATTGTACTCTTGATTACGAGAATATTTTCAGATCAATATAGCCATCTGTTATTCTGTCATGCTATTTCATAACTATTCTTTCTTCTGCAAAATTCTTATGATCCATAGTGTCAGAAGAGATGGGTGCCCTTTAACAGCACACACAGAGGACCAGGGTGCATTGGAAGGGAGGCTCACTGAGCGTCATTAATTCATTGGGTATCTCCTGCCTGTTAGTTACATCAGACACTGCCTTCCCAAATCCACTCTATAGTGCTGTCCTTTACTGTGGTGAGGCAATAGTAGAGAAAGATTGACACTTGGTGTCCTTCGTCACAAAGTGGCCCTGATCTATTCAGAACTTTTTGGCTCTCTCCTGTTCTAATCTACTAGAGTAGTTTAATCTAAGTGTCGAAGAAGCCATCTAAAGTGTCTCAAACAAAAGCCATCCGTTATACACACTAAGCTACACAAGAAACACGGTAATGAAAAGGGACGGGGAACTTCCATCTTAATCAATCTTTAACAGCACTCTTGTAAAGTAGAAATTTGTTTTCCTGGCCAGCTGATTCAGTAGTTTCACAAGCCATGATTACATATTATCAATATAAGGTATTGTCTTCAAGATTTTGTGTGTGTGCTCAATACTTTCAATGTCTCACTGCTTCTAGTGAATGGTCTTAGACAAGGTCATCATTTCTCATACATACATACATTATTCTGAGTTGTGGAGATTGACTAGGTCACCAGGGAGAAACAAGGAACATGGTACATTGGTTTGTCTGAACCAACGTAAAATTAATTATACTGTATTTCTAAAAGGTCAGTTAATTATAAACAGCTTGAAAATACTATTTGTAACCAGAATAACTACATAGTTATAAAGCATCTGGAGGCATATTTATTTGGTTTTGTTGGGTGAAATTTAGATATAAAACAACAGACTTTAAACTGCATTTCTCAGAAAAGCCCTTCCCATTCTGTATTACTTCTTCCTATTTCTTCCAAGTTACATCTGAGAGGTTCTTCCTCCTTTGTTCTTTTCTAGGTAGCTTTAAATAAACACCCACATCTCAAAGTTATCTTTTATTTTCCAGGGCACAGTGCTTTTTGATGCACCATCCGTTTCATGCCAAGAGACTACTTAACAGCTGTCCTATATCTGCTGAACAATTCTGACTTTCACCAACAATGTCCTCACTTTGGCTTGCTGTGCTATTCTTTAAGTTTTTGGGGGCCAGGCACCCAGCTCCCAAATAAATACATGGAGATTTATTATTTCTTATAAATGTTTGGCTCTCACTTTGTTATTTCTAGTTGGCTTTTCTTAATTTAAACAATGCCATTTTCTTGTAATTAATTACTCATTCCTTCAGATTCATAGGTAAAAATAAGTAAAACGTGCTCCAAACATCATGTCAAGTATATCACTACAAATGTAAACAGATAGTTGATTTTGTAGATGTAATAAGTTACTGAACAGTTAAGTTTACTTGCTAGGAATTTATTCATCCAACGACTCCATAGGCATTGTGACCTCTACTTAGCTACGTCTTGAAAGTCTTGGTTCCAATAGTAATTAATGACTTTTTTTTTTTACTGTTTTTGGTAAGAATTTGGAGTGCATTTTTGCATGTGAGTGTTTTGCAAGCAGGAAGCCTAGAGCAAAGAGTTGTTAATTACATATGTGTCTGGTAGAGCTCAGCAGAGAGATTTGACTGCTGAGGGCACAGTTCGTACACTAAAGGGACATTCAGGTGTATAGGGTACCATTGATACAAAAAGGAGGAGCTAAAGTGATAACTAAGGTAACATAACGCAGAGACTTAGCTCTGTGCAATTGGGGAGGAGACTGTAGTGAGTGGACGTCTTCAGATCTTAGGAAAAACAGTGCATGCAGTTTTGATCAGAGGAAGACAAGATGAAAAAGTACAAAATTAGCGTGAAGTAGAAAGGCTGTTTTGGAGATTACAGAAAAACTCAGGCTTAGCAGATATCAGATTTGTAGAAGACAAAAATTGCAACTCGGGTGAGGCACATTTAATGAAAACTCAGAGAGAGATATTGGAGTTCAACCTGAAGACCAGAAAAGCAAAGCAGACAGCCATTGTCTCTTACCTGGACCTCAGTCTGAAAATGGAGATCCTACTTCCAGGAAGCACCAGAATGAGATTGAGGCTGAGAGCTGTCTCCTCCCCTTGTAAAATCTTCTCTAGTTCTAGGATTAAGGGCAAGCAACACTGCCGCCTGGTTTTTATGGCGAGATAGTGTGGCTTCTAGGATTGAAAGTGTATGTCACCATGGCTCCTGGGATTAAAGGTGTGTGTCATTGCTGCCTGGTCTGTAAGGCTGGCAAGCCTGCCTTTTACTTTTCTGATCCTCAGGCAAGCTTTATTTATTAACAACACAAATGAATTATCACTACACTCGGGCTAATTCCTAGTCACATTCATGATTCTAGTCAACTGTAAGATGAAATCATAATGTCCTTGTTTTGAATTTTTGCTGCATGCTCAATCATAAGTAGCACTCACAAGCAAAATGATTCATTTGAGCTAAACCTTCAACTTGCAAATTTCAATGCCCGTTTTAGTTAGAACCCATGACCCATCTCTCTTATCTTTAATTCCTTATACTCAGCCAGTCAATACTTTTTTGACTGACAGATTCAAGTGTGTGAAGAACATGGAACCACAAAACATTTAAAAATGGCACAGTTGGTCAGGCATGGTTTCACTGTAGTTCTTTCTGCTTGGGAGGCTGACATGGAGCATTCCTTGAGAACAGCCAGGATAATACAAGAAGATACCATTTCTAAAGGATTCTAAAGCAAAACCAATAAACACAAAATTGGCATAGCCATAGCTTTGCAGCTATATTTTAACCAGATAGTTTTCATAATGAGATTCCATTTTTAGAATCATGTGTAAAGTTACAAATGCTTGTCCCAGATCATATTTGAAACCTCATATGGAGTAGAATTTTTTAGCCTATGAATATATTTAAGAATTTTACCTAGACTATGAATTACCTTTAGGTTTAAACGAGAATAGCAGGAAACAGAGCCCTATGGATATTAAGATCATCTATTTAAATAAAAAGGACCACCTGGTGACAAGACACCAGTGATCTATAGGTGACAATAACAGGTTGTGTGGAAAGCAACTTAATGGTATTTTTTCCCCTCAAAATAAAGCCATATATAACCCCCAAACAAGATATAGAATGCCTACAGGAAACTATTTGCTACAAACTAAACCAGATATTATTGCTTCATTAATCTTAATTCCCTTTTTTTTAACCTAAGAATTCTGTTTCCCTTATGGAAAACTGTTTACTTCTCTAAATCTAAATGAAATGTGTAGTTTTGGGATCACAAAGCAGCAAGCACATATCTAACTTTGAAGTTTCGCAGGCAGTATGATTTTACCTGTTCTTACCTAGAACATACCAAACAAACCTAAGTATTCAATTCATCTACATGACTAGAAAGATTGCCATTAAAAAGAGTCAATACTGCAAAATCCGCAGCTGAAAGAACAAGGCGATAATACCAAGCGCTATTGTGTTTCTGTCTATGGCCGGAAAGCACTCATGATAATAAGTGCAAATATTAGAGCTGCTTGCATTGCTCTGCAAATATGCTCCTCCTCCAATTTTATAAAATCACATACACGTGCATGTCCTATCCATCCAATTTCCTCTCCTCCGAAATACATAATTACTGTTTCCCCACATTAATTCCCCTTACTTCGTAGCTTCACTCTGTCCTTTCTGAACAGTAGATCTGAATTCCTTGTCTGATCCCTGCTATGTAGATCATAGACCTCACAGTTATAAAGAACTCAGGTTAAAATATTCACCCTACAACTCTTCCCTTGATCTCAGTCTCTCTCTTTCCTCTGTAGATACAGACCATGCAATACAAAACTGTGAAATATCTTTCTCTGCCATTGTGCCTACAAGGTATAGACACTGGGGGAGCCCTGTGTCTGCCCCTTCGGATCAAATAATAAGGAAAAAGCTAGCAACTATACATTAAACTAAAAGGAAAACCTCAATGAAGATGCGTATTTTACACACTGAGAACAGACAGCTATCTGTGCCATGGTTCGTGAACGTGTTTTATTTATAATCTTATGCCTTTCATTCCTTCTTTCCTATCAGGGAAGATTTTTCTCAAATGCAGTGGGGTTAGAAGGCTCAGTCAGGTTAATCTAATAATTGGCAACTGATTTTTAGATGAGTCCTGTGTCCCAGGGAGTCTTGATAAGTCACAATTGAAACAGGGATGCCGGTTTATGATGATCAGTTGGCAAAACACAGCCACAATAAGTGATGTAGGGAAGAGAAGGGAGGCCACATGTGGGGACAGTATTCGGCAAAGAGCAAAACAATTGGAAGACTGTTTGAAGGGGAACTGACAAGGTAGGAAGCCTGCAAAAGCAATTAGTGCAGACACTGTGGGAGGAAAATGGCTGCTTTTGTTGTTGTCCTCTGCTTTTTCTTAAACAGCGGGTTGCTTTTCCTAACTTTGAATCTGCAGTTCATTTCGGAAGCTGAGAGAGGACATACAGAAGTGAGAATTTGTAATTAACCCACTGACTTGTTTTATCCTAAGCACCTCCTGTGCTTCTTTAGGGAGGTAAAGGGTCATGCTACCTTTGAGAACAGAATCAGCACAATGGCCAGACTCAAAGTAAAAATCGCAAAACCAGAAGTCATGAAATAGCAAGGAAAATCATGACACTCAGTAAGCATGCTTTCTGTTTTCAATAATCCCATCAAGTGGCAAGGTCTTCTTTTCTGATTGTTTTTCTCTGTGGAAATATCTACGTGAAAGATGAAGAAAATTAATATCAAATTATATGCTCAGTGTTACATAATTTGAAAGGATCTACGTGGGGTGCAAACTCTGGTTGTTGTAAGTATTAAATATTTTCATCCCACTAAATCTAAAAATTGTAGCCAATGGCTTTCTCAGAAAAGTTTTATGAACATAGAACAAAAAAATCCATATTAAGTATCTGCTTATATAAGAAAATGTATTCAGAGCTGCAAACAGAAAGACAGAACAGTAGCCCTCTTCAGGTTTTAGAGTTTGCATTGTTTATCTAAAAGGGAGCCTTGAGATGGAACCTCTTCCCTGCCCTGATGTGAGATTGCCCTCTGTATGCTGTGAATATCATTGATTAATATAAAGAAACTATCTAAGGCCTGAGCAAGGCACATCTTAGCTAGGTGGGGGAAACTAAATGGAATGCTGGGAGAAGAAAGGGGGAGTCAGGGGAAGTCATGTAGTCCAATCAGAGACAGATGCAGGAACTTTACCAAGTAAGCCACAGCCTTGCGGCAACACACAGATTAATGGAGATGGGTTAAATTGAGATGTAAGAGTTGGCCAATAAGAAGCTAGAGCTAATGGGCCAAGCAGTGATTTAATTAATACAGTATCTGTGTGGTTATTTTGAGGCTGAGCAGCCAGAAACAGACAAGTGGCCTCCCACAAGACTGCCCTCCTTCTCCACTTTTTTTTCCCTTCCTTCCCTAACCCACGTCTTGCATGCCTCTTTTTTTTTTTCCTGCCTTTCTCTCATTCTGACTTTAAGGGAAACTTGGTTCAGAGGAGCTATCATGCCCAAAGTCAGACATGATGGTTTTGTGCATTGCTCTTTCAGTCTGAATAGCAAACCGAATAGAAAAACAAAAAAAATTCATTTTGTGTTTAAAACAATTCAGCACTGTGAAAAAGGAATCTAATCTTACCACATAAGTAGGTATTTGAGGATAAAACATGATCGTTGTGCCCCTGTCATTTCTTGGACAACCTTCCCTCCCTACAGGTCCTTTCAATCGACTTTTTATTGGACTCTTGATTCTTCTTAGAAGTCAATTCTTTCTTTCTTTTTTTCTATTCATTCATTAAAAAATTATTGAGGTTTGAGTGTATTTTATTTAGTCCCTTCTGTCAACTCAGGCCCCTCCATTAATAACCAGGGAGGGCTTCAGAGTGAAGCTAGCCAATGTGCACCTTTGTAGAGAGAACTTGTCTTTCCTTTGAAATTATTTCCCCACTGAAAGAATTGCACAAACTAATTTTAAATTTAGCTAGGGTTGGAAATGCCTAAGATAAATTGACATCCTACATCGTGTGAGGAGCTGAGACATTTTTCCGCAAAACAGTGGTTCTCAGCCTTCCTAATGTTATGACCCTTTAATACAGCTCCTTAGGTTGGGGTGACTTTCAACTGTAAAATTATCACTGTACTACATTATAATTGTAATGCTTGCTTCTGTTACGAATCATAAAGTAAATATCGGTGTTTTTTCGATGGTCTTAGGAGACCCCTGTGAAAGGGTTGTGCAACCTCCAAAGGGGTTGCCACCTACAGGTTACGAAATAGAAAAATAATAGGGTTTTGTTTATTTTGTTAATATGTGTTTATTTAAATCGTTTTAGTTTTTTTGTGGGCTTGCCCTTTGAGCTCGTGGAGGTCGAAGGATAGGTTGCAGTTGAATTTTGCTCCTTCCACCCATGGGGCCTAAGAATTGAACACGGGGTCATCAGGTTGACTTTGCTTGTTGACCCCTCTTGGTAGCCTTTGCTTCTTTGCTGAAGTCTAGTTTTTTAAGTACTAGTCTTATGCTATTAAAAGCTTATAAAAAGTGAATAAAGAACAAAAGGTTTCAGAATTCACTATTCTGTTTTGATACTTTGTTCAAGTAACTAAATAGACATGACTAGACATTTTAAAATAAACTCATAATGAATCCTTTATTGTAATTGGAATATGAAAAGGTCATTAAAACTCACTTAGTTATTATTATTATGCTCTGCTTTCGAAAGACATACAATCTTCCTTGGTGTCTAGGGTTCTTGTAAACTCAAACTTTGCAGACATTTAAATACTTTATAAAGAGTGGAAAAGTTGCCAAAATCTATAACCCTATAGGTTTATTCCTGATTTTATGAGTTCAAGTGATTTCTGGATTACTTAAGATAACTATAAAAGCTGTGTAAACAGTTGTTCTGAATTGTTTAAGGAATAACAGCAAGACAAATTTCTCATAGAAGTTTAGTTCAGAAAAATATTTTCACTATTTCGGTAGCCACTTATTTACCTCTGTAGATGTAGAACACATAGGCATTTGCTTTTCCGGCAAAACATTTAAGGCAAAGGCTAGTGAGATGGTTTGTGAGTAACAGGCCTAATAGCTTTACTCCTTTGGATTTCCTTTTGGAGGAAAGAGGGAACCAAGGGCCAATAGTCCCCACATACATGTCATGGCTTAAACACCTGAGCATACACATAAATAAATAAATGTAATGAAGATGTAATATGAATAAAATGATTTTTAAGACATCCTGTATAGATGGTTTTACTTTTTTTCTTTATAATTTTATTAAACATACACATTTATGATGGAAAAAATAAAAATAAGGATGATTTTTATAGAAAGGGGGAGATAAATTCAAAACACTTGCTATCTTACACTAAAGTACTTTAATCAATACTTTTGTCTTCTCCTTTTTGATCCTCTTTAAAATGATATGTAAATATAGCTTTAGGTGCAGTGCAGCTTACACTATCATGTAAATCTACCATGTGTGAAAGATATGGGCCTGGACTTCCCAGATTTTGAGTTTCTGCATTAACAAATGTAGTCAAGGAAAATCTAACTCTTTTCATGCTTGACAATTTGGAATTACCATTTGGGAAGGCAAGCAAATAAGCAGGCAAGAGTTTCCTTCCTTGAAGGTGTGCTATCTTAGGCAAGAAAATTATATTTTTTAAATAATAAATGATATTTCCTTGTGACTTAAATTTTGGGGGTTCATGAATTCCTATGGGAAAGAAATACACCCACGTGTGTGCATGAGCGCACATACGTGTACATGTGTGAGTGTGTACCTGGTTTGGACCATTAGTTAGTTCTGTAAACTGGATTAGCATACTCTAATGTTTTCTGAAAAACAAAAAAATTATTTATATAAATATTGTGTGTTTTATATATCATTAAAGTAATATTAGTTTGTGGCTTAAATATTTTAGTATGTCATAATATTAAATTATAACCCCATTAGAAGAGAAAAATACTGTGTATTTGCAGAAAAACTAATTTATAAGATATTTTCACATAGCTACGGTTTTCTAAATTGCTCCATGCCAAAGGGCACTAACTTCCAAGACAAGTATTTATGTTAGTTCTGTGGATGAATTGTTTGCTGCACGTTTCAATTATATAGCCTTTGAAGAAATTTTCATACATAAAACATGTTCAACAAATTTCCTTTGCATTCTAAATTTCTTAATTTCTCAACAAGGCTCTGCTCTAAGTCCTAAAAAAAAATCTAGGTAAATAGAATATTTGCTAAAATGTTGATTTGACAATTAAATTTTTCCAATAAAAATATTAACATACTTTCTGTATCCATTACAAGTGAATAATTGATACCTTACTGTAAATGACTTTCCAAATTTTAAAGGATTTTTTAAAAATAAATACAGGCATCTATATTGCAAAAATTACTAACATTCATTTTAACTAGTTTTTAACATTCCCATAGGATATTTAGTTATTTTCTCCTTGTTATTACAAACACAATATTATATAATGAAGGAATGGGTCACTGTGTTACGTTAATGATTTATTAACACATATATTGTGATTCTCATTGGACTTTCATAGAAATTTGCCTCTGAGGTGTTGTGACTTGAGAGTATTTCTGAAGAAAGGGATTGCATTTATACATGAAAACATGAAGAAAGATGTGATTGTTTTCTTCCTCTCCACGAACTAGAGTGAAGAAACCAGAGAATAAACATAAAGGAAACAACATTTCTCAACAGTCCATTTCCCAGATTAGTCTAGATAGACAGTCTGCTCTTCAGATTATTTCCCCATATTGGGAGAGAGTGCAGAAATGTTTGGGCACTAATAAATACTCACTGGGAGTCATTCTTCAGCTAAAGAGTTATATTGTTCAAGGCATTTCTATATTATCCTCAGGTTAAAATATGACGTTTACAATAGGAAATTATTTGTGACTTCCTATGTCTTAAAGAAATGCCGTATTTAAACTTCTTTGTGTGTCTATTCATGTACCACAGTCTCGTGTTTGCTTTTCTTTGTTCTTAATTTGCTTCTTGTGGTTTTTCTTTTTTGCTTTCATGCAACATTGGGTATTGAGCCAGGTATCACACACACACACACACACACACTAGGCAAGCACTTTGCCAGCCAGGAAGAGGAAACACCATTTGAGGAGTTAACTTCATTAGTTTGCCCCGTAGGCAAGCCTGTGGAATGTGTTTTCAATTAATGATTGATGGAAGAAGGATAAGCACACTATGGGTGGTGGTACCTCCATTGGTAGTTAGCACGGGTTGCATCAAAAAGTAGAAAAAAAATAAGGGGGAAACAAACCAGTAAGCAGTGTTCCTTGGTCTCTGCTTCAGTTCCTGCCTTCAGATTTCTCCAGTAATAGAGAAAACTGGTGCTAGGGAAATTCCCCAAGCTCTACAAAGATGAACCCAGCTAAGATTCCCGGTAATAGTGCAGAGAGTAACTGGCCTTCCCCTGTAGCAGATTGGTGAATACCCTAACTATCATCATAGATACTTCATTCCAGAACTGACAGAACCAGATGCAGAGATCCTCAACCAAGCACCAGGCGGAGCTCCGTGAATCCAATCGAAGAGAGAGAAGGAGGTCAAGATCATGAGGGAGACATCTACAGAGACAGCTGAACCAAGCTGGTGGAAATTCGGAAACTCTGTGGAACTTCCATAGTCCTGAACTAAACCCTCCATATGTGGAAGTCAATGGTGAAGCTTGGACTATCTTTGAGGCACCTGGCCGTAGGACCAGGATCGAGCCCTGGTGTATGAACTTGCTTATTGGAGCCCATTCCCTATAGTGAGATACCATGCTCAGCCTTAATATGGGGCTGGAGAGGCTTGGTCCTGCCCCAACTTAATGTGCCAGACTTTGTTGACTTCCTATGGGAGCCCTTACTTGTTGGAATGAGTGGATAGGAGGTAAGGGGAGGTGGGTGGGCAGGAGGAGGGGTGGAGGGAAAACTGTGGATGGAATGTAAAATGAAATTTAAAAAATGAGCTAAAAGAAAAAAGGAAAAGGAAAAACATCAGCTTGCAACAGTTGGTGCAGGTAAGAAGCATCTGGAAAAAGTGATTAGAAACATGCATCAACAAACACTACAGTTTTGGGGCCATACATTTTTATGCTATCTCTTATTTCAAGAGTGTTGTTTGCTTTTAAAGACCGCGTATAGTCACCACTCTGTCTGCAATGCCACGAGCAGAGCACTGCGGTGCTCATAAAGATCTAGATCATATTTTAGTGCACATTGATAATACACTATTAATAATATTGGGGAATTAGCCATCCATAACACATATATTTTTTAAGAATGCAATCATCTTCCTTAGGTCTCCTTAATACCTGTTACTAAATAGGATGCAAGCATATAGTATAACATATTGTTAAAAAAATGAGTCACCAAAATAAAAAAAAATGAGTCACTTATTGACTAAGATTAGAAAGGATCGTATTGTCCATGCAGTTTGTCTAAAACTCATAAACACAACCTTTGTCAATTTAACATGGACAGTATTATAAATCAGCATTCTAGAAATATCTGGTAGCGTATTGACTCCGAGTCTTTTCTGTATGCATTCTGAGAAGTATTGTGTGATGTTCTAAGTAAGTAGTGGATAACTGTAAAATGGAAGGCAACTCTAAAGGGATGACTTATGGCTCAAATCAGAAAGTTTTTTTTTTTAACTTGAAAGTGAGTGATTCCCTGGTAAAATGATCACAGTGACTTCCTGCTGCACATTGTATTTTGCTCGTGAAACTACTTTAGTCTGAGCAGAGCTTATGATTTGTTTAACCTTCTTTCAGTCTACCAATTAGACATTGTCTAATCTGTGAAACAGAGTATTTCTGTAGCTGAACCCCAAGGATTAAATTGCTAACTAACATGACTGATTTTGATCAGCTATCTATCTCATTAATCATTTTTCTCCAGTAATCAGATGCTCTGAGGCTTTCCACAGTTTCCCCGCTGCATTCCTAGATGCAAAGATTGCAATGGCCATGAGATTTGGGTAAAGAAATTCAGAACCGAATCTCTGCACTATCTATAACCCCAAAGCATTTGAAAGTTACCGTAGGATTTATTTTAGATGCTTGGAATCTTTCAAACTTTGATTACTTGAAGATATTTATTTCCATGGCTGCATGAATCGTCACATATATGACTTTTCCAAGTATCTTTATCCTCCTTATGTGATATATGATATCTGACTGAAGACCTTAATGTGAGCACATATATTAAATATTAAACAAGCTTCATTGTTTCAATTATTGTGTCAAGACGTATAAAGAGACATTTTAATATTTAAAATCCTCATTCCAAAAGTTTTTCTAGTAGTCTGGCAAAAAAGTTTACAGTACTGTACAGTAAATATGTAGCAGTTACTTAAAAGCATTAGGTTATTGTATTATTGTTATAAAATTTCTAAAAGTAATAACCATGCATGATAGCATTCATTTGAAAATACATTTACTATTAAATCAGTCAGTACAACAATTTTTCTCTAAGACACTGAGTGTGTGTGTGTGTGTGTGTGTATGCTTATAAGAAGCCTATGATTTCAGAAAAGCTCCTGGTTGCACAATTTAATTTTGTTATTTTCAGTAGTTTTTACTGACAATATTTGCACTGACTGACAAATTATTCACTCTATGAAAATCTTAAACTGTCCTGAAAATTGCAGTAATGATATAAAGTAATGGTTTGGGAATAATGAGAAAAACTTCTAGTGTCTGAGATATTTATATAACTTGCATGTGTGATAGAAACACTTAAATAAGGTAAATTACCTTAAATTGCAAAATATTTTCTGGCAGAAACTAAAAATACACACATGATTGTTTCCTCTGAATTAACTATAGTCTATCCTGAGTGGAGCGGGGGCCGGTGGGGCATCTCTTTCTCATGTGCCAACAATTAGAACGAGAATCTAGCAAGCATGTGATTTGAACTTTTTCTTAGTATCAAGATGATTTCCAGGGTAGTAGCTGGAACACCATGCGTTCAGGTTAAAAGTGGTAAGTCAAGTGATTGATTCTAGATGGCCCAAGAAGGATCTAGTTTAAAGAGGAGAAGATGAATTGCTTCATGCTACAGAGAGTGATAAGTGACGGGAAAAGAAAGTGATTGGCACCCTAAGTACAGGGTCCTGTAATGTGACCTGTACTTCAACCACCAGCCTTGGCTCATTGTTCTCAGCGCTTGAATTGCCACTTAAATTTATTCTGTTATGATTAGGATCAATGTCAGGGTGACCACCAAGAACTTTATTTTGTTTACTTCTCTTTTCCTTCTTTTCCTACCTCCTCTTCTTCCATTCCCTCTTCCCAACCTCCCCCCGCCCCAGTTAACTCCTTCTCCTTTCTCTTCAGTAGAGGGCAGGATCCCCATAGATATCAGCCAGCAATAGCATATCAAGTTTCAGTAAGACTAGGTGACTTCTCTCTTATTACGGCTGCATGAGACAATTCAGTAGGAGGAAAGGGTCCAAAAAGCAGGTAACAGGTTCAGAGACTGGGCCACCCCTACCCACTGTTATAAGCCTAACAAAAGGACCAAGCTACACAACCCTAACTTATGTGTAGAGAGTCTGGGTCAGTTTTGTGTAGGATCCCTGGTTTTCTGTTCAGGTTCTGTGAGCCCCTATGAAGTTAGTTGATTCTGTAATCCTCCTGACTCCCACAATCCTTTCTCCCCCTCTTCCACAGGATTTCTCATGCTCCGCCTAATGTTTGGTAATGGGTCTCTGCTTATGTCTCTTCCAGTTGGTGAGGGAAGTCTCTCTGATGTCAGTTGGGCTAGGCAGCATCTACAATTACAGCAGAATATCATTAGGAATCATTTCATTGATTTTGTTTATTGATGGTTGTGTTTGGTTCTATTCTAGGACGGCTCAAAGGGTGGCAGGGGTGCATGAATCTTACTGTGAAGGGGAAATAGAATAGACATCACACAGGATAGGGGTCTAGATGAGAGAGTGGATGTGGGAGCTACATCATGTCTACTAGGCGTGGAGAGGGATCAGGTGGGGGAAGGATGGAGGGAGAGAGTACTAGCAGAGACAACTTGGTTCACAGGGCATCTCTGGGATGAACCAGAAAATCCAAAGCAATGGAAACTCCCACCAGTCTATGAGGGTCATGCTAGCTAAGACTTCCAGCCATGAGGGATATGGAATTGGAACTGGCCATCTCCTGTAGCCAGGCAAGACTTCTAGTGGAGGAATAGGGACAGCAACCAAGTCACACAACCTTTGACTTACAATCTGTCCTGTTCACAAGATGTGATGGAAGGATACAGAAGGTAGAGAAATTGTTGGTGTGGTCAGTGACTGGTCCAGGTTGAGATCTATGCAATAGGAAGGAACCAACCCCTGACAATGCCTGGAGGGCCAGAACTCAAAGGTTGGATAGCCCATAGAATCTTATTTTTCAGGTCATATTTTTTATAGTTTGAACTTCCTCCATATGTGTTTTTCTTCTCTTTTAAAATGGACCTTTATGTATCTATTTATGTTTTCTTCAGATTGTGTTGAGTCTTATTTATGAGTGGACACAATAATTTGCAAATGGCCATTGTCACCATTATCCAAAGCCAAAATCCAAGCATCAGGTTTTTATAGTTATTTATTTACATAAAAATTTAGTATATGAATAATTTTAGGGAATTGAAGAGTCTGTGAAAAGAAACTACAATAAAGAAAAATTAGCTGAAAAAAGATGAAAATTAAATAAAAAGAAAAGAAAATGGAGAAAAAATGATTTGAGTATGAGAAGAAGGTTCGAGGAACCCTGGTAGAATTTAAGAGTTCAAGCAGATTTGAAAAAGTTGTACTCATTTAATAAATGCGATGTAAAATTCCTAGTAGATTTTTTGCTGTATTTAAAAAATATATTTTCTACAAGACTGAGGTTCATTTTTACCTACAAATTGACTTTGTCATATAAATTAGTTATTTCTCATTCAATAGTCTGATCACAATGGCTTGCATTTCCTAGCACGGCTGCTACAATTCATACCTAGGTCTGTGTTCATCTAATAACAACCTCTGAAACCCATCTTATAATAGATCAGATGGGCATCATCCTGTCTTTTCAAATATTAGAATGTTTTTCTATAAATATTTGTCAGACTTTTTTGAAACCACACTACTCAAATGTTTATATTATTGATATAAATATCAGAAAACATAATCTGTGAGAATCACCAGATATTTTTATTCTTGTTGTTTTTTAAATGAAGAATAGAAGGAAAACCCCAAGAACTTGATTCATATATTACAGATCTGCAATATTTACTTTCTTCTAGAACAAGAATTTCTTGTTTTATAGGTTTTGTTGGCCCTGATAAGCCATTAAAAAAGCAATGAAACTAACAGAAAACTTGCATTTACCTAAAGCTCCCTGGAACTCTGATCTTCTGGGAGTTCACTCAGACAGTTGATAAAACTCTCCCGCACTTCCTATGCACTCTGCCCCAATATGAATCTTAAGGATGTGGTCTTGAATGATAGTGACTGTTCTATACACAAGATTTGTAAATCAAAAGTATTTCTAAGACGTATTAAACAGTATACTGCCAAAGCTCATGAATCATACATAGGCTAGGTCGTAGTGAATTCTAATTCAAAAAGCTGTATTTTACCTTTACTCTATGAAAGCAAAAAGGGTAAAGAAACATTCAAATTATGGATTCTAAAAAAATAGGTCTGAGAAAAAGTAATGCCGTTTTATGAATAGTATCTCATTTGGGAAGAAAGTTGGAAAGGCACAGTAAAGTATTCAATTACCCAAGGTAAGTGGCATGTACATATTACAGGGGAGACTACCCCGCTCTGCACATCCTGTGCTGTGTTACCAAAGTTGATTATACAGTAGTGACAGGTAGGGACGATGAAGGAAGATGAGTTATTTTTTATTTCAAGATCCAATGACACATTTTTCACAAGCAGGATGAACTTCTATGGACATATATTTATCCCACTTAAGTTCAATCCACAATCCTTGGGGTGGGTAATGCTTAAGAGGGCATGACAGGTATAAGTGTGATACCAGCAAAACAAAGAAACGAAAAATAATGATGAACTTCTACTTGGAGGTTAGCAGCAATAATTATACTATTTCAATTATAATACCAATAAAGGGAAATTTATGACAAGGAAGCGAATGTTATGTACCCTCTGGGGAGCTTCATTTATCTTTCATATTAATATAAGCCTATGCGATTTTAAACTATGCACATTATTGGACATCTCAAACTCAGCTTTCTCACTTTATAACACAATCCATGACATCTCAGTGGAGTATTTTGCAAGGTCTCAGTTACTCAGCATATGCATAGGAAGTTTTAAATAAATAGTTCCAAAAATACATGGCTTGAAATTGACATATCAAATTGAAATATGATTCATAGTCTTTTGTTTATCTGCCTTACTGTCTCGGGTCAAGTTATTTCATTGACTATGTGAACATTCAAGACAGCACAGGAAAACTAATTAGTTCTGTTTTTGTCATTTACTGAAGTTAGAGCTACGATTCTACCCTATAACCCAATCTGCCTTGGTTACCTAAGACAACTTAATCCTACTCTCTTCTTTGTAATTAAAGCCACTGGAGAGGCTGAGAACACTGAGGAGAATTCTGCAGATAGCTGGGAGTTTTCCCTCTTTAACTATTTTTAACAGTGAAACATGGATCATATCTTGTTTAAATGAGACATATTGTAAATCTCCTTTTTTTAAATCAAACTTTAGCATTCAATCTTGGCATTTCTTGTGTTAAATTGAACCTAAAAGCACCCAAAAACTGGTCCAGCTCTTTCTGCTACTGTTTGTACAATGATGTTTTTAAAATGCAACTTTGTTGGTCGGTATATGCAAATGGATGCACATAGATATATATTTTAATGCATTAAAGACTTTCAGGTAAAATGATTTTAATAGTACATAAATACCCAAGATTTGAGCATTGAATAATTCATGATGTGAAGTTCTACACATTAGATTCCCTGAAGGCCCCTGGAACTGCTGTATTTAATCACTGAGTCTGGAGTGGCACCTGTCTGTCCTCAGGTGAGTCATTGGGAATAAGTCAGCACACACAGGGCAAGACAATATTTTAAGATAAGAAAGATTAAAGCAGGAAGTAGAAGACACGGAGACATTTTTAAGTCACTGTGGAGAAGAAGAAAAGTGCAGAGAGACTTTGATCAATGACTGGATGAAAAATGAGTAACTTCAATCAAAACCACCAATACCACTTTATAAGCTTGGAAAAATAATATAGGGAAGGCTGGGCAATTCACATCAGAGGCATACAAACACTAATAGAAATTTAAAAGCTCAATCCATCTATTTTCTGATGATGCACATTTTACTTTCACTCCTCGTCTCAAATGGTGATCAAAAAAAGCTACTTAATAAATATTAGTGGAAAAGCAAAACTGGGAAATTTAGTTGATTTATGATTATATATTTATTTCAGTCTTACTCGTCAAACAATGAACAAAATACACCAAGAATTGGGCTAATTTTATTGACAAGCACGGTTGATATGGGTATCTCTATAATCTTACATTTTAAAAGACAGTTATGTAAATTTCAGAAATTCTATTACCTACAAGATGAATTATTTTATAAACAATAATGTATTGTTTATACTACTTAGGAGATTACAATATGTAAATAGGTACAGGGTTTTTTTTTTTATTTCTTGCATACCTTTCTATGGGAGATACTAATTTTACCGCTTTATATGCAGATTATAATACATTGTTGCAATTATATCGCTTTTAGAAATCTAACCTCCTCAGAAAGGAAACAGTTTGCTCAAAGCTGTGCAGCTGTCAAGAATGTAGACTTTGAACAGGGTCCAAGCTTTCTTACTTTCAGCTACTGACTCATCAATTGATTGGACATGTATTTCTCTCTTTCTATAAAAATCAATGTGAGCAGAGAAGAGGAGAGGAGCCATTTACTGAAAGGCAGGTCTAAGATATCAATGATGCCTTTTAGGGTATCCACTGTCCATCAGAAGAGAAACAGTGATTATCTTTTACCTGAGTTTTTGTTAATTGGAATTTATAGAATACAAATGACCTGAAGGTTATAGTCATGTGCAATGTTGGAACAAATCGAGAAATAAAATTATAAACAATAATAGAGAAAAGGAAGAGAAATATTAATTTGAAATTAAGTTCTTTAAATTTTAAAGCAATTTTATCGGAGCCCAGTTGACTTTTGGATACTGAGAGAGAAGGTTAGATATAATTTCAATTCTGTCCTGGGTTACAGAATGTGATTCTTTCTAAAATGAAACAAAATAATCAAAATTCCAAATAAAACAAAGCACTTACCCAAACCTCAGATTGATACGTGTGACTACTAGAATTTTACTTTAAGAGCCACTGTACGAACAACGATTTCTAGGCCTAGATTTCTCAAGCTCAGGGCATTCTTAGTTGAGATAAATGATTGTGAGAAGAGTCTGTCTCATGTATGATAGCGGCAGCCCTCTCCTCCTTCCACTAGATGCCAATAGCACTCCATTGCAGGATGACAAATCAACACAATGGAGGGGTATTATGTTATGCTCATGCAGATGAGTTAACAGTAGGGTGGCTGTAGGCTCTCTCTCTCTCTCTCTCTCTCTCTCTCTCTCTCTCTCTCTCTCTCTC
>JABTXL010000827.1:5252151-5465857 GCA_025134845.1 Neodon shergylaensis
CTCTCTCTCTCTCTCTCTCTCTCTCTCTCTCTCTCTCTCTCTCTCTCCCTCACACACACACACACCAAAACCAAGCATACATGGAAAGAAAACCCTAGAAGAAAAATTTCAACAATTTATTCACAAAGAAAAAACAAGTGTTGAAAAAGTGTTATGTATTACTATGAGGCTGATACCTCATATCTGACTGTAGTGTTTATTTGAAAATTAAAAGAATGTATTCATGCAAAAAAGAGAATTTATTAATTCATTTAACCAATTAATACTTATGGAAAAGTACGGAAACAAACCATTTATTTTTAATACTCATTTTGTCATATTAGAGAAATTTTCTAAGATTTTGGAGATTTAAATTATTCAGTCTTTTGATAAAATCAGACATAATCACCCATCTTTCAAAAGACTACATGTAGTGGCAATGATGTAGTCCTTTTATATTGACACAATTTGTTTTGCCTTCATAATTGAGAGTTAACTGATTATGGTAATTAGTTCAATTGGATGTAACATTTCCTCAGCAAAAGAAAAAAAGAAGTACTTTCATGTCCATGAAAATTTCCTCTGCATGTGGGAGTCATGAATAATACATGCAAGATAAAACATGTTCTGCCTCTGGGTTCACACACCTCAGATCTACAGAGTCTCAGCCCTGTTACAGACTTGCTAATCATCAAACCCAAATCATTTAAGATTTAGGTATCAAACAGACCAAAACATTAGCCATTAGGCATTAATGACAGGAAATTTAACAGGCTGGAAGCCAAGGCAAGGTAACACAGAAAACTGATTAAATGAGAATTAAGATCATAAGTAAGGTATTTTCATTCCAAATTATTTTCTAAAACTGAATTACATTGAATGGCTAATTAGACCTTTAGAATTACGGTTTGGTGTGTGGATCAAAGAGTTAACATAAAACCAGATAGACTGAGCCTAATACAAAAGAACATAGAGGACAGTCTTGAATGCATTGTCATGAGACCATCTTTAACAGAACACAATAGCACGGGCGCTAAGATTAACAATTAATAAATGGGACCTTATGAAGCTAAAAAGCTTCTGTAAGGCAAAAAACTATGTCAATAGGACAAAATGGTAGCCTACAGTATGGGAAAAGATTTTCATCAATTCTGTATCTGGTAGAGGGCTAATATCCAAAATGTATAAAGAACTCAAGGAATCAGACATTATAAACTAAATAAATCCATTTTAAAGATAGCTTATAGATGTAAGCAGAGACTTCTCAATAGTGGAATCTCAAGTGGCTGAGAAACACTAAAAGAAACATCCAACATCCTTAGCCATCAGGTAAATACAAATAGAAATGACTTTGAGACCCCATCTTACATCTATCAGAAAGGGTAAGAGCAATAAATAATACCATAATATGAGTAACAGCTTATGCTGCTGGAAGGGTGGAGCAAGGGGAACACTCCTCCATTTCCTGGAAGGAGTACAAACTTGTACAAACACTGTGGAAACCTATATAGTGGTCCTCAGACAACTGAGACTATACCTCAAGACCCAGCTATTTCACTCGGGCATATACCCAAAGAACACTCTAT
This sequence comes from Neodon shergylaensis, assembly GCA_025134845.1. Lineage (NCBI taxonomy): Eukaryota > Metazoa > Chordata > Mammalia > Rodentia > Cricetidae > Neodon > Neodon shergylaensis. The sequence continues at coordinate 5,253,717 of JABTXL010000827.1, forward strand.
TCTACCACAAAGACACTTGATCAACAATCTTCATAATGGAGTTAATCATAACAGCCAGAAACTGGAAATAGCCCAGATGCTATATAGTGGTTTCAATGTAATCGACCCCCATAAGTTCACAGGGAATGGCATCTTAGCAGTCGTGGCTTTGTTGGAGTAGGTGTGTCAATGTTGAAGAGTGTGTCAGAGTGAGGGTGGGTTCTCAGGTCTCCTTTGCTCAAACTTCGCTTAGTGTGACATTCAGTTTACTTCTTTTTGCCAGCTGATTAAGAGGTAGGACTCTCAACTTCAGCACCATGTCTGCCTGGACAGCATCATCTTCCACCATGATGATAATGGACTAAACCTCTGAAACTTTGCCAGACCGTTAAATGTTTTTCCTTTATAAGAGTTCCATGGCCATAGTGTCTCTTCATAGCAGTAGAAACCCTAATTAAGATAATGTCCCTCACCCAAAAATGGATTAAAAAAATGTAGTACTTTCACACAATGCAGTATTCCTTATGTATTAAAAAAGGCAACATTATGAAACTTGTAGGTAAATGAATAGAACTAGAAAAAAAATTGTTGTAGGTGAGGTAACCAAGACCCAGAAAGACAAACATTGTATGTACTCACTTGTAAGTGATTATTAACTGGTAAGTAAAGGATAATCATGCTACGGTCCACCCAGAAAGGCTAAGTAACAGGCAGTGCTCTAGGGAACACAGGGGTCTTTTTCCCTGGGAAGGATGAACTAGAATAATTTTTTTGGGTGAACTGGTAGCAGATAGGGATGAACAGAGGAGATACCAAGTGGCAAGGGAAGGGATGGACAAAAAGAGCATGAGGATAGACAACTGGAATCAGAAGAGCAATGTGGAAACCTAGTGTAGTAGAAACTTTCAGGAACCTTTGAGGGTGACCCTAGTGAGAACTCCCAGTAATGGGGGATATGGAGCCTAAACAAGTCATCTTCTGGAGCCAGAGAAGCGGTATGGGAGGTCTTCTGTCTATGTGTTGCTTTTACTGGTTAATGAATAAAGAAATTGCTTAGAACCTGTAGCAGGGCAGAACTTAGGTAGGCAGGGAAGACGGAACTGAATTCTGGGAGGAAGAAGGCCGAGTCAGGGAGCTGCCACGGAGCCACCACCAGAGATAGACGTGCTGAAACTTTGCTGGTAGGCCATGACACATTAATAAAAATGGGTTAAATTAATATGTACAAGTTAGCGAAGAAGAAGCTAGAGCTAATGGGCCAAGCAGTGATTTAACGAATACAGTTCCTGTGTTAATATTTCAGGGCAAAGCAGCCAGAAACAAAAAAGCAGCCTCCTGCAACAGGCAAGACTCCCCGTGTGTTGGTACTAGGAAGCCAATGCCCTCCACAAAACCTACCTAAATCTGTTCTGCCTGAAAGACGTGTTGAGGCTATGGGTTGCAGAAATCATGGAAGAGTCCAAACTATGACTGGTTTAATTTGTGACCCATGCTATGAGAGGGTCATCTACCTAAACAACCAGAACCTTGAGGGTAGATAGCACAGCAACCTAGGGTAGAAGAGAACAAAGTCAATGAAATAATTTTTCATAGCATTCTGCTATACTCAAAAATGGGTGCCCAACTTAGTTTTCATCAGAGAGGCTTCTGCTGGCAGCTGGCAAGAGCACATGCAGATACCCAGAGCCAAACATTAGATGGGGAGAAAGTCCAAACTGGATATTTCTATTGGATCCCTCTCCTTAGAGTTTAGGTAACCACAGAGAAGATGGGGAGGAGAATTGTAAGAGCTAGAGGGGTCAGAACACGAGGACAACACAGCCCAAAGCGTCAACTAAGCATGCCCTCCCAGGGACTGAAGAGGCAATGGAGGCGCCTACACGGGCCTCTACATACATGTTATGATTGTTAGCTTGGTGTTTTTGTGGAATTCCCAATAGTGGGAATGGGAGAATCTCTGATTTTTTAGCCTGTTTTTGGACCTGTTTCCTCCTACAGGTTTGACTCACCCAGCCCTGTTATGAGGATTTGTGCCTAGTTTTAGTCTATCTTGATATAATCAGTTTGGCCAGTATCCCTAGGAGGCCTGCTCTTTTCTGAAGGGAAACAAAGGAGGCGTTCAACGATAGAGAGAGCTGGGAAGAGTGGACAGGGTGGAAAATGAGGTTGGGATATATTGAAAACAACAACGACAACAATACAAAATAATAAGAAAAAATAAAAAAAACAGTTTTGGGTCTAAGTCTTAAGTGTCACGACATCATATGATTGTGAGGTAACTCATTAATAGGTCCTGATGAAGTAGACTTTCTGATTTTGCAGATACATGCCTGCTCACTTGTTTTAAATTTATATGTTAGACTAATATCTTTATACAGATGATGTTATGGTGAATAATCTTGTAACATTAATGAAAATAAGGCATTTTATTTCAATAAAATCAAAACAAAAAGAAACAATATCTGGGCTGAGTTTGAGTTGTTTTTGAAATTTTTTCAATATATATTCAATATATATGAAATTATGAAGCACCAATCAGGTGTTATGTCGCTACAAACTTATTTTTATGTGACTTTGAATGACTCCCCTAATGCTGTTCCATAACTTGAGAAAAATAATGCATTTCATTTGTATTTTGTGAGGCTATTTTGAAATAATACTAAGTAAAAAAAAGTGGACCATCTGCTCTACAAACACTTTTCTCTGAATATCCCTCTAGAAGAAATCATTTGTACCGGAATGCAGGAGAGTTAACCTGCATCATTAATTCATTCACTAATTCCTCCAGGGCAGTGAATGTTTAGAATGAGTTAAAGGAAAATGATACAGTTTCATACTTGCTCTTGTATGACTGCTACTTGGGCTGTCATGACACAAAGATCAACATGTTTTCTGGGATATTGTTTACATTTTGGACTGGCACAAGATTTTGTCCCTAAAACGAATCCTTTTCTTCAGTGACAGAAAGGACAGAAAACAAAACAGAACAAAGTTGCCATTATTGTAACAATCAGGAGGATTATTACTTTGGGCTTATGTTTCATTAAAATATTTGCAGAATATTATGACCAAGATTAAAGTAGCTTTAGGGTTTGGAAAAAACAAAGCACAGCATACTTGTACTTCTTATAATATGACTATATATGTGTGCATGCAAATACATAAGCAAACATGCACATTTATTATACATATGTATATGTACATATAAACATCATTTTATATACAGCTATATTTAAAGAAAAAGCACTTGGTTTGTATGTTAATAAGAGTTTTATTTTACATATTGCATGCTTTTAAAGATTTGATATACCACAATTCAAACGAATTTGTATACATTTAATAAAAATGAGATGCAATCTCTTTTTTCCTTTATTTTTTCAAGAAACACTGGTTTTTGATTGCAGAACACCCTTATTTTCATACTGTGCTTGAAATGTTAAGGTCTTTGACAGAATTTTTCTTTACCGTTTTGAAGAAGTTCCCCCAGTTTTGCAGAGAGTCTCCCACTGCCAACAGTTGTTGATGTCTCTAGGAGCAGATGGTTTGTGGGGGAGGATTGTTGAATGAGACATGCTGCATCTGAGTCCCAAGACTGCACAGTTGCTGTTGGAAAGGTTACAGAAATGACAACTGGTATTTGCGGAGTTGCAAACCAGAGAGCGGAAATAGCCAGACCACTGCGTGGAGACCATCCAAAGAAGAAGACGGCTTGATGAAATCCTGACAGCTCAGAAGAGAAGATACGGTGACTGTACCGCATGTGCGTGGTGTGACTGTGGCTGACATGTTGGCAACGGCTCTCCTAGCTGTTCTTTCACAAGTTCCGCAATTCAACATTGGTGCGAGGGATTCTGTAGAAGTTTCTTTGCATTTTCCGTGAATGAGAGGCAGTGGATTTAGCCTTGCCCGTGTCCATGACATACACCTAGAGAAATGAAAAGTGTTGATTTTGTTTCTTCCATTCAAAAATATGGTGTGGCGGGATTATCTCTCATCATTTAATTGACTGACATGTTCTTTATCAAAGAAAATGTTGTATTTTGAAGCAAAAAGGTGATGCCCTACTTTTGGGTTGAATCAGCTCATCTAGATAGAAGGAGGTATTAGTAGGGACTAATTTAGGATTCATGCCTAGGAGGTTTCAGCGTCATTATTCATGAATTTATGGCATAAGGCTCTTCAAAGTCCATAGCACTTTAAGCTAGCAGAATAAGTAGACCTGGCTTGATGTTGTGAGACTTTTTTCTTTTCTCCTTCTTTTTCTTCCATTATTCACTGTCATTTGGTGACACTTTTAGAAACATCTTTCCGAGTATTTAAAAATTGAAGAAAGTAGCAGTACATATATTTTAATGATATTACCTTATACGAAACACTAATATTACATACTCTTAATTTGAGTGTAGAGTGGGAGATTCCTATAAGATATGTGTAATCATACATCTTTTTGAAAACCATAAATTAGAGGATGGCTTATACACAGAATATCAACAGCTAGTCAATTTACGTAACATTAAGAAGAATTAAGATGTAATCACACCTCATCAACCATATCTACTTTCCTCATTATCACTTTGTTACACCTCTCTCCTTTCAAGTAAGCTGAAAACATATGCAATATCATGATGTTTATTTTGATTTATGACACATAGACTTCTCTCTTTTTTTTCCAATGTGAAGAAAGTATACAACGTTCTAGCAAACAAACCTCGGCACAAAGAAATTACAAAACTCTATTCTAAAACAACTTGAATACAAGAGAAAGTAGTAGTCTCTATACATAAATTGCTTGAGACAATTCCGAAAGGCTCTTAAATAAATTCCCGTTCACTCTTCAAGCTGCTTGTTTCCTTCATGGAAGCACAAATATGAATTTCAGCACCATCATCCAGACTGAAATTAAAGAAAAGTGGTGACGTCAACATATTGCAAGTTATGTTCTTCTGCTGCTAGAAGTTCTACATGTGTTCAGCATTTGAATTCTTCCCGTGCACACAGTAGAGAACACTCAAAGTTTTCTCCCCTATCATTCTTAACATTAGTTTTCTGCACTTATTAATATTTTAGTGACAGTTGAAAAGGTGTATGGCATGAATTATTTTTGTTTCCATTCAGATAAATTTCTTGGTAGGCAACTGTAAGCAGAACAATTGGTCTTAAAGTGTAGAGAATTGCCATTTTTTTTCCATGTGAAGATACTTGAACACTGCTTTTCCTATTAATGTCATGGATTGATGTGGCATATTGTTACAGTTCGTAAGCTGCTATCAATGTGCCATTATTAACTGGAGTTCACAGGTTCTTGACTTACATGTCTCTGAGATACTGACAAATACATATTGGCTTACATCCATCATTATAGCATTATAAAGAGAAGTTTTATTGGCCTAGATATGTCCTGTACTCTATCTTTTCACCCTACATACCATTGCAATCCCAAATATTCACCAAATTTTGTATTGTACCAAAATAGAGAGGAATAATTTTAAGCCTAAAATTTATATTTTATAAAATAAAATTTACATGGAGGGTATTTCAGTTGTGAATAGAAATGAAATTTATTTCTTTAAAAATGCATGATGAGTGAATTTGGGAGGAACATCTGTGAAAATGTTTCTAAGAACTTGAATATGGGAATTGGTATGTCCAGCTCATGTTTTTTAAAGAGGAATATAGACTAATAATAATAATAATATAGATTTAGACTGAAATGCAGCAGTTTAAAAGCTCAAGTCTCCAAAAAAAACTACCTTTGTTTTGTTGGTTATATTCACTGATTCTTTAATAACTTGCAAACAATTAACAGTAATGTAGACTCTTTCAAAGCTAAATGTAACAATTGCCATATTTTGTTTATAATGGTTACATTTGAAAAATGTATATGTTTTCATGTGTACAATAATGAACAGAGAGAAAGCAATTAGGCTAAAGAGATAGGTACCATAGTCACTACAGAGTTGCTTTTATAACAATTAGATGCCAAGAAAATTGATGAGCAACTAATGACCTAGAAAGGATGTCTTCATGTGGAAACAAGTACTGAGGGAAATATTCATATTTGCTACTTAGTTCTTCTTATATAAAGAAACTTTTAATATTTCTCTGAGGAATTTTAGATCCGTTAAATATTGTTCTCAAAGGAGGAGGTAGCTATTTTTGAATTAGCAGGGTTTCCAAGAATTAAATTCTGGCAAGTTCAACTGCACTGCCTTGCTATACAGTAGACGGCGATGCTGATTACAATTGTATCGAAAATTATTCACTTGGTATATGACAGAATCAGCTCAAACAAAAGAAAAATGGATTTATTCTAAAAAATACAAGGATGATGATCTAAACATTTTTCCTGTGATAATAATTTTATTATAAAAGTTATATGTTATACATAAATAAAATTATATATAAATAAAATTATATAAGTTGCATTAATGTTAAAATTTTGACAGTATCATTTTCTGAAGAAAAGGACACTTATTACATCAATCATTTTGAATAAGGCAACAAATAGCCACGCCAATCACTTCAAGGCGCCAACAAATTATCAAAATAGTTATCTCTTTGTTTTAGAAATGACTATTACTCTGAAAGATTTGCTTGGTAAATACTTCAAAAATTTCAGCAGTACTTTACACAGACTGTAGTTTACATAATTATAGCAATAAGGTGATATATACACTCTTATTATAGTATTCAATTCATTGTCAACATATTTTAGTAAAATATTAAAAGAATGCCAAGAGCTTTGTTTACAAGATCCAGTAAAAATTAAGATTTAAAAATATTATTTTTTTATTCATAGAATATTTAAGTCATTTTACTGCTATTGCATTGTGCTAAACACTGTGTGTGTGTGTTTTTGATTTGAGAGAAGTTTCCAGGCATTTCTTGACTGAGTTTCCTGTTTGAAAGATGTATAAACAAGGAGATGGCCTGATAACAGCTTCATTCCAAGGTCATGGAACCTTTGTAACTCACTGGCTGCTGTTAAATTTATGTCCTCACTGTTTTAGAAGTCAGCTATTCATTGTAGGTCGGCATTTCATGGGGATGTGATCAAAGAAAATCACGGTTTTATGATGACTCAATACTCATGTCACAGTCTCCTTTATTAATAAAAATGCAAGAAGTGATGTGACAGGCATACGGCACCAAACTATCAATTAAGGTCCTTCTATGATGTTTTTGGCCTCAAAACTTAGCAAGTTATCAAATACTTCCTTTCAATTTTTTTTAATTTAACATAGATTTTCTTCCTATACGATATGTCCTGATTATAGTTCTGTCCCCTCTAGTTTCTCCTCACCTCCCATCCAATTCAGATCCACTCACTCTCTTTTTGGAGCAATAGCTGAGGGTGAAATGTCCACTGAGCTGATTTCCTTTACATGTGACTCAGGAAAGATACTCAAGCAAACAGAGGAAGGGAGCTACACCCACCACTGACTATTTGACTGAATTCTTTGAAGGAATGCTCTTGTTTAACAAGAGTATGTGACAAAATACTGCATGTCCACCCCTAGGTACCATGCTATTTTTATTCATGACCTTTGTCCCAGTGAAAGGTAGAAGGAAGAGTAATACTGATCCTCTTTGAGATCCTTACTTGTCTCCCAATGGGACTCTGCCCAGTGATTGGAACAAGCTGGAGGGTTGTTGTTGAAGCTGTAAAACTCCAGCTCTATTCGCCAATGTAGAGACCCATAAAACGTCTGTTTTAGCAATTTACACACATTATTGCTCGAGTGATTAATTTAAATTAAAAAATAGGATAGAAAAAGAGAAATCAGATGTGCCTATAAAAATACTTCAAGGTCTTTTTTTAAATCAATCCCTGCATTCAACCATTTAACAATCATTAAAAAAAAACTTCATAACTCTTGTGTGCCAGATTCTTAACAGTTATTCCTGAAGTCAAAGCTTTCCTTGCAACACAGCCAGACCTTAGAAGACTCCAAGAAACTTGTGATCCCTTCATAGCCACCTTGTATTTAATAATGCACAGAAATCAGCTCTCCTCCTTAGGATATTTTTTCAATGCAAACCCAACAGCCACCCCCGATTGTTTGCCTTCACCTCTAATCTTTCATTAAGTATCAACCTACATTGCAAAACTTCATACTTTTTCAAAGAAATTCTCTGTAGTAAAAATTTTCCATGATATTGGAAAATGTTGTTGAAAGCAAAAATACCAAAAAAAAGACCTATTAGAAATTACAGGAGGTAGACATGAAATTAATAAAGAATTCAATTATTTGAATTTTATTTGAATCGCAGCATACTTTGAAAGTTGAAAGAGGTATTTTTGATTTAGTTATTTGGATACCAGTTCACAAACAAGGAAAATTTATGGCACTCTATGATCAAATTCAGTATAAAATGTTTCTTCTTAAAGTTGAGCATGTATTTAATGTAGTCATGAAATTTAAAAATCCTTTGTTGATCTTTTAATCTTCTGTGACCTCTATTTTCACTTGTGTGACGTAGCAGGTAAGGTTGACTGATCTTTGGCATCCTATCTGATCAATACCCATGTCTGCCCCTTAAGGGCATATTTAAAGTTAATGTAAAAATTAATAAACCCTCTTTCCAGTGACTAATTAACAGGCATATGTTTCCTAAACACTGTGAAATCTTATAACTCCATATAATATATCACTGATGGAAATCAGGGCAAGGGCAGGAATCAGAACTATTCTCATCATGGTGAAGCTACTCAGTAAGAATAACTACTTATCTTTGCCTACTTACTCTTCTCTTGTTTTAAGGAAAATCTAAAGTCATGGCTGACTTGTGATCATTTTGTTTAAAAGAAACTTAGGTCAACATAAAATTGAATTATGTCTAAGGATTTATTTTTACCATCTTAATAAATAATTCCTTTTGTTCATTATAGATGAAATGTGCTGTTAGACATCGTCACCTGTCTTTGAACAACATAGCTTGCAAGGAATGTTTTCTTTCTTTTAAAATAAGGAAAGGTTTATTTGGGATTATGGCTCCAAAAGGATACAAGTCCATCACCATCAGAGCTGGAAAGCATGGCCACACATAGATACTTTCAAGGAAGCATTTTCTTCTCTTTTGTGATCTATTGAAAGACAAGGAGTCATCATTCCTTAGACTTAGTGTCTGAATTGGTCTGCCTATTGAAATCCTGAAATGTCCTCACATCTTTTCTGGTAATACTGACGTCACTGAAGACAAACGAAGGGAGAGGCAGAAAAACAACTTGAGCCACAAAATGTGAGTTTCTGCTCACTGACTCAGTGCTCACACTTTACACAGTATTTCTATGCACTCTTTAGTTTCACACACTTGGTGTTTTGCTACTTTTTTTAAAATTTAGTAGTGAATGTCTTAGAATGCTTCAGCAGTAGAGTGTTGAGATTCTCCCTGATGCTCAAGAGTACAAAAAGCTATAGTCACTATAAAGCCAACTCATGATAGAGGAGTTTGCTTAAGCATGCAGTATAGTCCAATTGAGTGAGAAATACATTTAAAAAAGGTTTTGTACTGACTGGTGACACACTGTGAACAGAGACTTGCAAAGCTTAATTCTTATTTCCCCTAACAGCAAGGTTCATAATTATTTAATTCCATGATCCAAAGAGCCTAACTAATCTTAATTATGAGAGTCAGCCACTAGTGAGAAAAGGAAAAAAAATTAATAAGTAGGCTCCTACATGTTATAGATTGACATGTACAGGTTAGAAGCAGCGATAGGCAGTTTCCTCTGTTGTAAAATTTCCAGTAGTCTGTTAAGGCTCAGAAAAATAAAGTCAATTTTAGTCATGAGATGCAATCTACACACAAGTTAGAATGGGCTGTCTCTCCACCAGGGGACATATACCTACACCCGCAAATCAGAAAAAGGTGGCTTCCACAGTGTATTTTATTTTCTGTATTTTATACCCCATTTTAACTAGTGACATTGCAATAGCTTACCTAAACTGTTTGCCAAGTGTTCATTTACTGATTCAAGTATCCTTCCTTTCCTGGAGCCCATTTATTGTGTTCTATGCACAAAGAAAAACATCTTTTGGTGTGTGCAAGAGCGAATAAAAGACTAAATTCCAGAGTCTGAATTTTCTTATTTGTTTACAAGAGAAAAGAGATGAACTTCTGCACAGTAGAGTACATTTCAGTCCTGTGCAATTTGTGCCAGCAACTTCAACCCTATAGGTGCACACCTCCTAGAGTGACATTAGTTCATGTTCAAAGAGTGATAAGAAAGTGAGAAGTCATTTTAGAATGGAGAACATACCTGAAAGGTCACAGCTCCAGAATTTACAGTGTTTCATAAATTTGTGAAATTGCTCATTGGAAAAGAAATAGCGAAAGCCATAAAAGTCCCATTCTAAGAGATTCTGAGCTAAAGAGGAAAATCTTACTGGGAAGATTGAACTTATATCATCTTAAGGCATGCAGAATCATATTTTTTGTCTATTACTATATCACCTCCAATCAGTGGAAGCCACCGTTTTTATGCGAGCAAACACAGACTCGCTCAGGACATGGCAACAGACTAGAGATGCTCTTTCTGTCCCGGAAACAGTAGACCTGACGGAAAAAGAAAATATCCAGATGGTATTTGTTCCCATTTCTAGTATGCAGAGGGAGACATTAGTAGCTAACGCCACATTTACTCCCTAATTCCAGGTAAATATTTTGAGGTAGTGATTTTGCCTAAATTGGCCAAACAGTTACACACTTTGGTTTCTGCTTCTATAGTATTTGAGTGAATGTTTTTGGCATTTTGAACTTTCTTTAAATATGATTAAATGTTACAGTTCTCTTTATTGTTGACTCTTTATCTAAGCACGCTGTGAAACTCATCAATGCTAACCCTGCTTACTTACCACTGACATGCCCTTGCTGAGAATAACTTTGCCTTTATTCCACCTCTCTTTGACTTAAAAACATGGATTTTCTAAGGTCTCCTTGACATTTCCACGTGGATGATTCAAATACCCGACCAAAAATGAGCAATGAAAAGGCTTTTTTTAAAATACAGTTTTTTTCCTGTGTTCAATGAATGGTACCGTCATTTATGTAATTACAGAAGGTAAGTATCATCCTCACATCCATTCTAGTGAACTCACATTGAACATGTGCTTCAAATTCTGCTGTAACCACCGGTAATCCCTTTGTTCATACTGTGTTAGTAATTTACAATTTGTTCTCTACAATCCCTTCTCTTTGTTCTGAAAGCTTCTCTTAGGTCCTCCGAAGCCTCTAATAATCAGTTTTATTTTATTTTTTCTTTTTGGAGATTTTTAAGACAGGGTTTCTGTGTGTAGCCCTGGCTCTCTTGAAGCTAGTTCTGTAGACCAGTCTGGCCTTGAACTCAGAGATCGCCCTGCCCCCTCATCCAGAGTTCCTGGCTCAGTTAAACAGTTTTCAAAACCCCGTTTTGTAATTGATGTTCAAGTATTTGATTCCTAATCATTGTTTTCCTTTTTTATTATTGTAAATTTTAATTATATCAAGTAATGGATGTCATTGTAACACTTTCAAAGAAACTATCATTGTACTTTGGTCTTACTTCTCCTACATTTCTCCTCTGATCCCCTCCCCCACTCTTTTTGATCTCTTTATCCCAACAAATCTTCTTTAGGCTCTCTTATTATTAATCTCACATGTTCATTTACTCCTTTTCATTGTAACTTTATTATTATTAACCATTATCATTATCATCATTATCATCATCTGAATCCTTACTATGCCTTTTGCTGCATTTGTGTGTCAGGTTCTCTCCGATTTCCCTTCTTTTAAACTCTTGTTTGGAGGTATTATTTCCTTTTCTGCCCAAACCCACAAGCCTAGTTCCAGGCCTGTAAACTCTCTTTGTGAGGCAGGTATCTGTAATCTATACATTTCTGAGTAATACCTTTCTGCATCCACATCTTCCTTCCACTTGAATTCTGAATGTAGAACTCAGTGCACAAAATCATTCAAAAAAAAAAAAAGAATTGTCATATAGCCGAATTATATCACAGATATTCATTTAAAGGACTTTATCTTACTACAGAGACACTTGTGCGTCTGTGTTTATTGTTGCTATATTTCCAATGCTTAAAAAATCAGATAAATGATCTGCTGTGATATGCAAAAAAAAAGAAAGAAAGAAAAGAAATCGAATGAACCTGTATCTCCATCAGCCTGTGAATGGGTCCTGAAAATGTGGTATATGTATACAGAGTGGAATATTGCTGAGCTTGGAAGAGGAAGAAAATCACACATTTTCAGGAAAATAGATAGAATTTGAAAACTTAATACTGAATAACTTCACTGAGGCTGCAAAGGCCAAATTTCATGGGTTCTTTTTCATATAGGGTTACTAGCTTCAAATGTTTTACTTTGTGTGTTGACCAAGAGAAAATGCAAGCCAGGAATCAAAAGCCATGATCTTTGGATACATGCTAAGGAGAGGATAGTGGATTAAAGACTAAATTACAGCAAAGAGGATGAATAATGGAGTCAGAAAAAGTTTAAACAGGTTGGTGGAGTGATGAGATTGGGGATATAAGGAGACAGGAGAATGATCAACCAAAATGAAACTCATATAGGAAAACTATATGATAACTTATGATCTTGAAACTCAAGTAAAAGCCAGACAATTTGATTTGTCCAAGTCGATGCTGGTGAGTATTATAACTGTATCCTGGAATGTGATTTGTGTTAGGACTTAATCCAATATATTACTGTCTTTGTCGCGATATCAACAACCACCAGAGACCTGTTGCCTCCTCTCGTCTCCAAGTGACATTCGGGGAACCAATCTATACCTACACTGGGGCCCACAATATACACACATATCTCAATATGAACCTATTTATTGATGCAGAGAAACAGACCCATGAGGGATAAATGCTTGCTTTGTATTTCACATGAAGATAGTATATTGCCAATGTAACAATAGCTAACAATATATATACCATTTAACCTATATGTACAATATTTATGATTAGAATTAAATGTCCCCCCCAGTGTCCCCCATATCTTCCTATTTAGCTCATAGGATTTTGCAAAGTCTATCAATGAGAATTATTACTTCATCAATGGATTCATTAATTCAGGAATTATAGCTGAAATGGTGCAAAGTACACATGACCGGTTCATTATACATGAATAGTTAATAAATGTGGCATATCTGATATAATTATAATGTCAATATAATATACTTCAGAGTTCTAGAGTATCTTATGATGGGATATTTGTTATTGCCATTTTCCTAATTTTAGATTAGTCATTTAGGGAAATTATTTGGAACAATTTAGATATTCTCTGAAATCGCTTTATATATTGATTATTTTTTCCACAGAACCTGCTTACCTGTTTGGAAATGTTTATTCAGATCTTGGAATAACACATGAAATTCCCCAAATGCCAAGACAGTTGTAGTTGAGCCAGAGAAAATTTTAATATTCATTATCAAGTATGAAAACAGATTTTTAAACAGAAGATAAAATACAAAAGAAATACATCATGAGTAGAGGTGAAAACATAGGGAAGATGAACTACAGAAAACTGAAAAATGACATTAAGTGCTCACAATAGTTGGGAAAAAAGAATTTAGCTGAGTTTCCTCAGTTATAATTTTATTGCTTCGATATTATCTGAATACCAAATTAATGTGTTTACTTATTGAGGAATGCGCCAGCTCCATTGATCACACAAAGTGAAGCATATGATTGGTTTCGGCATTAGGGAATGAATGCTGTATGAATATAATGATTTCAGATTGTCTAGCAAATTGATGGATCTTGCTCATAAACTTGTAGTTAGATATGTGATTGCATATATGGCTTGTTTTAAGCATGGAATTGAATTGTCTCCACATTTTTCTAATTGTGCTTTCAAAATGAAGGCCCACTGGGTAAACAAGCATGAGATTCACCACCTGCAGTAGATTATAAATCGCTATTAAATAAGTAGGAAGATTATTCTGTAAAACCTCATAGAAAATTCACTTCAGAATGCTAGAACTAGAACAGATATTTCCTGAGTCCTTTCTCTGTTTATATGCCTTCATATTTTATTTTATTTATTTATGACATTTATGGTTATCATGCAACGGTAAGACTTACCTTTTCCAAAGAACAGGCTTATTGGTGAGGTTCTAGAGTAAATGAATCTTGGTTTAATTTACACTATTCTCTGTTTTCCAACTTCTATCAGAACTCTGGATTTATTCATTGAGCAGAAATTCTTCTATGCCTCGAATATGTGTGGGACGTGGAGAGTTTGAAACAGGTCTGTGTCTAGAGAGGACTGGCATAAGGATGATTGTCCAAAGCATTCTCTACTCTGCTCAGAAAAGTGCATATCTTGTGGTTAGAAACACAGTGTAAGTTCAGGTTAAAGACCCAGATTCCCCTGCAACCTTAGCTGGGGAAATAATAGATCCTGAGCATACTGGGATGAATGGTTTTCTACACCATTGTCCTCTTTCTCATTGTCCTTCAAGTTGGTTTTGCTGAACTGTTTTTGTGCTCCAAAAGCAGGACCATGGTCACAAAAAGAAAGATATGACTTTTGATATTCTCTGTTGCTAGATTTTGGGATGTTGCTGTGAGGACCACCACTTTTAAAAGATTTACTGCCTTTAATTAAGTGTACCTGTATGTGTGTGTCTGCGTGTGCACATGCATATGCATTTGATTGTATGTGTAAGTGTGTGTGCAAGTGTGTATGTGGCAGAGGTGTGTTAGTTCTCATATGAGCACAGATGCCTCAGCAGTTCAGAAGCTGGTGTTGAATTTCAAGGGCCTAGAATTATAACCAGATGCAAACAGTTAGATACTGGTGCTGGGAAAGGAATTCAGAACCTCTCCCAGAAATGTTTATGGTCTTAACCACTTAGCTATATCTCTAACTTCTAAATCACCATTGAAATGTTGAATGTTATTTGGGGGGAAAAAACTACCAGCTTATGAAAACTCACATAAGAAATATACATTAAATCCAGAAAAAAAAAAACATAACCAAGAGAGCTAGTTTGAAGTTTTAGGGATTCCTTCCTCTTAACTGCCTTATTTGCATAGGCAAATAAAATGTCTTCCTCCAGCACAAAGACTAAAACTGGTGCACACACTCCCCTCCCAGCCTGTTCATATAAAGGCTTTGGAGCAGAAATACAATGTCAGGGATTGTAGTTCGCAATTCATTTGCTGATAGTTATTGGGACAATAGTGTTACAGCTATGCAGCAGATGGCTGTGCCCATCCTCTGTCTCTCTCCAGTGGCAAGAGAAAATGTACGTAGGGAAGAAGCCAACACAAGATCTGGATTCTGCAGTTCAGCCTAAGAGAAACTATCTTCATTTGAAGCAGATTTTAAGAGGGTTTATACCTAACGTTTCTACTGAAAACAAAGAATATTTTGCTCTACTTCTTTACAGTTATGGCAGCTTTTATACATCATTGAAACAAACATAGCTTTTGAGTTGGCTACATTTGTTGTGAGATGTTTTTAATTTGTAAGATCTTTATGATTAAATTCTAATTTTAAAAGACAAGTAAAAAAGGCATGCATACTTGAGTAGATCCATGTCTCTAATAAGAGGAGAAACTTCTAACAAGACAATTATCAGAGTGAACTAGGGTAATCGCCAAGTCAGAATTCTCCTAGAATCAGAGCCATCCTTGGAGACTTGTCACACCGAGTATCTACAAAAACCGACTCAATGGAACCACTGGTCCTCCAAGGCTTTTCCAAAAAGAATTGCACAATCAAAGTTTATTGGTAAAGGTTCCTAGATGCGTTTGATAAAATAGAAGAAAATCTAGACATATTAACAAGGGAAGATATCATCAGGGAGAACCTGGATAAGGTTTTGCATACATCCTTGAGGATCGGGAGTTTGTTTACATGAGTCTTTTACAGGAGAAACTTTGGAGCTTTCCTAGAACATGTGTATAGAGTTCACTGAAGGAGTACAGAGAGTCACTACATAGACACAATGAGACAGTAGAAACAACTAGCCCTAAAGCAGGGGAATAGATATTCAAAATTGATAAATCAAAAGGTACAAATAAAGAAATAAAAGACGTTCGAATTAACAGACAGACTGAAAGTCAGACAGATATGATTGGAAAATGGAGGAAAGAGATAAAAGTGGGAGGAACGAGGAGTGGGGTAATATAGATACGTTGTTACTAAAAGCTTGCAAGTGGCCTTGGAATGTAGAAACATAATTAATATCCACCACTAGATTATGTCACTATTCTGTCATAGGCATATTAGGAGATAAAGTAAGTACCTGAGATTATGCCAAAACAAATTTATTGTTTATTTACTTACTAATTTATTTATATGTATGTATGTATGCTTGTGTGTGAGGGGTGTGTTTGCATGTGCGTGTAGACCATGGTATGTCTATGAAGGTCAGAGGACAACATGGGGTCAGTTATCTCCTTCTAGTACGTGGGTTATGGAGATTGAACTCTTGTCCTCCAGAGTGGCAGCAGGAGCCTTTGCTCACGGGCCAACTCACCAGCACCCAAACAGTTTGTTTTTGAGGGTTACTCATTCAGGAAAAAAAAAAAGAAAACCGTAAAAGAGTGCTATAGCTCCAACACTCTAAAAGTTGATAAGAGAATTAGCATTTTGCGGAAATCTGCAAGTTTGGCTCCGCTAATCTCGCAGAATTGTCGAGAAATACATAAAACAGTAGGATGCAGTCAGTTTCAGACCCCAAACAGACATCTACGGGTGTTAAAATGCTGAACAATCTGTAGTAACAGATGTATTTGTATATTTGTCCTGCGTTTTATTCCACCACATATGGCTTTGTATTAGCACTGAGCAAGAGCGCTGTTCCGCTGCTTCTGTGGCTGCAGTCAAGGCAGAAATGCCATTTATACACATGTTCCCACCCAGGTGCTCCAATTATATCTGACTCTGTCGATTTTCTATGACATTTTGTTATAACGTTAGGTCACCAGAGGCATTGAACAGCACAGAAAAAGATTTTCGTCCATTCCCCTTGACAGACTGACTCCCATAGAATGTATGGAACCATACACTGTCTCTATTCAATATTTTATTAAAAGATTTCACAATAGGAAAAACCCTGCGTATACGCACACAGTTGGCCACATCGTCCAGGGTTTCCAGTTCTTGCAAAGCCAGTTAGTTCAGTTCCACGCTTTTCCCCAATCTTGCTCTTGGCCGCCACATTTCGCTTGGAGAGAAAACTGAAAACAAAAGCTGGGGCCAAGAACCACTGGCTTGGCCTCAACAAGTGTCGGTTATTGAATTCAGAAACTGGGAACAAATGGTTCTGCTTTAACAAAGCGGGTAGTAAGGGATGACAAATGGACAAGATGAATTTCATAGGTCAACACAGTGCAGATTATCATGCTGCACGATATAATGGATTTTTGTAATTGTCCAGCCTTGTTTGATAGGTTCTAGTTGATCATAGGAGTGCAGTATATATAGGAGTAGCCATATATCCTTGGCCTGTTGGGACTTGAAATCATATCCCATTCTGTTGATAAGTTAGAACCTTTAATGAGGCAAGTCCTAAAAAGGGTCTCTTTGAACATACTCTTCCACTGATAAATAAAACAAATCAAAACAGTAATTAGTCTTACCCCTTCCTTCCCAGTCACAGTGAAGAAGAAGGTCTGAGATTCTGTAGAAAGCAACACATGTGAAACTTACCTAAGTCACATTAATGAGACCATTTAATCTGGAAAAGATTGAATCTAAACTCTGAAGCTCTAGGGAAAATGGGATGCAGAATGTTTTGCAAGCAGCTCATCCGACTCCTCTCTTACCCCACCCTCTGCTACTAATGATCAAAAACACACTCAAGTTGCATCCACTTGAACTGACCAATTTATTTCAAATTTCTCAGTGATAGATTTTTAAATTATCTCTAGTAAATGCAAGAATTAGTATATAAAAGGCTCTAGATACCACTCAGTGGAAATATTGTATTCTTAAGTGGGGAACCAATCATGACATAATTTTATAAAGTATCTCCTGTATCTCTCAGGCTTTTAGACTAATAAGTGGTAAATTATGCTACTTCTGTGGTTGAAATACTCATAATTGATTCAAAATACATGAAATATTTTATGTGTATTTCTACTCATGCAACATGAGTCATTCAAGGGCAAAATTTACAAGAATGAATGATAAAAGATATTTGTCTGTAATTATCACAGTATAAAGCATTTTTGATACATTTACTCAGTACCATATTTCATATTTTTCATCTTGGACACACTTTGTTTTAATAAGCAAGTGTTACATCAAACATGCAGGTTTTATTATTTTATTTTATATGCTTGTAAATATGGAAGATATAAAATATAAAACACAGTAGTCATAGACAATTCCCGGGTAATTATTTTATATGTTTATTTGATAATAAAGAACAGATGTAGACATTCTGCAGTTATAAAGATTGAATAGATGTGTTGTGTCTCATGTGCTTTATTTTAATGCCCGTATACTCACAAATGTCTATATATGTATGTAACCTAAAATTTCACAAATATCAGAAAAATATAAAGTATGCATAACAATTTTTCTAACAGTGAAATAATATGACAATAGATAATGATCAAAATGTAATGTAAAAATAACTCAGTCTGATGTTCTTATGTTATTTCTTTTTTATTAAAAGGGTAGCAATATATGTAGGCTTAGAAGAAAAAAGAGAAACGATAAAGTCCTTAAAATAAAAGGAAAGAAAGAAAGGGCAGCAATAAATATTTGTATGTGAGTAGTTTTAGGAAAATAACAAGCAAATTTGGAAAGATTCCAATGAACTGAGCAATCAAATTGGTGTTGATAAAATTCAATGAGTTTTGTAATAGCTTATAAAGAAGAGGTAAAAATCATTTTTTAAAAAACTGTATTTTGATAAGATGTGAAAACTGTTGCAATATTAACATGTATGTATGTTACTAGCATGTATGTATGTATGTTATGAGGAAAGGCAAATACAGACACAGTAAGTATAGCTCTGTTTTGAATGGTGCGTGACTTCCCCAACTTAAAATAAAAAAAAATAAATTGAAGCAAACAGATGTCTCTGCTTATATGTTAGATTAAGCTGTATGTGTATTTAAGTATTATCAACAGTGCCTGCTCTCTTAGGACTATTTTATAATGTATTTTATAATTTTAATTTATTTCATCTTCTTAAGTCATTTAGTTATTCATGAAGCATACTACCCTCATGACTGTAAATATTTAGACTCTCGTTTTCATAGCTTCATGTATCTTTCCAGGCATATTTTTGTAAACACGTTCAATTTCAAGCTATTTATTTTTATCTTTCTATCTGTGTACACGTATGAGTTTATTTAGGGCCCTAGGAAGGCCAGAAGAGAGTACTGTATCACCAGGATCTGAATCCACTACAAACTATAAGCAGTACCCACTGTTTGTGCTGGAAACCAAATCTGGGTCCTCTAGAGTTGCAGCAAACCCTTTCCAGGCCCTGAAGATACTAATTTATTAACTCAAGGTACCACTTCAATTCTTTGGCATTCCAAGTTAAAACATTTTCTTCATTTTTAAAGTATGACAATTTGAGCATAGAATCCAACAGATAAGCTACTTTTGTAAGTCATGGGAAAATGTCCACTTGCTAGCCATGAGATTATAGTACAGTTTGAACTGGATAGCTCTATATTTTCATTCTATAAGCCTGATACAGCATTGTACTCAGGAAAACTGTGAGTGGTTGGGAATTAGTCAGCTCATCATACTTTCAACTCAGCAGTATTAGGCATAACAAATAGTCCATAAATCAGCCATCAACACTTCCACCCTGGTAATTTTAAAGCTATGTGTATAGCTTTAGCAAAATCTATCTAGCTGTTTTGGGTGTTGTTGCTGAAATTAACACATTCTGGAGTGATTTAGCAAGAGTGTCAAGGATAAATTATTTAGATCAAGATGAACTGTGTGCATGTCCCATAGGAACTTGTCCTTTATTTGCGGTTGTCAGTATACCTGCCCTATTGTTGAAGGTGCCATTCCTCAATCCGGAGTTCCTAAAGAGCATAAAAGAAGACAAAGATGAAAGCAAACAAACAAGCTCATAAGGATATGTGTGTCCTTGTGTGTATGTGTGGTGTGCACATACGTGTGCACATTTGCGTGTCGATCTCTTTGTGTGTATGTATATTGCATGTGTGCTTGCATGTGTGATTTTTCTCTTTGCCTTTGACAGTTTGTGTGGGGCGGGTATCTGCTTGAGTTCCTGCTTGGACTTTCTGAGAAGGAATGACTGGAAGCTGAAATCAGAAGGAAAACAAAACTTTTCATCAAATATACGCTACAACGCCATAAATCAAATTATCATTTCTTAATCATCTGCTTAGAATTCAAAGAGATGCATAGACAAAAATAGAAGGGAACCATCTTCATATAGACTGGTAATAAAAATGGCTAGTGGAATGAAGGCTGCATATGAATATCATGGAATAATGGCACTAAGATATCTTCCCCACTTAACAGATTCAAGCTGCTTGTCACAATCGTGAGATCCAACTAAAACCGTAGATAAAGCAAATGCATTTAAATGAACCAACATAGGAACATTAAGGAATTACTAAGCAGAGAAATTTCAAGGTGACTAAACAGGATAAAAAGATATTTCTCGAACACTCTAATTGGCCATGCACAATTTTGAGAAACGTGATGAAAGTGATAAAAGAACGAAGGGACAGGCAAAGAAATCAAAGGGTGATTACATATAATAAACTCAATTACCAAAAATAGATACACAGATACATTTAATTCTAGGGAAACGGTATCGGCAATCAGCAGTATTTGGTGGACCTAATTCAGAAACCAGCATTGTTCAGCAGCTGTGAAAGATGAACGTGATCACCCTGCCCTTGCTCTTGATATTAAAGAAATGGTCTTGACATTTTGCTCTAGTGAGAAATTTCCTGGTTGCTTTTTTCCTCAAAATTAACAAAATCCCCTTCCGTTTCTACCTTGCCAAAACTGCTTTGACTTTATCCAGTTCTGGACTGCATTAGTTGGGAGCAATTAAGTTATCTTTTAGTTTTTTAAAAAGTTAGGGCAGTAGATTTTATGCCGCTTTGCTAATCTCAAAAATCTATCTTTGATGCTTACAATAAATCATGTTTCAAGGTGTTTTTGTTCTCGATATAGTAGAAAAGTTTTTATAAGTTGCATTATAGAGTTTGGGAATATTGAAATCTTTCAGTTGCTGATTTAATAAACACTCAGATGAGTGAATTCCCCTCAGAAATGGACTGTAAAAATCTGATTTTTATTGCAGTCTTGGAGCATTTATATTGTAGTAGGGACTGCGCTCATTCAAATGACAAAATAACACTTGCATTTACGTGTATGAGTGAGATTTTTCAATAATTATTATTTTTCATCCTGGTCTTTTGATGTAAAAATTTCTTAGAGTTACAACTATTAGTATCTAGCAATCCTTTCAAATGCTTTAGAATGGTCTGTGTTTGGTTATGTATTTATTTTGGATATATCTAACAAATATATCAGATTCTTGAGAATTTTTGTAGTCATTTTAATTATTCTTAATGTACCTTTTAAATTACTTTAGTAGGTTATAGTTTATCTATAACAAATTTTGTGGGTTATGATTCTCTTTCAGTCCAACTAGTAGTCTGTCTTCAAATACAGTGCTACTCAAAATTCCTTGTTATCTTATAACCTTGGGATTGCAGTCAAGTCAACTGAGTTGTTAACATCGACTGCCCTCTCTAAAAAGCTTTCCTGGAACATGTTATATTGATTAAAGTTTGTGATAATATAATTTCATCATTGCAGATTATTTCTGTAATATTATATTACTTTATTTTACTTTTAGTACTTAATCAACATTTTTTTGTTTTATTTTTCTTTTATTAAAAATAGTTCTTTTCTCATACAATATGTAGTTTCTCTCCTTTTATTCCTCATAGTTTCTTCTTGCCTTCTCTCTTCTCTAGATTCACTTTCCTTCCATCTTTTCTTAGAAAAGAACAGGCTTTTAAGAGGTCACAATCAAACATGACAAAATAAAATATAATAAGATGAAGCAAAAACTATCTTACTGAAGTTGCAGAAGGCAGCTCAATAGGAGGAAAAAGTCCCTAGAGGATGAATCAGAGTCAGAGACCCACTTATTCTCAGAGTTAGGGATTCTGTAAAAGTCCTAAACTATTAGCTGTAATATGTACACAGAGGACCTGGTCCAGACCCATGTAAGCTCTGTACTTGCTCTTTTGTCTTGCTTACCTGGTGTACTTTTCCCCTCTGGCTCTTATACTTTTCTTCCTTTCTCCAGTGGGTTTCCCTGAGCTCTGGTGCAACGAACTAGACTGAGACCTATTAGTTTCTCTCCAAGTAATGTCTGGCTGTAGGTCTCTAAGTCTATTTCCATCTGCTGCTGGAGGAAGCCTCTTGATGATGACTGGATAAGGCTATAAGTACAGTAGAAAATCATTAGTAGTTATTTCATTGATACTTTTTTTGTATTTGGTTTTACCCCAGGTCTTTGGGCTATCCACTTTCTGGTTCTTGGTCACCCAAGCAATGTTGGGAAACAGTTGCTTCTTGTAGAGTGGGCCTTAGGCCAAACCAGATATTGTTTGGGTTTCTTTGACTGTCTGCTTTCCATTTTCCTCGAGTCGATTGCCATCTTTTAATTTTCTGCATTTTTCTGTAGTACTACTTTAAAGAGACAATAATTCCCTATTACTTTTACTCTATCATCATAGATTTGTTATACAATACTATTTTTGTTTATTGTTAAATGTTTGATAGTTTTGATGATAGTATATTCTGAGTTATTTGGAATTAATGAATAATTTTATAGTGTTTTCCTACTCATTTTCTCATCTCATACTTTTAATTAACAATATTAGAAAAACATTATTTCATATGTTCAATGCTGAAATTTCTATGCATATTCTTAGAAGCTGATTTTGTTTTTCAAATTTTCTAAATTATTTTTCTTCTCTTATGGTTTATTGTAGAGTAATAGCATTTTTGACACTTGTCCCTCACCCCCTGCCTTTCTTTTAGAAGTACTCTCTTTAGTAACTACTGCAGTCTGAAATTTTAATCTCCAGCCTTCTATCAATGTAATAATCCACTCCCCTTTTTAAGGATGGCAGTAACATTTTAATGTCATTTGGGTTAAAGGGAATAGCTATAACAGAATTTGAAACAATTGGAGACAGATTTCATTAAATTACATTTCTGCAAAAAGCCCTACAGAGCTGAATACAAAGGGGACCTACCAATGACTCAGTGAGCAAGGGTCACCTTGTCTTCAGTCAAATGGAAGCTAAGATCAAGTGCCATATTATGGGATGACAGGAGGACAAAGTGGTGTGACTCCAGCCTGCTGAAAAACTAACCAGGTAGATCAAGGATTACTTTAGGTGAGATGAGAAGATGGACAGACATGTTCTTTCAAAGGGTAGCCCCAGCTTGAGGACCCCAATCTATTGCAGGTGTGAATGCAAACTTGTTCAACCACTCTGGAAATCAGTATGGCAGTTTCTCAGAAAATTGGGAATCAACCTGTCTAATAACCCAGCAATACCACTCTTTGGAATATACCCAAAAGATGCTCAATCATACTACAAAGGCATTGGTTCAGCTATGTTCATAATAGCATTATTTGTAATAGCCAGAACCTGGAAAAAAACCTAGATACCCCTCAGCCAAAGAATGGATAAAGAAAATGTGGCACATTTATAAATTAGAGTACTACTCAGCAGTAAAAACAATGACACCTTGAATTTAGCATGCACATGGATGGAACTAGAAAACACTATACTGAGTGAGGTAACACAGACCCAAAAAGATGATTATAGTATGTACTCACTCATAAGTGGATACTAGCAATAAACAAAGGATATTGAGCCTATAGTTCATGATCCTAGAAAAACTAAGTAAGAAGCTGAACCCTAAGGAAAACTTATATAGAACCACCTGGAAAGCCAAAATAGACAGGATCACCTGACAAAATTGGGAGCATGGGAGTGGGGAGAGAAGGAAGGACTGAAGGGGAAGAGAAAAAAAGAAGGGGAGGGACTAAAAGAACTTGAGGGAACAGTATAGTTGAGATGGAGGAAGGACAAAGATGCAAGCAAGAAGAGAAATATCTTGATTGAGGGAGCCATTATGGAGTTAGCAAGAAACCTGGCTTTAGAGGACTTCCCAGGAATCCACAAGGATGACCTCAGCTCAGATACTAAGAGAGGAGAGGGTGCCCGAACTGGCCTTGCCCTGTAGCCAGACTGCTAAATATCTTAAATATCACCATAGAACCTTCATCTAGCAACTGATGGAGACGTAGTCAGAGATCCTCTTCGGAGCACTGAACTGAGCTCCCATAGTCCAGTTGAAGAGTGGGAGGAAGGAGAATATGAGCAGAGGTCAAAACCATGATGGGCACACCCTCTGAAATAGTTTGCCTGAGCTAATGGGAGCTCACCAACACCAGCTGGAGTGGGAATGAACAAGCATAGGACCAAACTAGTCTGTTTGAGTGTGGTTGACAGTTTCACGGCTGGGGCAGACTGTGAGGCCCCTGTCAATGGCACCAGGATTTATCCTTACTGCTTGTACTGGCTTTGTGGAACATGTTCTCTTTGGAGGAATACCTTGCTAAGCCTAGATATAGTAGGGAGAGCCTTGGACCTTCCCAAAACAATGTGCCTTACTCTCTCTGAAGAGTGGAAAGGAGTTGAGTGGGGAGGGGGTAGTAAAGGAAATGGGAGAAGGAGAGGGTGTGGGAGCCTTTTAGTTTCTCAGAAATAAAACATTTTAATCCCTCAATCATGGCTTTAGGAATTTACAGTGAAATTGAAGATATTCTTTATATTAACACTATGTAATGAAATGTCAAAGCTTATGAAACATTATTAATTCATTTTTAATATACATTAAAAGCATATAATACAAAAATGTTTCCAGTTAGACATCAAGAAATCAAGCTGTTTTCTTTCATTCTTTTTTTTGTGACTGTTTTTCTTTGGTGTAGCTCTTGTTGCCCTGACACTCACTTTGTAGAGCATGTGGGCCTCCAGCTCAGAGATCCACCTGCCTCTGTCTCCCGAGTACTGGAATAAAAGGCATAGGCTACCGTGTTTTGAGATATATATGAATTTTAAATTGTTCCTATTGCTGTACTTATAATATGAGCATCAGTGAGCTACCTAAGAAGCAATGTGATGTAAGAAACCACTCTGAAACTCAATATCATTATAAATAATTTCACCTGGGAATGGTGAAGGGAGATTAGATTTAGTTCCTTTTGGCTCCAGACTTCTAATTATCTCAGATCCTCTCCACATCTTACTTTATCTAAGTCGAGCACTGTTGATGACTCAGAAAGTAAGTGCAATGGTTTTCCTGAGCTTGGCATTCTTGCCCATAGGTCAATGAATAAATGCAGTCTGAAAATCAAATCTATGCCAAGATGCAGAGCTAATATATTTTGCCTCTATCTAGAGGAATTATGCTAATGATAGAAAAAAACAAACAAATTCGAAGTTACTAAAGTAAACTAAACAGCAACAGGAACAAAATAAACAGGAGAGGAGAATACTGGGGATGAAACAATTCACCATACTTAACCCTAACTAAGCCAACCACCTACCTACGTACCTTCTCCCCTAGGTCCCTCCTTCATTTCCCTTCAGAAAAGAGCAGCCCTCACAGGGATGTCAACTGAACATGGCATAACAAGATGTAAGATAAGAGTAGACACAAGACCTTTATTAGGCTGGATGAGGAAACCCAGTGGTAGGAAAAGGACCCTGAGAGCAGTCAAAAGAGTCAAAGTCAATTCCCACTGTTAGAAGTCCCACAAAAACATCAAGTTAACAACTATAGAATATATGCGGAGGATCTTCTGCAGACCCATGCAGGCTCTGTGATTGCTGCTTCAGTCTCTCTAAAGACCTATGACCTCTGCCTAGTTGATTCTATAGGCCAAGTTCTCCTGTGTCCTCAACCCCTGAGCCTCCTTCAATTCTTCCTATAACTGTTCCGCAGTGTTCTCTGAGCTCAGCCTAATGTTTCACAGGGGTTTCTCTATTTGTTCCCATCAACTGCTAGCAGAAGCCTGTCTGATACGAGGCCGGACACTAATCTATGAATATAGCCGAGTATCACTAGAAATTGTTTCATTAAATTTACGTTCTCTAAATGCATGTATGTTAACAACTATTAATTGGTTGTAGAGATTGTGCAATCAAACTATATAATGACAAAATAAAGTAAGTACTATTGATTTGAAGACGTTTAATGACGAAAAATAAGAGTTTCATTTGAGGTTACTTAAATAACAGTTTTGGTGATAATTTTGAAACTGGAATGCCACTTGATGCCATAACTCAAAGATTCCCAATGATAAGGGAGTATTTCTATGACTGTGGCAGAAATCTCACTTTCCTCTTGGCCCTGGGGAAATTGCTCATCAAAGGACACTAACAGAGTGAATGCATCCTTAATGGAAAGTGTCTTCAAAATGACTCTAAAAATTGCCTGTGTTGTGTTGAAATCACTTTGAGACATTTGGGCTTTGACTATAGGTCATTAAACATATTTTCCTGATTCTTTGATGTTCGAACAAAAATGGTTCCTTCAATCAGGAGTTTGACATGCTCTACAGTCACTTAAAAATTCTAGAGAAATTTGTGATTATGCTTAGTTTTTTATTCCCATACTATCCTCCTTTGCCTCAATTATTTTCTTTTTAATCATCTTTAAATATATATGTGGTACAATTTATTTCCCCTGTACTTATTTATTATTTGTTAATGTATCCATGCTTCATTAATGATATAATTTCTCTCTATATAAATTTTAGTAATTAAGTATTGTCAGATTGTATTAGACATGGAAACACAGCACCCATGGTGACAGAAAGGGAAATGATATGTCCAGTAGAGGGTGCTACTCTACAAAATGATTTCAAACAGAGATGTCACAAGGCTGTAAGAACCTACACACTAGCAGCATAATTTATTGCACTGCTGTATATTTTGAAGAATGTTTCTTTTACGACATTTTCAGAGAAGTAAGAGCCATGCCCCGCCCCTTAATTCTTGTGAGGAGTTGATATGCTTATACAATCCAAAGTTGGATGCCCCAAAGTTACAGAAGAACTTTGGGTGACTGTTCAGGAAGCCAAATGCCCCTCCCTGCTGTTAGGTAACGTTACACCCTTCTGGGGTCTTTGATGGAATTAAAGACTATAGTTAAATTTACAGTTTTCCTTAGTTTTGATAAAAGATATGTTAGGTATAAATCTTTAGACTCACAAAGATATAAAAAGTAGGGCATTTCTTCTAAGTTTGCCAAATACAAATGGACTGAACATTGCAACTGCAATTCTTACTTGATAACTGTTTCTGTTATGCACATTTTTCTGTGTTAAAGTTAAAAATCTTCCTTTTTAATAATACAAAAGGGGGAATGATGTGGAACAATCAGTGTAAACTGTAAATATATATTATTCTCATTGGTTAATAAGAGCTCATTGGCCTGTAACTGGGCAGGAAGAGACTGGGTGGGAGCTGAGACTAGGAGGATTCTGGGAAGAAGAAAGTCGGAGTATGAGGATACTCATAGGAAGCAGGAGATGAGCATGCTGTGTTGAGACAATGAGCCACCAAGTGAAAGAGGGAAGGTAAGAAATATGAGTTAGTTTATGTTGTAAACACTAGTTAGTAACAAGTCTAAGCTATTGGCTGAGTATTTATATTTAATATTAAGCCTCTGTGCATTTAATTTGGAGCTTTGCAGTCCAGACAAAAACTCTGCCTACAAGTAGGAATAACAGAGCTCCTGTATCTTCATAAGTAATATTCAATTGTAGGAAAATGTTGTTACAATTGTATGAAGCTGAGGTTACTGTCTTTGGAATTTGTTGCCATAAACAAAGTGGTTCTTAAAACAAATGCAATATGGACTCGGAGTCCCTCATGAGGATTTGGTAAAACTTCTTTATCCTTTTGCATGTTTCAGAGGGAAGTCTGGTTCTGTTCTTTGGAAATGTCAAATAATGATCTCCATGATCCCTTCAGAAGCTGATTGCATAGTCTTCACCAGAGTTTCAAGCCAAAGGCAAATATTAAGAAATTTAATCAAAACATTCCAAAGTCTTTAAAATGCAACTGTGTATTTTTGTTGATATTTTAACTTGTTAAGCTTAGACTTGCCCAAAGTCAAAGTAATCAATTACTCATTTCTTTCGTCTCTGGGTCACACTTACACGAAATAATAACCTTTATGTTGGGATGAAAGATTAAACACTCATTTAATTTAGCTTAGGTTCTGTTTGTTTTCAATTAAGAAGGGAAGGTCTTTTCAATCACTATAGGTTATTTGTATTTGTTTTGTTCCAGTTATAAGATCAAGTAGAGCATTTGTGCTTATGGTCCTTACTATTTTGAAAAATAATCGCATTAAATAAACTTTAAAAAAATAATTTAAGAGGTAATAAATTAAATTACATTATTAATTTGTTCCCTAATTGCAACTGCAAATTGGTCACAATAGAAATGTGCTTTTTTAAATATAGTAGATCATGTTTTGTTTCATTCAAGTATTAGGCATCAATCTTCGTCAAATTTCAAGTTTATCCAAAGCAAACAAAAAATATATTAACTTTGGAGATACCTTGATGCATTTGTTACGTCTATCCATTTCACATATAACATTTTCAAATTTCATAAGGAACTGGGTTAGTTTGAACATGTGTGCATGACAAAATATCATTCCACAATTATAATAACAAATTAATCTCTAGAACCTGTCCAATATTTCACATGACAGAAGTAACTGTATTTCTGAATGAGCTTCAGTGGTCCTAAGGCTGACGCTCTTCTAGATTTTTCTAAGATGACTAACTCTAGTCCCGTGATCCTTAGACAACAGAAGAAGCATTCGAGCTGAACAGACAAGGACAGAGATGAAACTAAGAGCTGTCAAAAAGAAATTCAAGTCTGTGGGTTTTAGAGACAAGACAGAAGAATAGCAATGCTTAGTAACAGAAGGCAGAGAGGAAAGATGTATTCCGGGAGCTCACATACATGTTGATTTTGAATGTGTCATCTTTATAAGACTCCTGACTTCCATACATATAAATATATACATATATATAAATGTGTGTATATGCATATATACATGTATATATTTTTATTTGTGAGTCACATGATCCTTAGATAGCAGAGGAAATAATCTAGCTGACCTGACCAAAAAAGGAGATGTGACTAAAAGATATCAAGAAGAATTTAAACTCTAGGAGGTTTCAATACTAGACTGAATAAAAAAATATATATGTATACTGTTTCAAGTTCTGTAGGTTCATTAATTTGTACTTTGTTTCAATTTGTTATAGCAACAATAGAAAACTGAAAAAATACATCATATTTCTAAGTGAAATATTGCCTTATGCATTTATGTTTAACATAAAAAATATTTATATTGAGTAATAAACTGAATTCTATTGTGTTTTGCACATTGCAAACATGGTTTAATTACCTTGGGAGAAAAAGCATATGTAGAGTCTTAACCTGCCCAAGTTCCTCTCTGGAGATTGTTCTACTGTTTTTGGAAGAATCTTCTGAAGTGAAAAAAATGCACATAAAATTTGCAATCAAAATTTCCATTGAGATTTCATGATCTGAACGACCAGAGTTCCTAAAAAAATTAAAATTCTTCCAAGTGGCAAATTAAAATCAGTTATAGATGTTATTTTTCTGTATTTAGATAAACTATTGATGATATGAAAAACTTACACTTTTATCCAAAATCTTGTCTTTCTCTACACTTAGAATATGGAAGTATCACAAGAATCATGTTTCTGAATAATCCTTGCAAACTATAACTTTTCATAAACTTGTGTCTAATAATAGTTGCAGAAGTCACACTTATAAGAAAAAACACTAAAACACAGAAATAAAAAATTATTGGTCCTTTTTTTAAATCAACTCAGTGAACTATGACAAATTATTAGTCATAGAACAAGAACTACTATTTTAGCTAAAACATGTATAATAATATACTGTAAGATTCATAAACCAATACCAATCATTCAAAATTAAGGATAGGATAGATTTTTTACCATGATCATGCAACCTAAATTTCATACTACAGAGACAATTCAAATTTAGACTTTAAATTGTTTTCTCATCTTGTATAAATCATAGTCATTTATGGTTAAATTTAAAGTTATGTCAGAAATAGAGGTTTAAAGAAGATGTGGAAATATGTCATATATATATATATACGCACAACACACACATACATATATTAAAGCAACCAGATATAGAGATGTTTAATTTAAAACAATATCAGTATCAATACACAGTTTATATACACAAAGATATATAATTTATGCATATTTATTTCTTAATTCATTGTTATCTACCAATCATTGTTATCATTCTTTGGTGATTATATCTCATTTCTAAATAGTAAATAATTTAGTTACAACATGTTTAAAAACTCAATATGAATGATTATCTGGAGTAACAGAATTTACAAGATGAATCCCTCTATGGATGTAGAAAGAGGATTCATTAGAATGAACCCAACAGTGGGTGCCTACGAATGGAAGTTTCAAGAATCCAGTAGCTGTTCGGTTCACAAGGTCAGATGTCACAGTAGGTCTTCAGCATATATTGGAATCTTGAAGAGGTAGGCTACAACACCAGGAAAGCAAAGGGCTTGTCAGCAGGTGCAAGAGCAAGCAGGCAAAGAGAGAGAATCCTTCTTTCCTGACCTTTAGACACGTTGCTAGCAGGTGTGATCCAGATTACAAATCAATCTTCCCAACTACTTAGGAAAAAAAACTCCATCACAGGTGTGCCCAATCGTTTGGGTTTTAGTTAATTTCAGATGTAGTCAAATTGACACTCAAGAACATTCAAGTCATCAGAGATGGCAAACCAATGTTTTGGGAAGATTGTTTTTATGTCAGTACCAGGCTGTTTTCAGTACTGTAGCTCTGTAGTAAAGCTTGAAATCAGGGATTGTGATGCTTCCAGAAGTTCGTTTATTGTACAGTATTGTTTTGACTATCCTGGTTTTTTTTTTTTTTTTGCTTTTACTTACGAAGTTGAGTACTATTGTTTTGAGGACTGTGAAGAATTTTGCTGGAAGTTAAATGGGCATTGCATTGAATTTGTAGATCGCTTCTGGTAAGATTGTCATTATTACTATGTTAATTCTACCTATCCAAGAGTATGGGAGGTCTTTCTATTTTCTGGTGTCTTCTTCAATTTCTGTCTTCAAAGATTTACAGTTCTTGTCATACAGGTTTTCCACTTGTTTGGTTAGAGTTACTCCAAGATATTTTATGCTTTTTGTGGCTATTGTGAAGAGTGATGTTTCTATGATTTCTTTCTCAGCCCATTTATCTTCTTTGAAAAAGAAGGCTACTGATTTATTGTTTTAGTTAATCTTGTATCCTGCTACATTATTGAAAGTGTTTATGTGTTGTAGAAGTTCCTTGGTAGAATTTTTGGGGTCGCTTATGTGAGTTATCCTATCAGCAGCAAATAGTGAGAGTTTGACTTCTTTCTCTTTTGGAGAGAGGGGCCAACCTTGTTTTGTTCCTAATTTCAGTGGGATTGTTGTGAGTTTCTCTCAGTTTAGTTTGATGTTGGCTTGCTGTATATTTCTTTTATTATTTTTAGATATGTTCATTGCATTCCTGCTTTCTATAAGACCTTTATCATGAAGAAATGTTATATTTTGTTGAAGGCTTTTTCAGCATCTAATGAGATGATCATGTGGTTTTTATTTTTCAATTTGCTATATGGTGGATTACATTGACAGATTTTCATATGTTGAATCATCCCTGTGTATCTGGAATGAAGTCAACTTGACCATGGTGGATGATTTTTCTGATGTTAAATGCTTAAACCTTTGAACTGAAGTAAGAATCTTTAAGAATTTTTTTTTAATTTCACTTAGTGCAAACAGACCTGATTCCCAGAAAAGAGGCAGGGGTCAGATTGAGTCTATAAGTCTTTTCTCTGCTAGAAGAGACATTTAAAAATCTTATTAATGTTTCTTCAATAAAACCTACTTAATAAAAATATTAGGATTTTAAAAGTCATCTTAAATTTTCAGAAGGAAATAAGTATACACTTATTTAATAGAAAAATTAATTTGTTAGGCAAGCAGGAAGAACAGTAACACATTCTGCCTAAAATTTAATAAAGTAGAGAATTCATCACAGATGATCATATTAAGATTTGAGAAGCTGCCTAAAAATTAATAAAGTAGAGAATTCATCCCAGATGATCATTTTGAGACTTGAGAAGCTGAGAAATTTTATTTCTGCATAAAAAGTTCATTGGAATTTCAGCCTTATTCTGTAATCAGTCCATTTATTCTCAGAGCATCTCCACCCACAGTGTTATCTTAGTTTTTATCCAGATGTGCTTGCAACAATGGGACTGCAGCAGCAAGCACAGAGAAGATCTTGGATAAAGGGATAACGAATGTGAGTGGCATCAGAATGGACTACCTCATATCCACACTTAATGAGGCAGTGTGCAGCCATAGGTTAGGTATGGACGTGAATACATAAAATTCTTGCTAATCATCAAAAAGAAACAATGAATTAAGACAGAAAAAAAGACTGAGAAAGAATCTTTGAGCAGATGATATATGCTTGGCTTTACTTTCATTGAGTATAGAAAGGTAGCATCCTTCTAGATCACAGCAAATGACTGTTGAACTTCAGATGAAGTCCTGGAGATGGTTAAATAGTCTCTGTAAGTTGAAGCTGCAATTCTTAAAAGATCCTTTTCTGATCAGGAATACAAAGCAATATGACAGAGATAGAAATATGGTAAATGCCTGAATTCTCATTCAGCTAGAACAGCTCAGAGAAACTAAGCATATTGTACATGCAGCACATATGCACATTCTTCTTTTTCTCCCAGATTCTGGAAGAGCCACTGTTCTGTAATTCCACAAGGATAATTGCAGAGATTCTATAAATGACATTGAACAACACTGCACAGAAAGTATTTTGCTTATTTAAGTTCATTCCTGCAGTTGATACTTTGTCCTTTCTTGAAACTCGAAGGCATTTTTAAACAGATACATTCCATTCCTCATAGCAAATAATGCTATCTCTGACAACTTGAACGTTCTTATGCAAATAGTTGTCTATACGAGCCAAATAATTGAGAAAACATAAAGCACCTGGTGTAACACTGAGGTCTACCATTCTCCCAACACTCCCCTGGAGAAATCAGTGCTTGGATGTTCTCTTCCCAACCTCGAGTTCTTGGCTAGTTTAAACATCTCTGTCATGTGGATTTGGTGTGTATTCTTTCGTACAGTATTCATTTTAATACATTCATTTAATCGGGGAAGGTTTCTATTTTATATCCAGTCATCTAGGAAATGTAATTATTCTGGCTGTGTAACCCTCTGACAGCAAAATTGCAAGTTAGTATGATAAACTGTAGGATGATCTTGGGAAAGAGAGAAGATAAAACAAGAGAAAAATCATTTGCATAGCAACATCTCAAGAATAACATTCGATGTCAAATAAAGCATAAAACCTTTGTCATAGAGATGGATTTTCTCCCGTAACTTACTTAGCTTGGCATCTTTCCTTTGGAATAGTGTGTGATATATTTTCCTCTGCAAATGATTATTTTCTAGTAAAAAATATGATTCTTAAGATCTTTCTCTGTGTTATAAACCCAGAGAATCACTTATTCAAAATACTGCAGCTATGGAATGTATTAGAGGTAAATCAGTGAGACTATGCACTCTGAAATTCTTTTATGGAGTGATGGAGTGCTGTGTGTGCATGATTGTGTGATTCTAACTTACAGCTGCACAATCCAGACATTGATAGATGGTGGTTATGGTTACTGCTAGACGATAACTACAAGAAACTATAAAATGCCACTTGCTTACTTTGCTAAAATACCATTGTCAGTATTTGCTACTAATTCTACCATACTGGGAAGGTCTTCTGTTTGAAGTTTTCTTTTTTCTTTTTATTGTTTTTAATATTTATTTATAATGTATACAATATTCTGTCTGTGTGTATGCCAGAAGAGGGCACCAGACCCCATTACAGATGGCTGTGAGCCACCATGTGGTTTCTGGGAATTGAACTCAGGGCCTTTGGAAGAGCAGGCAGTGCTCTTAACCTCTGAGCCATCTCTCCAGCCCTGAAGTTTTCTTGTACACTGTTTCTGAGCATGATTGCTGTAGCTATGGGACCAAGATCTGTCCCTGGTGCATGAGCTGGCTTTTTGAAACCTATTCTCTATGGTGAGATGCTTTTTCCAGTCTTGATGCAGTGGGAGGAGCTTGGTCCTGTCTCAACTTGGTATGTCAAGCTTTCTTGACTCCCATAGGAGGAGGCCTCACCCATTTTGAGGGGTAGAAAAGAGGTGGGGGGAATTGGGAAGAGAGGAGGGAGAGGAAACTGTGGTCAGTATGTAAAATAAGTTAAAAGTTAATAAAAAGAAGAAAAAGATCTTAAAAATGATAACAACTTCTAGTTCTATTTTTCTTCCACATTTACAATTTCATTTTTTTTCTTTATGGCTGATTAATTTAGTGCTGTGTATATTTGTATTTTCTTTGTTCATCTATTGAATGGCAGTGTTGGCTCCTTTCCTAGCTGTTGTGGATAGCTAAGTAGTGGGCAGGGAAATAGCATGTCAATAACTTTGTGGCAGACTAGGACTCCATTGGATATGCACCACATAGTTGTATAGCTATATCATAAGATAATTCCACTTTTAATTGAAGAAACTTCATAGCGATTTCCTAGTGACTGTACAGGTTTGCACTTCACCAACAGGTAATAAAGTGTTGCTCACCTTCACATACTTGCCAGGATTTGTTACTTGCTATATTTATGAATATATGTATATATACACACATATATATTGATATATGTATATATACATGTGTGTTGAACTAAAATAAAATTACATCCCTTTACGCCTTCCCTTTCTTTCGCCCAGCCTCTTATCAGCTATTTCCTCTTTCCACTATAGTTGATATTTATTTATTATTAGTACCCACATAGAAAAACACACAAGAATATGTGTGTAACAATACATATATTCATAATATGCTATATACATACACACACATAGATATATAGGAGTCTATATGTACATAATGTATAAATACGACCTGCTTAGTCAGCTTGGTTGTTGTGTGTGTATTGTTTCAAGTTTGACTATTCTTCATTTGACAGCAAGAAAGGGGATGAGGCCCCTTCCTTGGGAGAGGCTAATTTCTTCCCATCAATAGTCTGTTCCCTATACTTCTTTGTCTAGGGATACGATCTTGTGAAGTTTCTCCCTTTGATTTTATTATGTACATCAACACTGCTATTGCTCTGGTCTTGCTTTATACAGCTATTTCTAAGAAGAAATTGTTGCATAGTTGATTTTCTGGTTGTCCGACTCTCCCACTCATTCTGCTCCCTATTCTGTGATATTACGTGAGCCATAAATATGAAGTTGCGATGTAAATTCATTAGGGCTAAGTTCCACCATGTCCTTGGTATCTGTGGTGTGTCTGGTTGTGGTTTTCTGCCATAATCTCCATTTTTATAAAGAGAGCATTCTCTGATGAGGAATGGTAGCTGTACTTACCATTGGGTCTAAGGATAAGGTTCAAAACTTAATAAGAAATTTTACTCGTCTACCAAAGTGGTGGTAGTGGATTTTTTTTCTAAGGGCCAAGTCCACACTAGCCTTGAGAAATCAGCTAGGTTTCCAGTACTGGGTACTATTTCGCTCCTGTTGTGTGGGCCTTAAGTCCAACTAGACAGCTGTTGGTTGCCACCTCATGCGAGTGCAACTCCTTGTGCCTTTATGCTTTATGCATATTCTGCCGTGATGGTAGCTGCCATGTTTCATTACTGTTACAGCTTTGTAGTACTGTTTAATTGCTCTCCTCCATTGGCAGATTGCACAGTATTTTCTGTAACCATGGAAACTAGCCTTCAGGCAAGAAGTTTTCAGGTCAGATACAGCCCGTATGATTGAAATCTTGCATCATAAGTGTGTGGTATCTTCTGCAGTAGGGCTTTATCTTCAACCTCTGAATGGCAATCCAGGGATATATCAATAATCTTTATTATCTGTGGAGATACTTGGTGTATCCAGACCAACCATTCTAAAGATAGTTAGTTTCTCCTGCTCAAAACCTGTGTTTTTGTTATTCTATTTGTGGGGAGCATTGGTAGCCTAAATAACTTAACTTCAAACATGTAATTTTAAGTAAACATAAAATAGTAAGATTTCTTAAGATTTTATCAAACATCTGTGATGTTATAAGTCCCTCGTTGCCTTCTCTATCTCAGCTGAACTCCCTAAATCTTTCCTGTTGGAGTCTGTTCCCTTTTTCTGCTGCACACACTTAATATCGCCTGTGTTCTTCAGTTGCCCTCCAAAGGGAACACCCAATCCCATCTCCCTCACTTATTCTTCCTTTATCGTTTCCTGTTCATGAGATTATTCCATGTTTCATGCTCAAATCTGATGATTTAGAATTAAGAACCACAGATTAGAAACAATATGTAGTGTTTGTCTTTCTCAGTCTGAGTTACCTCACTCAATATTATTTATTCTAGTTCCATCTATTGATCAGCAACTTTCATGATTTCATTTTACTTTACAGATGAATTTTGTATCACATTTCCTTTACCCATTCTTTTGTTGGTAAGCATTTAGTTTGTTTCCATTCCCTTGATATTATGAAGACAGCAGCTATGAATATTGCTGAGAAAGTAACTGTGGGGTAGGCTGTTGAGTCCTTTGAATAAACGTTGGTCTACATACTAGATTCCTTTTTGTTTTTGTGAAGATTCTCCATACTGATTTCCACAGTCACTATAAAAATTGGCATTTCCAAAGTGGAAATGAAGGGGAGTTCCTCATCCTTCACTCCCTTGGCAGTATTTGTTTTCAGTGGTTTTGTTGGTCTTAGCTGTTCTGACTGTGATGAGTTGGAATATTAGTGTTAATTAGCAATTCCTAATTGCTAAGGCTGGTGAACACACTTTGAAGTTTTTATTAGCTAATTTTATTTTTCTCTATTAAGAAATTGTTGTTTTAATCTCTTTTTTTTCAAATAGATCATGTGTTTCCTTGTCTCTTTGTGTTTTGAGTTTTTTGAATATTTTGGATATTAATCCTGGGTCAGATGTATAATTGGTAAAGATTCTTTCCCATTTTGTTCCTTTCTCATTTAATTAACTGTTAATTTGCTGTACAGAAGCATTTTAGTTTTAAGATGTCCCAGTTTTATGTTTTTTCTTTCCTTTGGAGAATATCAATTTTGTTTGAGGTAGAATCTGTAACAATTGTATCTTGTATATACCAAGTGCCCTAGTATATATAACATTTTCTCAATAATGACTTAGATATTTAAAATTCTTATTTTGAGAATTGATGGTTTACTTTGGATTTGTGCATATATGTGTGTACCCATGTACACATTATATATATATTTATGTATATATATGCATACTATATATGTTCACCTACATATATATGTAATATATGCATATTATAGGTATTAGCCCTTTGTCTGTGCATCATAACAGAGATGGCTTCTTATTCTGTAGTTTCTTCACTTTATTGATAGTTTCTCTTGCTTTTCAGAAGATTGTTTTTTAAATTTGGTGTAATCTTGTTTGTTTATTCTTGAGGTTCTTTTTTGTGTTATTAGAAGACTATCCAAAAATTTCATGATTCATGTTTATAACAATGCCTTGAAGTGTTTTTCTTTTAGCAATCATCTTTTCAGATTTTATATTCAGATCTTTAGTTCATTGTGATTTGATATTGTTTTGTGCCAGATGAGAGATAGGAGTCTAATTTCAACCACCTCTATGTAGACATATAGTTTTGCCCTCCTACATATGAAGCAGTGACTGTCATCACTTACTTCAAACTATTCTACAAATCGGAAATGAAAGGCTCGTTACCAAACTTTTATGAAGTAATTATCTTCTTCAAATCAGATAATATTACAACAAAAGTTAAAAAAAATATAGACCAAGTCCCTTGATTAACATAGATGCAAAAGCACACCCAATTGATTACCCAGTACCAAATGGTGAGCTCTGAAAAACATGCAGTTGAGGAACATTATTCAGACTGAGTGGATTATAGTTAGAGCTGTATGTATACACATATACCTAGATGCATTTAACAACAAGGTAAAAAGAGGTTATGGATTTGAAAGAGCAAGTTATATGTGATCATTTGGATGTAGAAAAGGGAAGGGAGAAGTGATGTGATAATCCAATCAAAAATAAGAGAAAGAGTGTGAAATGATGAAACATAGTTATCAATATGATGCTTTTGGATGGGGAAGACCTAGGTAATAATTGCTGGTAAAAAAAAAAGCCTTTATGGATGGAAAAAGTGCCCCACATTGAAGAGGTTCAAAGAGGTGTCATTTCCTCTCCAAATACAAGAACATAAAGGACCATGTTAAGTTTACACATCACAACCAAACTGTTCTTCTCAGGATAGTTTAACACATGCAAGTCAAAAAAATGTAATATCCAGGATAAGTACCCCTAAGGACAGAACTTATCCAGTCATCTTAGTAGATGAAAAAGACATCTGACAAAGTCCAATGTGATGATAATAAAAGCATTGAAGAAACTATCCTTAGACAGAAAGAACATAAGTCAAACAGCAAAGTCTATTTATGACAAATTAATAGATTTTATCATGCTAAATGGGGAAAAGCTGAGATCATTCATCTAAACTATAGGACAGTATAAGAGTGCCTACTCCATCCAATCTTATTCAGTATGGTACTGTGAGGATTCAATAGAGATATCAGATAGGGCACAGAAACAAAAGGGAAAGTCAGAAGTGAAATTGCCTTTGCTTGTAGATGACACTATCCTCTCTTTAGAGGATGCAGACGATGATAGCAGGAAACTTTCAGAACATATTAATACTCTCTGCAAAAGAGCGGGGTATTTAGTGTGTTCCTGTGAGAGACTGTTTCAAAAGCTTCAGATTCATTGCTGAAAGACACAGTCAAGAAGTCTCCTTTCACATAACGTGTCTTGCCACAAAATGTCAGATCCTCGGTATCAACTTTGAACATTTGAGTAAATATTTGTCCCTTTGAGATTATTTGTCATTAAGGAATCATTGCCATTTGCTTCCCACTTCAAAAGGTAGCCTGCTTTGGCAAACCTGAAGCTGAGCTGCACAGCTCCAGACTGATTCTCACTGCTTCTGTTAAGATTGTGCCTTAGAGCTCTAGTCGGAATAGCTGCCTTTTGTTTCTTTTAATTATTTCATTTTTATGGAGCAGTGTGTACTCAGTATTTTCCCGTTTCTAATGAAGAAATACCTGAGGCATTTGAAGGCTAAATATTTTATATCCTTATTACCTGTAACAATATGTGACAAAATCATTGTCGAGTACATTGTAATAAAATTTTACCTATTTTTATCATCTCATCTTTTAATAACTACTTCTAAAACTATAGTAAGGCAGTGTTACCTCTTCAAGTCAGATTCTATAAAAATGATGAAGTAATTTGAAGCAGTAACTATCTTTTACCTCTAAGAGCATGTAATCATATTCTTCTAAGATGAAATGAAATTTAACTACTAGAAAATTACTTTTAGCTTGATTTTAATAATTCTATTGCATAAAAATGGATAAAATACATTGTATGAAATATTTTGTATCCAGGTAATTTTTTAAAAAACCTGAAAAGTTAATTACTAATTTCAAAATGGAAACTATATTTATTTAAATTTTATATAGCTAATTTGCATTTTAGTGCATTTTAAACTCTCATTTTAACATTTGTCACTGGAAAATGGAAGTTATAGGTATGCAAGTTGTCTACCAATGGACTTAGAAACCTATCACTAAGAGGACTATTCTGTTACCCATGTTCAGATTGTCCTCCCCTAAAATACATAATTAGTGGTCTCAATATGTGATTAAATTATTAGTCTCATAAAATGTATTTCATGAGGGTAAAGTCATTGCCTTCATCCTAACTTTACAGTGACATTTTAAGTTAGATTTCTTATCAGTATCATTTAAAAAGTTAGCATCAACTTTCAGAAACCTTTACATAACTATCATAACTTTGACCTTGGCAGCAATTCTTTTATTGCAGATAGATCAATTAAATTTTAAAGGATGGTCTTAACATTAGAAACATTGTCCTTGTGTAGAAGGCAACTGCTTGTTTATTTCCCAGCCTCCCACACCTGAATAATCACACAGAAACTTTACTAACTACAACAGTTTGACCTATTAACTCAAGACAATTATTAGCGAACACCTATATCTTAAATGAACCCAATTCTATTAATCTGTGTATTACCATGATGCTGTGACCTACCAGGAAGGTCCAGGCAGTGGCGTCTTTCTCCTTTGGTAGCAACATGGTGTCTCTTCTGACTC
Organism: Neodon shergylaensis; assembly: GCA_025134845.1. Classification (NCBI taxonomy): domain Eukaryota; kingdom Metazoa; phylum Chordata; class Mammalia; order Rodentia; family Cricetidae; genus Neodon; species Neodon shergylaensis. Next base: position 5,294,166 of record JABTXL010000827.1, read on the forward strand.
CACCTAATATCTCTTTATAGCTCTTCCAGGCTGCCTATATTCTGTCCTGCTATAAGCCAAAGCAGTTTCTTTATTAACCAATAATAATAAAACATATTCACAGTATATAGAGGGGAATCCCACATCAGTCCTTGGCCTCAAATCATACAACTACAAAACTCCATATCGCTTTTTTTTTTCTAGTTGTAATTAAACAGGTAATTCAAAGCCCAGGCTAAATCCAGATGTGTGAGTAAGGAGAGAAGACAGCAATACACTTGTTATTCATGTTAGCTTGATTCTGTCATTGTCTTCTGTGCTTCTGCTTGACTTGGAACCTGAGAAAATTTATTTTTATTAACATTTAACACTTTGAATTACATACGTAATACTTTTATGAAGGCAAAATCTCACTGGTTTTAATTTTCTTAAGCTGCACCTGATGCTCCCCATGCAATAGGAGAGCAGAAGAACTGACTCAAAATGCCCTAATATCTTTGGCACAGTATGCCACACTATCCTTAGAGATTTTGTGCAGATTTGCCAGGAGTTGTAAAAAATGTATTCACTTAGTTTTCCCTTTAACTTCCATTTGTAGATTCAAGACTAATTAAATGTTTATTGGACATGCAATTTATGATATATTGTTTAGAATAAATATTTGGGCATTAGTAATCAAACACCCAAAGTACATCAAGGTAATTTGTGTTTCTTATTTCTTAACTATTTATACTTGAAAATTGTGTGATTGACAATGATGGATTAATACAGACACGATTAATAATTTTTCCTTTCAACTAACGTGGAACAATAAATAAGGACAAAGACACAAATCTAATAATGGTATGCTCTCAATGAGGTAAGCATTAATCTACATTAGATTTAACATTCCAAGCTCATTGTACAGCAGCCAATAGTCATTTTAAATTACAGCAGTCCAGATTATGCTCATTGATAAAGCATTTTGAATCATATAAGCTCAGTGGAGTAAAGCAGTGCAGGCTTCTAAACCTGCCACTTAGGTAGACAGGTAGACACAGGAATGTGGGAAATTCAAGGTCTTTAGTTGTATTTGGGTCAATACAATGTTCCTAAAGTTTTAGAATCACAACCTTTTTCATTTACTAGCCTAACATTCATATAAGAAGCGCAGTGTCACTCTGTGTTTGCCCAATCAATTTAATTTTGCATTTTATTTTCTCCTTTCATTAGACCGTGGCTTGAGGGGAAGAAACAAGAAAAAGAAAAGACAAATTATTTTTAGTCTGTTACAGAAACTCTTTGGTTATCAGATGAAAAATTGAGAGATAAATTGTCTGAACTTATTATTTCATCTATGTGTATTCACTGTACTGATGTCCACACAGGTACCAGGTCTCTTTATTGTTGTTATATTCAAGACCCAACCTTCATGTTGCTTCTGAAAATGTTTATCAAGCAAAAGTTTCTTTAATAATAGCCAAATGATACCAGTGCATGCCACAGGTATTAGCACATTACTTTTAATTTAGAGAAAGCCTAATTAGTATTGTGTTCTGAGTGACAAAGCCACAGACATCCACAAGACATTTCCTGATGATAATTCTTTGCTGATTAAGTCCTAATCAGTGTGACATCACATACTAATTTGAAGAAGGAGATTATAAAGAATGCGGTAGCTTTAAAACTCTAGAAATGTATAATAAGTGAGGAACGGAAATAATTCAAGAGAGAGCAAAATTAACAGATGGAGAGGAAGTGGTGCATACAAAACTGAAGCGGGGTAACAGAGAAGGGAACGCATTTGGAAGAACGCTATTTCTCAGACTTGCTTGTAGATGGTCTGACTATGGTCAACCAAAAGGATATGGGGAACATGACTATGGTCCAGCAAAGGGATGTGGGGAGCGTGATTGTGGTCCAACTAAGGGATGTGGGGAGAGTGACTATGGTAGAGCAAAGGGATGTGGGGAGTGTGACTATGGTACAGCAAAGGGATCTGGGGAGCATGACACAACTATGGTCCACCAAAGGGATGTGGGGAGCATGACTATGGTCCACCAAAGAGGTGTGGGAAGTGTGACTATGGTGCATCAAAGGGGTGATAATGTCAGGGAGATGGCTCATGATAAAGTTGCCAAGAATGAAACCACCTTTAACAGTACATTTAGAGAGCCAACTACTGGATTCTTTTCTGATTCCATAGGAGGCCAGCTCATAATCCTACCCAAACTCAGAGGGAATTCTATATCATACCACCTATATAACAGAGTGGATCCACGAGGGACACCGGCAGGAGTTACTAAGAATTCATTTTTCAGAGTTGCCATGGACACCTGTTTGAACGTTCTCACGTTCAAATGTTCTAATGTTCACAACTGTTGCACATACCACTGGCTGTTACACACACACACACACACACACACACACGAGCAGAAAGGAGAGTTCATTGCCTCCAAGAGGAGAAGATCTTTCTTCCTCCTGCAGTGTTTCCTGCAGCTGCTATTGGTTCTGCTTACGCTTAACTTGCCTGCTTATGAAAAGAAACATTTATAGAATCCACTTTCAATATCATGAATGAGAGGAAAGAAGGGCTGAATGGGTTATCTGAAGAGTAATTATTTAATTAAGAGCAAATCCTCAAATTACCTAAAGCACCTGAGGTCCAGGACTAATTAATACAAAGAAAACAAAGAGTTGGGTCGTGGAAAAGTAAGTTATGAATACCACCATGACCTCCCTTCTAGGCACAGAAATGTGGTAATGTGGTGTTCTATAATTCTATACAGTTTCTTGCTTCTTGGGATTTACATATGGATGAAAATTTGTATGTGTGTATCAATATGAATTGTTTTTTTTTAGTTTTCCAATGTCACCTGCATTATAAGTATTTTCCAGAGTCTAAAACATGTAAGACAAGTATATATAATTTAAAAATTTTTATATATATACACCCACATATATATGTATAAAGGAATAAAATAGTGCAGTAAAGTAATATAAAAGTTCAATTAAATGTAAGAAAATAAAATAAAATGTAAAAAATGAAAGAAATGTCTTTTCTTAGATAACTTACAGCATCAAAGAATAGGAGACATATTTAAATTAGCTTTCACTACACTGTCTAATGAGTCTCTGATATCGTTGAAATGTTTCTTAATGAAACTTCCTACACACTCACTCTTCAGTGTTGTTCCGACATGCAACAGAAATAGAGGCAGAATTTGATTGAAGCATCATTCTATCAGTGGTACTTCACATTAATTATGACTGCACTGCCCACACTAATGGTTTGCCTCCATAAAAGTGGGGTTCACTTACACCCCATCCTTTATTAATTGATTTCACAGTGGCCTTCCTCAAACTTGCATTTTTGTGAAAAAGAAAGAAGGCCTTCTGAGAAGTGACCTCATTGCTATGGAACTGGGAGTGTATACAAACACAAAGTAAATTCGTGGCTCTGCTCCATCCTTCTCTAAGTTGACTACCATTTCTATAAACACTGTGGCTTGCATTCTTCTTTCTGAGTTGGAAGGTCATATAGACGTCCCTTACAATGAAGGAGAAGAGCAATACAATTTGGGGTTTTCTGGGAAAATAGGATTTTCCTTGTCCAGTCATAGGAGTAGATTGTAATAGAAACTAAGTCTCACGTTGCCACTGACTTTGAACACCAGGAAACAAAGGTTGTACCCAGGGGATCATATAAAAGAATGTGCCAGTGAGTGCAGTGACGTCACAAGAAGTCCTGTAGACACACCTGAGTATAGCCGTGACTATAGTGCTTCTTCCCTTTGGGTCCCTGGAGGAGATAGAAATTATTGATAAAATAGTTTTACTCAAATCCTGGATTCAAATGTCACATCATCAAATTCTCTACACAAATACAAACATTTTCAAATTTAAGTTGTTGTCTTACTACTATGAAATATGGGAAATTATATAAATATAGTGATATTTTGAAAGCTAATAGGTAGCTACCAATATTTTTCACTTTTACTAAAGTTGGGTAAATAAATGATTAGCGCTTCATATTTTAAGATTTAAGCGGAGTCTTATTTGTCATTAGGCTAAGAAGACAATAGACAGCAACTTTGTAAATTACTGTTTAGATAAAGTCTAAGTGTGTCTATACATTTTTACGAGGTGCTGTTAATATTAATCTCTCAGTGCAGCTGTACAATGTAGTCCCAATTAAATTATAAACCCTGAACTTTGCACTTGTTTTTGTAAAGTTGCTTAAGAAAGTTTTGCAAATTATATCAAATTGATATAATGTTAAATTAACTTCTTTTAACAATCTTAATATCTTCACATATGTATAGAAACCTACTGTAATCTTGAAATCTAGAAAATTCTTAGCAAGTTTAATTCCCTCATATGACAACTGAAATTTTTAAATCACCCCTGCCATACACATTCTAGTATGTTTTCCCCAGCATGGTCAAATGACATCACAGTTACTTCTAGCTATATAATATGGCCTATTGTCCTTTTGTGGTACCATTTAATTATCTTGAAAAATCTTGAAATACTCTTTGAGGATACTTCTGGCTGAATGTGTTTCACTGTGACAGGTTGATCAAACATAACCAATTAATCTTGTTTCAATTGATCTTGTGGCTGAACAACTGCCAAAATGTTCCTTTTAGACTCGTGGTATTTGTTGTGGTAAACAAATGATATATTGCCATGCCATAAGTCTAGTTTGTTTAGTTCACATTCATGATTATTTAAATTTTTTTGGCTTATATCATTAATCACTTTATTTCATTTCTATCATTATTGCATATGGTAGCTTGTAAATGTTCTCATATCAACCTGACATGACTTACAGAGGTCAAACCTTTTCTCCTATTGTATGTGTCTTTTTTTTTGTTGATTTTGTCAAAATAAAGTCAGCTTTATTTCCAAAAAGAAATCACTAAATATTTATACATTATTTATATAAATTATGTGATGACCTTCAGCAAATAAAGGGGACCTATAAAATGTTATGGCTTGCATTGTAGATTTTAATTGCGAAAGAAACACTCTTCAACTTTGTATTTAACAGTAAGCAAGCCAGTCAGCAGTATTCCCCAATGGTCTCTGTTTCAGTTCCTGCCTTAAGATTTTTACTCTGCTATTCTTCAACCGTAAATTGTAACCTGTAAGGTAAAATAAATCTCTTCTTCCTAAACTTCCTTTGGTCATAGACTTAATCACAGAAACAAAAGCAAAACTACAAAAACATGAAGACTATTATTGATGCTAATATTGTAATACTTTTATGAAGCAAACAAGAATGCTGAAGGGAAATCTCACAATATTTCTTAAGATCATATACTTTATTATAACTTCTGTGGATGTATAGTACATCATCTACAGTTTTCAAGTAGAGTTCAATAAGATCCCTTCATTAATAACGGATGTCTTCACTCTACTCTATGGAAGTTAACTACACATTTTCCCTGTTGAATAGGTGGTCTGGTAACCTTGACCAAGGACATGAGATTCTGAGTCTCAGGAAAGTAGGGTGAACCCCAAATCCATGTCTATAATAAAATTGTTCTCTCTGATTTTATTTTCCTCTTTATAAAATATAATTCAGTATATGAAAATTTCAGTATATGAAAGTCTCAATATAAATAAGTGCCTAGTTTTATTCTTATTATTGTATAAATAATTATTTTTAGTTTTATTGTTTTTAATTATGAATTTATATATGTCTATGAGCAAAAATGTTCATAAAAGTTGTGGTGTAAGATCTTTGGAATTTGAGATACAGGTGGTTGTGGTCAAAATGACATCGGAAGAGAACTAAAGCCTCTTCAAGAATATTTCATGCTCCTAACTGCTGAGCCATCTCTCCAGCTTCTACTGTTACTAATTTAAGAAGTAAATAGTAAAATAGGCTTTACCAACTATGACTGTCTTAGGAATGGCACTGCTAACTTTTAGAGACCTTGACTTAAATATATTTCTATTTTTATAAGTATTGTATCTCATTTGAAAGTAACGTATGCACTCTCGTATTAACAATTAACAGTAAATATCCATGTCTTTCTTATTTTCTTTGCTAAAACTTGATAACAGTTCAGCCACTGAACAGATGATTAAGTGGCTAGCAGGATTCAGAAATGGTAAGAATATGGTGCTCAGCATGATGACATGAGTTCCATCCCAGAGACCTATAGAAAGGTGGAAGAGGGTGAATGACTGCACAAATGGTCTTTTTGTAACCCTAGTCCAATTAAAAATTATGCATATCAGTGGTCCTCTGACCTCCACACATGAGTCATGGCATGGACATATCCACATAGATATGCTACACACATATATACTCACAAAACACAGGTACATACTTGCACACAAACATACATGCACAAACAATACAAACACGTACACACTCACACATATATATGCTTCTACACACATGTACACACAGGCACACTAATACACATATGCACATACAGACCTTACAAACAAATACATATAATAATTATAAATACAATTTTTGAAAAGAAATCTTATGTATATTTCATGATTACTCTTTATAACTAATATTTTGGTTTTGATCAATTTTATTTTCATAAGAACATAAAAGCAACCCAACAGGAAACATTTAAATTCAGAAACCTGTGGTCTAGGTAGTAAGAACAAACCTAACTTATGATTGAAATACAATATACTATTTACTTCTAAATACATTTGATGGCAATTAAGGACAGGATGTAATTAGAATAAAATATGCAGATTCATGAACAACAAATCCAACATGAATATTCAATAAGGACGCACTGATTGTTATAGTGAAATTTTAAAATGGAAGTGATAGCTCATTGATGCTGTAATATTATTAATAAGTATAAAATGATGCTTTTAATTGTTGATAATCATACTATAAAATGTATATATCAATTAAATCTGAATATTCCATAAAATTTCTTTCAAAACTGAAAATAAGAAATTGGAAATCTCATTTAAATGTGAATTCAAGGAATATACAGTTACCATATATGGGTCTTTGATTATCCTTCATGATTTAGATTAACCTTATTTAGAATTGCTTCACAACAGGTCTGATTTTTATTTTATTTGCCTTTACCACAAGTTGCTGCTTGTATAAGTAAATGTAATGCATCAATCACATGATAACATAAATTAAAAAAATTAATAGTTAACTGCTACAATAAATTAACTGATTATAGGAAAGCAAATTCAAAAGGTTAAATGGCTGCAGGAAACTTACTTCCTGTAGCTCTGAGTTAAAACAACCAAATAAGAAAACATGGCTCCATCATCGTAGGCCGCTGATCAAGGAACCTTGCCATGAGTGTTTTGTAATATTAGTGTTTTATGGATGATTCGTGAGTTCCTGAAGCAAAGCAGGGAGGTATAGTGAGGAACCCACTGGGAAGTGACCTACTGGGTCCTCTGGAAGACTTGGGGGATCTTTATAAAAGTCATGCCCTGTGGTTCCATGGAACTTACTCCCTTAAAAAGTTCTCCAGAAATGAGTTCTGGTTCAAGATATCTGGTCCTCCTCCAGCCATGGGCTTCCAGTATTCGTGAGAGCGAGTGAGTAAGAACACATGCAAACCTTACAGAAGCCAGCTATAATAGGCAGTAAAGCAAAGTGAATGGTGAAACTATTAGTTGCCCACAAGTGACACAGGTATGGGATAGAGATACTAAACAGTTAACACATAGAATCTGCGAAGCAAGCATAGTCAACAATCTGGCTGGCCAGTCTTCATAGATTCTCCTGAGGCATGGATGCTAGACATTACTGTTGTCTCATATATCTTTGCTTCTAACAAGGTTGAATGAAGATAATAAACTTAGTTGTAAAAAGGGGGGTTGCTAAAAAGAAGCTTCATCAGCCAGTGACTGACAGATGGCATAACATCAAAGCTAATTATCACCCAAACTGATGGATAGTGGTGGGCTTTGAAGACCACTTACTGGGCAAATAATATATGAACTGTGCATCATCATCTCCCTGGCTGGACTAGGGGGACATGCATCGACCTCATGAGCTCATGACTGCCCATGATAGCAACCCAAACGAACCATTCTTAATAAAGATCGTCTCAGCCTTCCTCCAGTTTCTGCCACAGTTTGCAAAAATCCATTGACAAATAGCTAAGTTGGCCTCTTTTAGGTCTGAAACCTCACGAAACTCTCAGGAGTATCTTTCATTTAATTTCTCACCATTCACCAATTTCTTACTTTTCTTTAATTCTTAACAAAGCTCACTTCTATTTTGCATATTTCCATCTAAGTCTGTATCTTTAATTTCCTCTGGTGTGAGCAAAAAAAAATTGGAGTTATTCTTTGGTGTTTGGGCTTGATGGGCCTCCGAGCACCTTGGTTCACACTAAGAAGTACACGGCAAATGGGTCCTGTTGTTCATAAACCCTGCCTCTCAGTTTCACTGAGCTCCAGGGAGGCCATTGCTGTAGAATAACCTCTGAGTTTGACCAAGCCCACACAGTAGCCTTGTGCCCACACAGTCTTTTTGGGAACTGAACAGATGACAAAGAGAAGAAATAGCATCCTGTCATCTGTGAGTCAAGTCCAGAATGTTACAGGAAGAAACTGTTAAAATATAAATTCACGCATCTTGATGTGAAGTTTTTGCTGGAAGATTATTGAGTTACATTCCAGAGAAGTAAAAGAACTTTGGTAAATACAAAAATATTTCCCCTTAATAACTAAAGCTACTAGAAATTTAATAGATGAGGCCAGGTCCATATAAGGTAATCTTCCATGAGACTAATGTAAAATTGAGTGAATAGAGATGCTAGTTTCATGCAAATAATATGTTCATGCATGTCTATAAGAATCTAATCACTGTGAGACAAAATAAGAAATTTTCAAATCCTATCTTTACTCAAGGTGTGTGTGTGTGTGTGTTTGAGAGAGACAGAGAGAGAGAGAGAGAGAGAGAGAGAGAGAGAGAGAGAGAGAGAGAGAGAGAGAGAGGAGAGAGGAAGTGAGGGAAGGTCTGAGTGCTATAGTACTGAAGCCTGAACAAGAAAAAAAAGTATAAGGAACTGAATTTGTGTTAACATGTTAACATGCTATTTGTTACAGTGTAGGAGTGAAGAAGCTGGGCTCCATGAAAAATGATGGTAGTGAGATGGTAGGAGGAGTGGGGGAGGGGAAACTTCAGTAGAGGTGCATCAAAAACACACAAAAAAAATAAATTCAATTTGTAATGATGTACAAAAAGAGAGCCTATTTTTTACATGCTAAAAATGCTAAGTGGACAACTGCAGATGACAGTAGTCACCCAGGTGAAATAAAATATCATCAGAGGAAAATGAATTATAAAGATTTATTTAAAAATTGTATTTTAGATAATCTGTTGGTCCATTGAGTTTGGAATATAACATTCTTTAGTACAGGTTGTTACATTGGGACCTGGTCCTAGTTTCATTGGTACATGCAGCTGTTTAGAGAGGCAAGATTTTGAAAGTTGTGTAAGTATAATGAAAACCACAAGGAACTGACGAGGTAGGTATTGCACGAGGGAATTAGGAACACCATGTTAAGTGGGAATCCCAAACAGGCTAAGTTCTGAGTCAAGAGCTTGAAGATAAGCACAAATGAGTTCGTTGTTGTTTTCAATAATCTTCAAGAAATGAAGGCCAAAAAAAAAAAAAAAACAAATTAAAAAAAAAAGAAAAGAAATGAAGGCCAAGTTTCAGGAGCCACTTGTAGGCCAGCCTTCTGTCCCTGTAGGGAGACCTTCAGGACAATGTCATGGAGTGCATTTCCTGTCTGATTACAACTAATTGGACTTTATTTGGATTTCATGTTTGAACTCTAAGGAAGTAAACTTTTGGGAACGGAAAATGAGGTATTTGTATTACTAAAACTCAATTAGCTAATATATAAGAGCACTAATTTGAGTCATTTGCATAGTAGTATTCTATAAAGTGAAATTATTTCTGTGCACTAAAGTATTTGGTACTTTTTAATATAAGAAATGGTTCAAAGTTCATGGGTAGAAGGTTAACCAGTGAGTAACCAATGAAAGACAAAAATGCTATATTAAATGCCATTTTATTGGAGGACTTCACAATGCATATGTGTTATGAACATTTAATAGTAGTCTCTTGAGTCATACTGAAAAATAAGGTTGATGGTAGTAGAATGTAGCACATTGTATCTGAAATAAAATATCTAAACATATTAATTGTCAGTTCAATGAGATCTCACACATCATATAGAATAAGTTGAACCACAAAACTCAGGTTATATTATTTACAATATTAAAGTATTTTACTTATTGCTTTGTTCATTTTATCAGACTGTGAACTTATTGATTATTCTTGTAAAACTCTGTTGATGAATCATTTCTCCCTATCTATCTATCGATCTATCCATCCATCATCTATGTATGTATGTATGTATGTATGTATGTATGTATGTATGTATGTATCTATCTATCTATCTATCTATCTATCTATCAAATATATCATTATCTAGCTATCTATATATGCTATATCCATCTGTAATGGTCTATGAAACAATGCTTAAATAATAAGTTTAGTATGTTTTTTATGCCTAGCAAATCTTACAAGTTAGACACTTATCTTGACTCAGGGGAGCATTGCAAGGATGTAATTGTTGGTTAATATTTCATAGAATATCTCTTTTCCTCAGGTTTAAAGGATATACTAATATTATGTCACATTACATATCAAATTACAAAATATAGTTATTTAACTGCAAAGAATCGTGAAAAAATTTTCCTTGTCAATGAGTAAAACTAGTCTCTGAAATCCAAGGCCATTCTTGCCTTGATCTGAAATATTTCAATTTTAATGAAACTTCACATTAAACCCTATAGTAATGATCAGCTTGACCTTTTCAGAAATAAATGTTTATTAATTTATGACAAGAATTAATCTTTAGAGATTTAAAAGCCAAGATGAAGAAATAAGAAATTTAACAGCTGCAAAATAGTCGTATTGTATTTCGTGTAATTCTGGTAGACTATTTGTTATGCCCTAATTTCTATCTTTAAAATTAAAATAGAGTTTAAACATAAGTCACTATTCTCTACTAAGAAAATTAAAAGTCCCTTATCTTTAGTCACATTCATGATTGAGGCAAAGGAACTCATTTACTCAGACTCTTTGCATCTTCTTGGCTGAGTTTCTATCTTGTGAATTCTTTTCTGGGATATACATGGGCATATCATTGTCATTCCAGCATAAGTTTGATTGCCTAGACTATATAGACTTGATAATGTACCTCAGATATTTTATCCTCGGTAAGAAGTTCCTTCAAGTGTGTTCAGTGTTCATCTACATGGCTTCTGGAGAAATTCAGCTTTCGTTTCCAATGTGTCTCAAAGCTGTCATCGTCTGTGAGTATGAGAAAATATTGTTTATAATTAAGATCTAGGCAGATGGTTCTCAAGCTGACATTTTCAGTCATATCCTAATTATCTTAAAAGTGTCTTACAATTAAATACAGTCTTCAGCAATCTGATACGCAAAAGGGGATGCATGCTGTCCTCAATGGAGATAGTCTCCCCTGCTCCTTTTATCCAGACTTCACAGAACAGTAATCATCATTACTCCATTTCCTGAGTTAGCACATCAACAGAAATTTAGAGTAGGAGAGACTGACTCTATTCTTGATATCTCTCCTTATTCATTTGTTTTGGTTTGATAGTCCAATATCTCCTAAGGAATCAAAGAGCACACTCGTCACTCATTTTTAATATGTGTTCTGATTTGCTCAAAAGGCTCACAGGGGTGGCTACTATGGTGTTTCCTGATGACTTGCGATCATCATCATGTTGAATCACTAAAGATATTTCTCTGCGCTGTTGCTGTTGGTTGCATATATTGAAAGAAACAGACATATCCACACAGGCAGTAAATATTATGAGTAGTCCTGCCCAACAGTGTAGTACTTTGCTTCTGGAGCATGCCCATGTTTTTGAAGGACAAAAATTGCTTTGTGTTTGAAGTGTTTAATGTCATGGCTCAGATGTTCTACTGGTCAACTTGCCAGTGTGTCATGAAAGACTCAAAAATTTTTCTTAGAATACCAGGTGGTAGTGTCTGACTGCATTATTCTCATTTCAGTCATGTTGGAAGCAAACCTGTAAAGCAGATTATTAAAACAACTGAAACATATTTTATACCCAAGTAATCGGATATCATGTTAGGGTTATAGCAGGATGATCCATATGTTAGAAGCTATCCATAATACAGTTATGTTAATCCATAATCAAAACACACTCAAAGTCTTCTCAGTAGGAATGGTTCCTTTTGAATTACTTTTTCACGTTGATTAGTTTGATTATGCATAATAATCAGAGTTCTGTAGGGGTCAACATAACTTCTGCCACTTTTTGATACTACTTAATTCTACATATTTATACTCTCCCACATTGCATTTGAATTCATTGCAGATTTAGCTTTATTATCCTTTTCCTTTTGCTCTTTTTTATTCAACAACTTTGTTGGCATGGAAGATCTCTCTTAACTATAACATTGTTTAAAAAGTAAATATTTTGAACAATATATGCTCGAGTGATATTAAGCTGGAAGATAAGGACTTTTCCTGTCCTGGGAGCCACAGATAAATGGAAATTTTAAAATGTTCTGCCAAATATTCACACGAAGTTTCTCGACACATGCAGATTTTGAGGTGTGATAATTTTTAGAATCTTGTATGTTGAATTACATCTAAAAATCATGTTCCTGTAGGTAAATATGTTTTTGAAAACTTCCTCATGTTGGGATAATTAAATGTAAATAGAACATTTTTGAGACAGTAAAGTGTTCTTCAACCTCCTTCACTTATGCTTTTTAGTACTAGCAATCAGAAATCATCACTGGGTAGCTATCAACAAGAAGTGCATATTGGGGCAACAGTGCTAACCTAAGCATGTATTCTCTCAGATTGCACTTTGACTTTCTAATCTGTGGCACCTTCTCTGGTATACTTTTTTGTGACCGTGGAGTTTTTACAATTAAAGTTCACATATTTCTTTACATTTGATTTTTCCTGGAATCTTATCATGACTAGACATAGATATGTTTTCCTTTAAAGGTCATTTCCTTGTATCTTTGTGCTATGATATCAACATGTTATCACTGATGAGGAGATATGAACACTGATAATTTTGTCTGTCAACTTTTTGAACTGCAAATTCAATAAATAGTCTTTTTAAAAGAAAGATGCTTGGTTTTGAAATTAAGTTCCTGTGTTCAAGGGAATAAGGTTAAACTTTGAATGGATTCTTCTCTTCCTTCATTTCTTCCTTCTAGCTTTTGAATTTGACTAAAATTTAAGAGAATAGTTTTTAAAGTAACATAATTTAACCATTTCTTCTGTTTCTTTTTCTCTCTCCTATAACTTCTATGCCTTGCCTACTTCCATTTAATTGTAGTGAATTACCTTTGTGTGTGTGTGTGTGTGTGTGTATGTGTGTGTGTGTATGTGTGTGTGTGTGTGTATGTGTGTGTGTGTGAATGTATGAGTTAGCAACTATTTTATTGAAAAGTTTTGCATTTGTATTTCAGGGATAATTGATATTTTATTGTAGTTTCTTCCTTCTTTTTTCCTTGCTTGCTTGCTTCCTTTCTTTTTTTTTCATTCCTTTTGGTTATGACTGCAACAGTTTTTATTTTTAGTGTAATGCTGCCTTTGTACAAGTTTTGAAGTTTCCTTATATTTCTCATTTCTCTCTTTTTATATTTTTATCTTTTTTATCTCTTTTCATATTTTTTCTTTTTTTTTTTACAATATAAGAATGATAACGATTCTTTTAAAGTGTGGTAGATTTCAGGTGCCTGAGACTATTTCAGTCCTGGGGCTGTTTTTTTACTATTTAATTTGCTCCATTTTTTGTGTATAGGTGTCTATTAGTCTATTTGGGTTGTTGATCTCTTCTTGCTTTAGTTATGATGGTTTGGATGAATCTAGAATTTTTGAACCCCTCAAATTCATCAATTTGTTTTATATTTTCCAACTAAAATGATTACAGGTCTTTAAGGTATCCCTGTATGAATTTTTAAATTTTTTGGTGTTTGTTGTAATGTTCTATTGAACATTTCTTATTCTGTTAACTCAAGTATCTTTTATTTGGTTTACTTGTGTAAAGGTTCTTTTGATCTTATTTATATTCTCAGTAAACCATATCTTAGATTCTTGACTCTTTGAATTATTATTTTTTTGTTTCTATCTTGTCAATTTCCATTTAATGATTTTTATTATTTCTTGCTGTCAGTTGGATCAGATTTAATTTCTTCTTGCTTTTTCAAAATTTTGAGTAGTAGAATTAATTTTCTGAGTTGGGTGATCCAGGCCCTAAATTGGTAGCATGGGAGAGCTGTCTTTACTCCTTGTCTATCAAGTGGCAACATTGGCAGGGAATCGATATCTCCCTTACCCCTTGCACCCTACCTCCTACGTCAGACAAGGGAGCCGACCTGCCCCCTTACTAGCTGTAGTATTTAGGAAAGCAGGCCCTTCTCTTCTCCTGAGCAGTACAATAGAGCTGAGCCTATTGGCAGAGGCATGAGTGTGCTGGCCCTGAAGGTGTAAGGGTAAGATAGTTGGCAAAACTCACCTCATCTGCCATGTGATGGAGAGGGAGGGAGAAAGATGCCCTCTCCACTTATCCCAACAGTTGTGGGCAGGGAGCTGACCAATACCCCGTACTAGCTTCAGCGCTCAGGAAAGTAGGCCCTTCATCTCTCCTGGACAGCAAAGCAGAGCTGACCATATTGAAAGGGATAGATACAGTGAACAGCCCTGAGAACTTGACTGTGGGATATCTAGTCCTGTCTCTCATCTGCTTTACGGAGATGTGTGGAGGGGAGAGATGTTCTCCCCTCTTCCCTCGCTACCTGTAACAGGTGGTGGAGATGATCCCGAAGTCTTAAGAGACAGAGAGAGCTGTCCCTCCCCCTCACCAGCTGTAGCATTTGGGGGAGTGATTCCTGCATCTCACCTGGCCAATACAGTAGAGTTGATCCTGATGTTAGGGTTGATGGAGTGTTAACCCTAAGGGCGTGGAAACAGAAGAACTGGCCCTGCCTCTTGCTCATTCTTGCAAGAGGTGAACTGGCTGGCACAGTGCTGGAGAACCTGCCCTGGAGGTAAAAACAAGGAAAACCTGGCAGGCTGACCAGCCCCGCAAATACCCAGACCCAGAACCAGAGTTAAGTGTTGGCCCATCCCAAGGAACTGTTCCTGCAGAACCAAAGCTGCAGGATCTCAGTAACACAAGGCAACAACAGGATACCCGAGAGGAGTCCCAGTGAGAGCCCAGCATTGATAGTGTAGTAGTAACTTAGGACCTCGAACCAGACCAATGACACTTTGCAATGAGCATTTCTAAGCAAAGAAAGGGTTTACTGCATAGCTCACTCTATCACACTATTGCTTCATGATAAGATTTTTCTATTGTTTTCTTTTCTTTTCTTTTTCTCTTGTGTTTTATTTTACATTTTTTGGGGGGATTGCAAGGGCAGAGGGCAGATATGAAGGGACTGGGATTGAGATGCATACACATGATGTGAAAGACACAACAAATAAATAAAACAAAGTTTTAAAAAATTAAATTTTCATCTATATGTTTAATCCCATTTTGAAATAACATAAATGTGAATGTCATGTAGCAATTGAATTTTTTTCACTATTTTATCATATATATTTATACTTTTATTAGTCTCTTGTTGATTAGTAATGTTATATAATATTTATTAAGTATATATAACATATATACACATATTTAGACTTTACAAATATTTTATTTTAAACATTCAGCTATTTTCCTAAAAGGTCTAGTGATATATATTTTGTTTTTAATTAGCATTTATCTGCTGAAACAGAATTTTTGAAGTCTGGAAGAAATCTCGGAGAAGATATTTTAATGTTACTGAATGCGATGAAGTATAAGCATTTATCACCTTATTTATATATACTTCTATTACCCTATGACCTAATATGATGACCCCTGGACTGTTACCGATTATTTTTAAAACACCTCAGAACTCTGAAGAAACTTTCAACCATACCGCAATATTTTTAATGCTGACACTACCAAGTGTCACTGTGTCTGAGGATGCTGTGAGATCAGCTGCATCTTTAACCAAAACTATTAGGATCAGAAACTGAGCAGCCCATTAGTACCTAAGACACTCACAGGTGTGTGCAGGGTCAGCGCTCTGACAGGGAAGAAGATAAATTAATGATTAGCTGTTCCTAACTCCGGAGCTTGGGAATGTAGGCTTTTCGTCTTTGTCTCTGTTTTACATAATTTTGGTCATATTGATTTGGCCATGTCATATGTAAATGGACACATTAGCAATTTTGAATAAAATCCTTATATTAAGATGCATTATTATTACATGGAATAGCTCAATATGATGTAAATTGTGAGCTATTAGGAACGCCAAACTCTTTAAAATTATTCTATTTAAGACCTGGTCTTGTATAACAGTTCGAAGTGTTTAGTGAGGTGACCCCACTGAAGATAATAAAGCATGTCTAGCCCTCACTGATCAAAGCAGGGCTTCACCTACACTCGGTGAGATTAAGAGGTAGCTCCACAGGAGGCTGTCAGATGGCAGTGTCCTTTTGAGAATCGGAAGAACAAAGAAACGAGAGACAATAGATGTTAGACAATACTCAGTAGCAAGAAGAATTAAACATAACCATATAGTGAAGTTATCTAATTAATGGCAACATGCATTATAGGGAGATAGTTAAAAGAAATGTTCAAAATTTGTGTAACCTTCGGCAAATAGATTTATCAAAATCACATAAAAGCAAAGACTATTTGAAGAACACGAATGTTCAAACTATTTAAAATTCCTGAATTAATGTAAAATTTGGATTTTAAGCTAATACAGACAGGAATACTCTGTATGAAATGATCAATGCCCAGATGCTGTCATGAATTTAATGTAGACATCTTGTGAAAGTCTTTTGACTATCATGATACTAGGCTGTAGCACAGTCATTAATTATCTCCCCAAATAGTGATCTTCCTTGATTTATTAATTCATTCCAGTATTGTAAAGAAATAACACTACCAGAGCATGGTTTCTTAGAACTTACGGGGGAAAAAAAGTTTGAAAAGAATACTACTCATGGTTTACTAAATGTGGAATTTTTAGGTAAATTAGTATTTACAAAATAATAAATTTCTGAACAGCCAGGTTTTAAAGCAATAGTAAATGGGTGGAAATATCAGACATTTATGAGATACAAAATTCTCACTAATACACATGTTTTTGTATGCCAGCTAAAGTTTTCCTGTATATTATCTTCTGTTTAAGATGGGGGATAAAGAGCTATGTATATGAAAAATACACACACACACACACGATGAAATCATAAGGTTTGTGTCTCTTTAAAAAATAATAAGATGATTCAAAGATGTGTTATAATGGATTAGATTGCCAAACTCTCCCCAAGTCCATGTCCCAAAGCTATCTTTCCCACCACATTCACTCCTTTTCAAAGTTTAAGGGATGGGATGCAATGGGAAGAATGCAGGTCTCTGGCGATACATTGCTGTAGAAGGTATTGACATAGGGACCTCTTTCTCTTCCCACTTCTCCTCATGTCTTTGTTTCCACTTGCTTCCCGTGAGGCGAGTCAGTTTATCCCACTATGTGCTTATATAATGTGCTCAAAAGCCATGTGGCACAGTAACCATGGAGAGATGTGTCTAAATCTGTGAGACAAAATAAACCTTTCCTCATAGGTAGATTATGCCAGTGCTTTTTATTTTATTTTATTTTATTTTTTTTACAATAAAGAAAGCCAACGTAAGGCTATGGGTAACGATAATGGATTCTTCATGAAGAGCATTCACTCTCCAATGCGAGAAGCTTCAGGGAGTCGTGTGGAAGTCCTCCTATATATGTGGTGCTTTTATTGATTAATGAATAAAGAATCTGTCTTGGGCCTGGCAGGGCAGAATAGAGGTAGCTGAGGAAAACTAAGCTGAACGCTGGAAGAAGATGGAGTCCCTGCTGGGAGCAGATGAGCCAGAACCTTGCCAGTAAGCCACGACCACATGGAGATACACAGATGAATAGAAAAGACTTAAGATTAAGAGCTAGCCAATAAGAAAGTAGAGCTAATAGGCCAGGCAGTGATTGAATTAATACGGTTTCTGAATGGTTGTTTCTGGAGTCTGGGCTGCCAGGAACGAACAAATGGTCTCTTACAACAAAGAAAATTATTTCATCTCAGGCACGTGAAGAAACAACTGGAAACACTATGATGCAGAAAAACTATTACACCTACTATCTGCTGGGATATGGTGGCTATCTTATAACTGGTAACTTAACAGTGTTGGTAATTTTTGGGGAGGCAAAGACACATGCGTGTCTATGGCAGTGTTTCCACAATGAATTAAGAGACCCAATTAAATGTTTTTCTTTGTAAGAGTGCATTGTTCGTTGTGCCTTTTCACAGTAGTTGAAATCCTAGTTAATAGCACCCTGTTTCAAATGAACAAGACAGATGTTTGACTGAACTGGGCACCCACACATTCTTCTGAGCTCTGCATACAAATAGGAACACACATGCACATGTACACATAAACTACATACATTAGACACACACACACACCACTATCCACAGAATTAGGTCTTGTAATAAATCTCCCTTTGGTGAATAAAGAGAATGGTTGAGTTAGTTTTGTGAGATATGGGATTAGATATAGGCTAAAGAGGAGTAATACTTAAATATTAATGACATATCATCATATAAGAAAATGTATAACCAAAAGTATTATGCTGGTATTTGTTTTGCATCCTCTGACAAATTGCTCTGTTACGTATTTAGCAAATGCATCCCTTTCAATCTTGTTGCCTTTTCTCTTTTTTTTTTCCTTATCAGATAATGATTCTAACATACTACAGAATGTCCTATGTAACCTGGAGAAATGTAGGCATCAATAAATGCCCAAAGGTTAGGAAAATATGAATAAATTGAATAGTTAGTCAAACTGTAAATGAATCACATGATTAGTTCATAAAATTTAAAGTTAGAGAGATGTTTAAGAATGTTTCATAATAATGCAGTTACAAAATATTAACTTTGTGGCTTATCAAAAGGAAGCAAGATTAGTTTTGTGCATTGGTCCAAAGAGGCAAATAAATCATCCTAAATATTTGAGAACAAGTCTAGTAGAAAACAAAATACAAGGCAGTTTTATTTTTGGAAATGCTGCCAGTAGAGCATCAGAAATGAAGTAGAGAGAATGGGCCTTTTGGTCTATAGTCTTTCCCTGGGATTTAGCTTTGCAAATATTTCAGAACCTTTCTCTGTTTAAGTATAATAATATGAAGTCATTTTCTCGCCCTAAAAGCAGAGGAATTTTATAAAGTGGCAGCACTGTTAGCTTTAGATAAGCGTACTGAAAACCGCTTCCAACAAAGAAATTTTTATTTATTAACTAAACAGATTTAAACCATTGGAGTGAAACTTCAAAGTGATTTACATAATATTTCCTCATTAGAATGAATACTCTTTAAAACCCACATACAATTTAGAACTTCCACACAACACATATTTGAGTACACAGGATGCATCTGAGTTGGGACATCAGGAGAACGGCAGCCAGCCTTTATTACCTGAGAAGCATAAGCAAATTCATTAAAACGTATCTTCCTTAAATAGATTTAATACTAATTAATAATTATGTCTTAGGATAAGTAAGACTTTTTTGGGGGGGGAGACCCCAGTTATGATTTCAAGTACAGTTACGATGTCTCGCAATTGTCTGCTTCAAGAAATCTTGTATCCTCTTCTGGACTCCATGAACACTAATATCCATTTAGTGAACAGCCACATGAGCAAAATAGTCATACGCATAAAATAAAAATAAATTTAAACAAAATATAAAAGCAGAAATAAATGTGTATAATTAAGCCTGGCTTCTGATATTTGAGAGGTAAACCAACAAAGACTCCATTAGGCCTGTTTATATGATATTTTGTATTAAGAATATGTATGTGGTCACTGGTTAGCTAGGAATAAGTAATATCTGTGACCAGCAACACTGAATCGAGTCATTTGCTTTCCTGGAAGAATGGATGCTGGCCAACTGATATTAAATATCAGGTGTAATTCATAATAGATCATGCCATTGAGGTGAAAACTTCTGTGGTTCAATGGGACAGTGAGAAAAAATTTACTCAGGGTGAGCACACCTAAATTGTACTCCAATAGATACAAGACTTCATATCAATCAGGAAGCAGAACTTAACAAATAATGTATACAAATTTCCTACATAGTGCTGCATTTGAAGGACTGAGGGAGCCTTCAAAAGTTATTCAAGTTTGAAGTCGTATGACTTTGGAGGAATCCCTGCAGAAAAAGAAAAAATCTTGGGAAAAGCCATTGATAAATGTACAGGGTCAGTTGCCGTAGAGAACTGTATTAGTCTAGGTCTTCTAGAGTAACAGGATTTATAATATATATGGGATTGATTTAGAATGACTTACAGGCTGTTGTCCAGCAAATCCAACAATGGCTAACTATGAAGCGAGAGTCCAAGAGCCTGATAGTTGCTCAGACCACAGGCCAGGATAACTCAGCTCCCCTTCATTATACATGAATCACAAAGAAGTAGGCTCTAATGCCGGGGAAGGAATGGACTTGCTATTAATGTGAGAGCAGGAAGGCAAAGAGCAAAATCTTCCTTCTCCCATGGCCTTATATAGTCTTTCAGCAGAAAGTGTAGCCAAGATTCATTACATATTAAAGATCTGGATTATAGGTGTGTCATCCTGCATCAAAGATTCTGATTAGAAGTTAATATTTCCACTTCAAGTTAAGTAGAAGCTTCTTCCAGGTGTGCCTTCCATTTGGGGGTCTTAGTTAATTGCAGATGTAGTCAGTTTGGACAACCAAAAATAGCCATCAAAAGACCCTAGATATAAGAGCCACACCCTGCAATGGCATGTGTGCTTAGGACAGCAGCTCGTGTGAAGTGTAGTTGCCTGTGCTTATAAAGATCAAGTTATATTTGTTCTGCCAAAGGCAGAGTCAGAAAAGAGGACCTACCCACACTAATTTGTTGTAACCCAGAAGATAATGACTTATCCCTGAATGTTTAGCAGTGACCTATAGTACATAGATTTGCAATGTTGAATTTTAGCTTTAATTTGATTCAATTAAAACTGTGCCCTGCTCTTACCTTTTGGTGTAAGAAAACATATAAAAACCCCAGAGAACTTAGACAACAATGAGGACACTAAGAGAGACTTACATAGCTCTAATTACGGGAGAAGTAGAAAAAGACAAGATCTCCTGATTCAATTGGAAGCATGGGAACCTAGGGGGAGGGTTGAAGATGGGGAGGCAGAGGCAGGGAGGGGAGCAGAGAAAAATGTAGAGCTCAATTAAAAATCAATAAAAAATAAAATAAAAAAGAAAACATATAACTTACCTTGAATTTTAGAGGTGAGCATGGGAAAGAGACTTTGAACATTTGGAGGACATTGAACTTTTTAAGGGTTATAATTTTTAAGAACTCTGAAGTTTTCAAAGTTGTACTGCATTTTCTATGATATTAACAAGAGATTTGGGGACAAAGAAGGGAAAGGTCATGCTTTAAGTGTGATACACTTGTGTGTCAAATTGACAAGCAGTGCTCTCCTGGTGGCTAATTTTGGCTGTCAATTTGAAACATCTGGTAAAAGGGAATTTCAACTGAAGAGCTGCCTTTTTCATATTGACCTGTGGCCATATGGATGGGGAATTCTCTTGATTATCGAGAGATATAGAAGGGCCTAAATAACCACGGCCAAAACTATTCCAAGGACAAGTGGTCCTAGGTTGTGCAAAAATGCTAGCTAGAAGGAATCAGATTTTATGCCCTCTTCTGATCTCGTTGGTTACTTGCAACTCATGTGAAGATACGCCACACACACATGCAAACACACACATGCACACAATACATGCACATGCACCAACACACACACACGAGGGGCGATTATGATGGTTATAATTAAAATATCTTGTGTAGTCTGGAACTTTTTTCTACCTGCTGAAAAATCCGAGAAAGTCAGAAAATTTGCCTTATTCACAGGGAATTTCTCAATGGATTTCAACACCTCCCTTAATAGTTCTTCCCTAAGCGAAGGCTGTCTTAATCTCAGTCTCTAAATAGGTCTGAGTGTTAGATCACAGACTCTTTAACTGCCTTACTCTCTCTCCAGAAATCAGGCAACTTTTACTGCATTGGTAGGCACCTTATGTGAAGGTTAGAATATACAGGTGTCAGTGGTAAAAGCAAATCCCGCCTCTCCCACTATCAGATGCAAGACAAATTTATATTACTTAATATTTATTCCTCCACTCCCCTTGTTATAGAGTCAAAATTGCATGTTGTAGAACTTCCTAACAACCTCTGAAACCAACAAAAGTTATAAATTCCCTTTGCAGGGACATTTACCTATAGTATCTTCCTTTCCTCTCTCCATCATCTTACATGAGGGCTTTTTTTTTTTTTACTCTTCCAGTTTAAGTTACCTCACTTAATACATCTCTTTTGAGTTTTCAAAGGGAAGCCTTTGTCTTCCTTTAATCCTTTGGTGTGATATACTGTATCTCCTACCTCTCCCCTGCCTCTGGGCACAATAATAACTTCTATGGTTGTAGATGGGGACCTAATGGAAACTGTATCCTCTTGACCCCTTTTCAGTCAACCTTCAAGCTGCTATATCCTCTAAGAGCTCCACAAATCACTTGTCATTAGGAGAAAATCTAAAGGAATAAAGACTGAAATCTCAGGTGTGGGTTCTGTTACTATCCTCTTCTCAATCATAGTAAGGAATATCAAGAACTCCATTACTACCACCATAGTTCTAGACACTTCTGCAAGACTCTGCTGACAGCCTGGCGGTGGTGGCGCATGCCTTTAATCCCAGCACTCGGAAGGCAGAGACAGGCAGATCTAGGCCAGCCTGGTCTACAAGAGCTAGTTCTAGGACAGGCTCCGAAGCTACAGAGAAACCCTGTCTCAAAAAACCAATAAAAAAAAAAGATATTCTGCTGACATACTTAAATTCCATGCTACCAGATCCAAGTACTCTCTGTTTTAACACCTTATTTATGCCCAGAGGAAAGCAACATACTACTCATTATAAATTACAATTTACATAATAACCATGTTATCTATTGATAATATAAAATGAATAATATGATTTAAAATAGCCATATGGATAGAATTTAAGAATTGACAATATTACCATAAAATCCAAGGAGTGCTAGAATGAATATTTACAAAACTAGGAAATGTATAAGTGTAAATAAATAAACCAATAGCAGAAAAATACTTAGGGTAGCCACCCCAAAATTAATAATTTGTTAAAAGATAATGTTAAATATCATTTTATGCCTAAGGGCAGGTATTTGAATACTTAATTCATATACAACTATATAAATGAGTACTACTGATTTTCTAATAGGTACAATACAAACACAAGATAAATATAAGTATGCATGTATGAGCAAACGAATAAAGATTATAAGAAAACAGGACACCATCTTCATTATTACAAGGTGGAAAATATTTATTTGAGATATTTATCTGGGAAAAAATACTGACACATTGAATTTTATTAATATTTCCATTCAATAAAAACTAAACATATATTATTAAAGGGTAAATTACTGAATATCTAAGAAAAAATTTAAACAATCCAGGAAAGTAAGTACACAAAAATTTGCCATTGTTTTAGAAAAGATGATATTTATATGTGTAATAAGCATTACTGTTCAAGGAGAGTAAAATCCACAGTGAATCTACTTTACACTTGTATTTAGTATATATACTTTTCCATGAACAGACCAGATGGAAGTTCTGAGTTGACATAGTTGCAAATAAATTTAAAAGAGTTGTGCTATGTTTATACTCCCTGTATATGATGTGTGGCTCAAGTATTTGCATTTGTAACACATAAAACTACAACAAAGATATCTGCACTGAACGATGTGCGAGTTCTGTTAAATTCTGCATCTGTTCAGGGTTCCTTCACCATCCCGGCTTCATCAGAATGTCCACAGCCAAGTACTTCAAAATGAAGATTTGATCTGCTGTGTTATCAATTGCTATGCAAAGTTACTAATAGCATTCTGTTAGTCTAACGCTAAATATGAAACTCGATTTCAGTAAACCTGGTTATTTTCTTTGTTTATTGTTCATGGGCTCAAGCATGAGAATGGTTATGCAAAATTTTGCTAAGTACTAATAATACAAACTTTACCAAAAAAAATGAAGCAAAAGCTCTAAGAAGAAAATGTTAATGCAAGTGAGCTAAGATTATTCCAAGTCTTTGGCAATTAAAATAGTTTGCATCTGAAAGCCTTTAGAATATTTGCTGTCATTATTGTGTGCCTCAAACGCATGTGTTCATTTTCCAAACTGAAGAAAAGAAACAAACAAATGAAAGAACTCCAGTGTTTGCTACAGATGTTCAGAGATGCTTAGATGATGTGTTCTATTTTCTTAAGCCAGCTGCTTAGGGATAAGCTATGCTTGGATGGATTAGTTCATATCAAGATGTTCCAAAGGAAGTTTGAATTTCCTTAACTGGTGCCATGAAGTAATAGGGTGTTATGTATTAACATATAAACATATAGCCAAGAAACAAAAATGTATAAAAAATAACGACACAGAACAACATACACAAAACAACATAAATTATAAAATTTTATTAAATCAACACCAGAATGAAAGAATTACCTTTCAAACGAGCAGCATCCATGATTAACTATATTTCCATGTTAATTTCTTGAACCAAGTTACAAAGTTTTATTTTTATTTATTTGTCATTCAACATTGAGCCCTACATGTTACATTACACACTTTCAATGCAAAATGAGCCCTCTGGCACAGAAGTGGCAAAACTATTCATGGTGGTAACTATTTACTTCCGCGTTTGGTTTGGGGGCCTTCTCTATAGAAGGGATTTCATGTCTGATAATGAAAATATTATAAAAATCTGTAGCTTGGGAAGATACAAGCAAGCCCTAGGAGAAAATTGACTGATGTTGTTTTTGCTAAAAGTTCAAGTTCTTAAATTGTCTTTGAAACAGTTATGGTGATGTTTTCAGTATTAGTCAGAAAGGTATCCTACTGACGTGCATAGAGGCTAAGACAGAGTCTTATAGTTGATCAAATTCCTAAGAAGTGACTGCGTGCTCAAATATACTCAGGGAATTCATGCCAATACTCCTTCCACGAAGGTTAGATGGGCAAGAGTTAATATGAGAACTCAATATTGAGGTGAAGGGCCCTGAAATCCCATTTTCTGGACTGATATGGCTATTGCATATATGGACTGATTACAGCTGTGTGGTTCATAAGTAAGACCTGCATGTTATAAAACAAGTTATATATCTGATAGAGGATTAATATAGGGAATATATAAAAAATACTGAAAAACAAGAAGTCAAAAAATACTTGAAAAACTAATAAAAAATGGCCCTGGTACTTGAACAAAATTTTCTAAAGAGAAGAAGAATGGCTAGAAGTATCATAGCACACTCATCTTCCCCAGCAACTAGGGACTTAGAAATAAAAAAAAAATCTTTGAAATTTTATCTTATCCCAATCAGAATAGCAGAAACAAAAATCTAACAAATAGTATAAGTAAGCAAATGGTGCCTTCATTATATTTTTGCGGGACTACAAACTGATCCAGTAACTCTAGAAAACAGCAAATTGATATTATCACTCAGTCATATACTCAAAGAATTGATATATTCATATGCACTCACTAATAAATGGCTTTTAGATATAAGGCAAAGAAAACCAACTTACAATTCACAATCCAAGAGAACCTAGACAACAATGAGGACCCTAAGAGAGACATACATGGATCTAATCTATAAGGAAATTAGAAAAAATCAAGGACTCCTGAGTAAATTGGGAGCATGTGGACCAAGAAAGAGGGTAAAGAGAAGGTGAGAGAAAGAGAGAAGTGCAGAGAAAAAAATGTATAGCTCAATAAAATCAGTTTTAAAGGAAAAGAGTGATATACTACTCCACAGATAATGCTTATTCATGTTCATTGTTGCTCCATTCACAATAGGTAGGAGCTGGGGAAAAACAGCTAAGTGTCCTTTGACTCATAAATACATGATGAAAATGTGGATCATGTTATAAAACACCATTAATCTGTAAAGAATAAAGAGATCATGTATATTTCAGACAAATTAATGGAACTAGAAAAGGTCAACTTTAGTGAGGTAATCCAGACACAGAAAGACAATTATCAAATATTCTCTCATTTGAGGCTACTAGCTCCAAATATTTGGCACATTTCCTAGATTAACTGCAAAGGCAATGAAAATATGAAGGGACCACTGTGTGTTTGGGAGTGCAGGAAAAAAAGAGACAGGAATAACAACATAGAAGTGATCTGATGGGGAGAAGGGTATTCTCATTATTAGGGAGAGCAAAAGTGCAAAAATGTTGAGAAGAGGGTAAAATCATTATCTATGTGCAATGACAATCATAGCCCATTCAGGCAAGAATTATCAGCGGATATTAAATCATGAAGAAGATACTTGCATATATTCAGATATTCTTAATGAAAATGGAAGAAATTAATGAAAATAACAAAAGGTAATCTTGAAACCATGACATCTATGAGATGCATTCTATCACACGATCATAACTTCATCAGTGTTGTACTTCTGCACATTGTGTGCTCCTTGAGAATGGAAAATATTACTTCCATTGCATGTTAAAGAGAAAAGCATAATCTGAATCATAAAAATACTGAAGTGGATAAAGATGATGTAAATGGAGACTGCCCTTTTGTTCCTGGCTGCTTAGACCCAAATAACCACACAGAAATTATATTAATTTCAACACTCTTTGATCAATAGCTTAGGTGGCCTACTAGTAAGTTTCCAGTGTCCTGGTATCTTTCTCCTTTGGCAGCTAGATGAAGACTCTCTGACTCTGCTTATTCTTTCTATGTATATATCTCTTCCAGCCTGGCTATATTTTGTTCTGCCATAGGCCAAAGCTATTATTTTGACATGTCATTCTGTCATTGGTTTATTAGGTAATCAAATTAATCTAAATGGATTTAGATATTCTCTCTTTCATGATAATAGGAAAAAATTATTAATGCCAGTTTCCTATGCCCTAGTTATCAGAGGTTTGGTCAAAGGTATTCTGTACAGACACAGAGATTATTTATAATGGAGCAATATAGAAATTCTGATATTTTATTATTGCAACTAGTTTCTAGAAAATTTATCATTCTGGAGGTATCTTGAGAACTCAGCAAATATTCTCAGATATGGAAGGGAAGCTGAGAGATATTCACACTTTTAATATCCTGGGTTATATCTATGAAAATATTGTCATGGTCTACACCACATAAAAGTAATACATTTCCTAGTAGTATCTATGCTTTCATTTTCCAAAGACGTCTGCTCACACATACATTCCTGGGAAAGTAGTTTGTGAACAAGTACTTTATTAAGATATCAATGCTTAGAAACCCTCACATTAACAAAACACTGTTTCCCCAAAATAGCTTACATCTACTTTAAAATGCACCTTTATTTCAAATAGACAATAAAAAATCAAGACAAAACTATAATGTACCATGTACAAAACCACATATCATTGCATCCAAAAAAGAATAAGGAGGAGGATAGGAAAAAGAAGAAAGAGGAGGTTAGGAAAAAGAAGGGGAAAGGACGGAGGGAATAAAGAAAAGACACGAGGATAGTTAAAAAAGAGTAGGAATATAAAGAAGAGAAAAAGAAGGAGGAGGAGGAGGAGGGGAAAGAAGAGGAGTGAAGATTGCAGATTGTGCTTGGTGCCTAACATGGCCATATAGGATTTATAATAGGATTGAACTGCTCTGAGTCTTCTCCAAAGTAAGTTTGACTGACGGATACAGCAATATCAATGACAAACACGAAACAAACAAATTGCCAAGTTATATGACTTTATGTTCAAGAATATGAACTGTATCTACCACTATGAGTAGTAACCTTATAGAAGAAGCTAACTGGCTCTTTATTGAAAGATTTGAATCATCAGTGAATGGAATTTTTAGACTATTCATGTGAATTTTTTAGTTGACACATAAGGTTATAGAATTTCCAGTTTTATAAAAGAAAATACGGTGTATGGCTCATACACAAGACAAAAGCTAACAAAAACTCCACAAGGGAGGCTATATATGCTTGAACTTAAGAGACAGACACTTTTAATAAATGGTGATAAATGTATTCGAAGAAATAATAGACAGTGTCTTCAGATTAAAGTGTAGTAGACTTTTCTTCACCAAATAAGCAGAGCACATAAAGACACAGAAATCACTATAAATATCCAAATAGGAATTCTGTCATTGAAGCTTTCAGTCACTAAAGTTGGTTAGTGGTCTCAACAGAATTTTTGTAATAGAAGAAACAGTGAAGAAATATAAAGGCTAATTAATTTAAATGAACAAGTTTGTGGAACAGAAAAGAAAGAAGTAGAAAGGGAACTACCTCAGAGTTGTAGGATACAGAAAGCCATCATTACCCATGCACACCAAGGATATGGCTAATTGGAGAGACATGAACTTTTTAATTAGTTCAAACAGACGCAAACCATTGTTAGATAAAGCTATATCAGTAATTATATATAATTATATTTAGTAAATATTTTCTGTTCCATCTTACTTTATCATAAAATAAAATAGTAGACATGCTCTCAGGCAAAATGCCTACAATGATGCAGATATGGTCTCATTTCATTCTCTATTCATAGAATCACCTTCCAGTATTGCTCTAGTGTCTTTGATAGAGTATAGCATAGTCTCTATAAAAATCAAAAAGGAAACTCTTTTAGGAGGTGCGTATTTTGTAGCATTTGGAGAAGTAACTTACATTCTGACTATTAAAAAAAAAGAGATTTAAATTATGTTTTTGTTGTCCTACAATACATACCAAGATGTTTGTCTTTAACTTTATTATACTGGAGAGCATCAAAACAAAATAGGTCACTAGAAAGCAATTAAAGGATTCAAAAAGTTCTGAAAATAAAAAAACTATATATATATATATATATATAGTCTATCCCTTAAAATAATTTTAGAAATGCAGTTTAAAATATTCACAATACGATAGCTTTCTTAAGTGGTTGTTAAAGTTAAGAAATAGAACGACAATTTCAACAGTATCATTGTGAAACTACATTTTATCTCTTTAGGGAGAATTTAATTTGTACATTAATACAAAATATATCCCTATTAATTGCCCCAAATTTCATACTCATTAAGATTGAAGCATAATAAAAGAAGAAGACAACACAATGATCTATTCAAGGAAAATATTTAATTACACAGCTTTGTACTGAAGTGACAATATAATACAAATCTTAAAATTGTCAAGTATTAGTGTCTTGTAGAATTTTTAGCAAAAGAAATTGCAATGGTGTGCTTTCTTCAAATGGTAGATGCTAGGATTTTAATATTCTTTTAATTTTGATGCTAATGGTTCTATAATTTCTCAACTTCAAACAGACTGCACACACATATATGGATGCAAGTATACTGCTTCTATGTGGATATAAATTATTAGAAGTATATCTATATTTTCTACTGGGTTCTTATACAAATTAAATCCAGGCTGAACGTTGAATCAGTGTTAGAATGCTCTTTCTACAGTGTTTAGATTTTGCTGTGTAATCGATTGAACAGCATTACCATGGAATGTATTTGACAACATTACATTTGCATGCAGTAAATGTATAAGACACAAAAAATGCTGGTAGTTAGGCTGTGATGAGTTAGAAGCTTAGCACACAGTTAATTATTGATAATGTATGCCATTTCTCTGTGGATAACCTGACTTCAAAGGGAAATGTAACATTTCTATATTCATTACCTTCCTGATATTTACATTACATATGCTATCTAGATTACAAAGATTATAGTTGATCATCAACTTATATGAAACAAGAATAGCATATTTTAAATTGATTTATATTCATTGAGGAGGATTACTTTTCAGATACTGTTGAAGGTCTACAAATGAGGGCAAGTGACACGCTATGCATTTGAATGAGTTACTCAAATTAAATGTTATCATTTTATAAATATACTTACCTTGGAGATTTATAGAATAATTTTCCTGTAATAATTAGTATTTGCAGTCTTACCATTCACGTAATTAGTTGCAAAGGGAGGGCAACTTGTACTCTTAAGAAAGCGTGACTCTGACCAAATTTGAAACAAAAGTATATTCACTTGAAAACAAATTATAGTTGAATAAAAACAATAATCTTGGAAGGGATATTTCTTCCCTGGGTCTAAGATTTAGTCCTTAGGCCTTATCCATTTATTAAATTTGCCTGTAAGCTCATTCACTAAGTTCAGCCCAGATGCCCGGTCTGTAGCATTCATTTTCAATGAGTATGTATGGACCAAAGTTTTATGACCTCTATTTATTACAGCAGACAATGCTATTTGAAGATATCCACTTTCAAAATCTTATTCCTGTCAGTTTCTTTATCTAGCCCAGTCACTTGACATGCTCACATGAGTGAGTATTAGAGCTTGTGGCCCTTTCACCTCATGATCCTGAGGTATAAATCATTAATACCAGATTCAATTCTCAATGTCTTTTGTGCATTATTGGAGTCTTTGCTTTCATCCTGGTGTGTTGTCTGCAATTAAGTATATTCCATGATTACTTTCTTTCCCCCTGTGTCCCCCCTCGCTCCCTTCCTTCCTCCTTCCTTCCCTTCCCCTCTCTCTCTTTCTTATCATATACTTTGCACGTGCATCTTTGTGGAAGAATTATTTTGTGAAGCTTTTTAATGCTGAAATATATTTTAAGATTTAAAAAGTGTACTTATCAAACCAGGATTCATATTTAGCTTCACAGCATTTGAGAAATATAAATCAAAATCAGCATTTCATTTCTGGTGCCATAAATATTCCACAAATTTAAGAAAGTAATCATCCCAGAATTAATAACATAGGCATACCTACATAAAAGAACTAGGACACATATGATCTGGATTATTGCATAAACTGAGTGGCTAAATCACAAAGTGGAATATTTGACCCATTATGTTTCCCCTTCACCTAAAGAAGATGACTATAATGGCAAAGAAAATAACTATATTTAAATGACTTAAGGATAATCATTAGAAAGTGTGTATATTGAGTCTATATTTTATGACTTAAAAGTCATACATATAAATGTACTGAAATGTAGATTAAGAAAAGAAAATATAACTATTGTAATTATACACTATTAAACATTATAGTAGCATATTATTTTGCTGCTACTTTATCGGTTATTGAGCTCTATCCTGCCTCATGAATTCTGGTGTTTGACTAATATATAATTCGCATTATTAAACATAGTATGAATCTCAAGTGTTCAGATAAGATGATGTCATTTTGTTTCTTTCTTTGTGGTGTGTTTGGCAGTCAGGGACGTGCTAGTCCTTTTCCTTACATTCTGGTCTCACCTTTGGTGTTATGCTGCTTCTTGTCACGCAGACCTGATTTCACAGTGTTTCTCCTGCAGTCAAACACTGGAGCTGTTCATGTGTTTCACAAGCATCAGAATGCTCAGGATTATTTTCCTGAATTGATTGCAGGACATCTTTTCTCAGTTCCATTCTAGTATGGCACCAGTGACGTAGGAAAGAACAGAAAGACAAGTGCTCTCATTTGAAAGGGCACACTTGAATTCTTAATAAAGAAATATGTAGAAAGCCAAGGAAAGAAAAAGGTAATTTATTTTCATCAATACTGCTTTAATGAATAAAATATTAGGTGTTATCAATAGTATATATTTGATAATATTGTCAGGTCTGCAAAACATGATCTAAATATGTAGATAACTGATAAATATTCAAATTATTTCATTGTGTGGGAATACACAAATGGCACAGAGTAATTCCAAGAAGTAGATACTGTAGTCAGTCTCAATTTCACTCAGATGTTCATAATCTGTTTATTAAGATCAGTATTACTCAGGTGTAAAAGCAAGGACATCATGAAATTTGTAGGCAAATGGATTGAACTAGAAAAAAAAACATTCTAAATGAGGTAACTTACACTCAGAAAGACAGACACAATATATACTCACTCTTAAGTGGGGATTAGATGTAAAGCAAAGGATAACCAGACCACAATCCACAGAGTCAGAGAAGCTGGGTAACAAAGAAGACTCTAAGGGGACACATGGACCACACAGGGAAGTGGAATTAAATGAGATCCTTTAGTTAAACTGGGGTCTAGGGAGGGTGGTAAAGAGGGGATGGGAGATGAGAACATGAGAGAATGTGATCGTAGAGAGGGGAGAGGAACTGAGTGGGAGAGCAATGAAAGAGAGTTCTTGATAGAGAAATTCTGTGGGGCAATGGTTTGTACCCTGTCAGTTGATTTTAATAAAACGCTGATTGGCCATACAACTGTTAGCCACACTCACCAACTCCAGCCACACTGGGAAGGAACAAGCATAGGCCAAACTAATCCCTCTGAATATACATAAATCTTAAGGTAGATTAATGCCCAGTTTTCTGAAGAAGTGGAATTTAGCTACTCTGACAGGTGTTTTGGTTTGTGTTTGCAAGTATTTTGCTTTGTATTTTGATGTTTATTTTAGGTTGTTTTTACACTAGAAGTAATGTAGAGTTAAGCCTTTCACTATCTAAATATAATCGAATATTTCTTCAATTCTGCCAAAGCTTTTGATTGGTTCATAATAAAACTTGGTATAGCACTTACAGCATCCAATCATGTAGTTTAGCTCCTTAATAAATCAGACATGCAAACACAATAAATGAATAAGATGTCTGCTGGTAGATTCATGGCGATGAATGGGGTGTAAAACATTTGTTCAGCTTGACAGTTACAAACATTTCGCTCCAGATGATTTATATAAATGTCTAAGGTGTATTCATTCTATGCAGAGATAAAAATGGCTGCAAAAACCATAAAGTGCAGGGGAAAGTGTGTTATTGGAAAGTCGGATATTATATGTTATACCATGAATATTTCAGAGTGACTTTGATAGTGCTACAGCTGTAGTTTCTCAAAATGAGAGCACAGAGTAGACTCTGGATTTATTTAAATACAAGCCTAACCCAAGGTTGCAATACATTACTTTTATCATTTTCTGATGGAAGTTTAAGTTGAAAAAATTCTAAGACCACCATATAAAGCTTACAGTATCAGTGATAACAGAGGAAAACATTGAGACAACCAGATATCTTTTATCAGACTCTGAAAGAGCAAGAATATTTTCAATGGAAATACCTGACAGGCAATATCCTAATAATGTAAATAAAATTAGTAAGAATAATGAAGGCTATGAGATAAAATATCCCCTGCCAAACATTTGTTATATCATATTGTGACTGCAGTGCTTGATTTATGTAACAGTAGAATTAAAATGGTTTTTAATAAATAGAAGAAAATGTGCTTTTTTTCTACAGTAGCTTGCATTATTTTCTTCAAAAAAAAAACAGTCTCAGACAGAGACATGATCATATAATAACAGGATACAGGGTTGAGGGAAAAGGGTGAATGACAGAAAGAGGGGACAGTACAAGTGGCTAACATTAAGCTGAATCCATTGAGGGTAAAGCGTGTATATTCCTTCAGTGCATAAAATAGGGGGAGAACACAGCCTACCTCAGAATTTTTAAGTCTATGAAGAAAAAGGTGAATAAATTTATTGGTTTTAGTTGTAAAACACTTTCTCAGGGTCCTAAATATTAACTCCCCAGTACACTTGAATTGTGCGTATCTAACTAATCTCTTTCATGGGGTTTGAAGTTTGATATCCTCTCCATGATTTTATTTGATGAAAACTATGACATTTTCTTGACCATTTATTCTATTCATTATTTCATTTCATTTCCTGTTCTTCTTCCCTTTCTTACTCCTTTCATTTCTTCCATTTTTTTCTTCCATTTCATGTGAAAGACAAGATTTTCAAAGACAGTGCTCACCTGGAATTTACTAGATAGCCCAGATTGGCACTAACTATTATGTGCCCAGATTGGCACTAGCAATTATGAGAATTGCTCTGTGTCATCTGCCTTTATGCTGGTATTCTAGTCATTGGCTACTGCTCGTGAGTCTCAGCCTTCATTCTCAACCATTTCTAGACAGGACACAAAGAAAAATGCATGTTAAAAGATCCTTTTTCCCATTTAATTGAGCAAGGGTGTAATCTTCTTGACTATTATCGATGACTTCATACTAGATTTGGACAAAGTGGCCGTCTCACTATATACATATGTCATATGTCATTCGTTTGTTGTATTTACTAAACTATTCCATGACCTTTCACCCATTAGCATGCACACGGAAGCTTGCACAGCTGCACATACCCCAGTTCTCCAAGTTAGCATGATCAATTTCCCGATTCCACCTTCTGTCAAGTCAGCTCTTGAACTTTAACAGCCATCGTTTGTGTTGCTTATGAAATGTCAAAACTGCTAGGGTAAACATTGTTATTTATTTTTCATTCCCTGTAAGCTTATTAAACTAATCTCTTGTCAAGATTCAACAGGGTTAGTAAAATCGGCACTGCTTTATGCCACAGAGACCAGTCTCATCAGTGAAGAACTGATCAGAAAGTTATTATTTTTTTTCTAGGAAATAACACTTTTTTGTTACTGTACTGGTGATTCAGGAGTAAATAAAAGTATAGTTGCACAATACTACACCAATGTAGTAGCCGTTTAGCTGTTGCAGGTTGTAACATTATCCATCCGTGGTCAACTAGAGGAGTCCTCCAAGCAGAAGTCTCCATAGTAATTCACCTATCTCACAGAGCTTATTTCCTGCTTCTTTTGGCTCACGAACGCTCTTCTCCTCGTAGCCCCAGAAACACTCCCAGGAATCTACCTTCTTTCCTCAGAATTCAAACCAAGGATAATGGCAAGGGCATATCTGGTGTGGGCGGCCGTAAACAAACAAGCAGCTCGGACTATATGTACCTATTCTTAAGAAGAAGGGATGTCCTTTCAAAGAACACTCTCCTAAATTCAAAATCGAAAGCTTTCTCTGGGGTAGGGAGTAGGTAGTCTAGCCTGAATCATTAGGAAGTTTACTGAGTAGAGAATGTTGTCTTTCTTCCCCATCTGTCTGAACTTTGGAGAGAGCTTATCTGCGTTACATTCAGTTTAGGGCTTGTGACAACCATGAGCCTGTACAGCTAGCTACACTGAACTTACTTTGTAAGAATTATATTATCATAATTTATTAAACCCTTTTCTCATTCAGAGGATAACAGTTCTTTGATGAAAATTTATCACTCCTTTTCAAAACAGAAAAAAAAAACAATATGTAGTTACATTAAGAGGCTACAATAGCTGTTAGGGAAGAACACTACTCTAAGTTATGATTGACATATATTTATAATGTGTATTACTTTTACTAATGTTCTAAATGTTACTAATATCCATTAGAAGTATAGCTGAAGGTGTCTTAACTTTCTCTAAGCTTAAAAATTAGCCTCATATATATTTTTCAATGAGAAAACAATGATCCATAATTCTTAAGGGGCTTTTCAGACTTTCATCATAATGTACTAATGTTCCTTTGCTTGTATGTTTAATATTACACAGCTCTGTCTTCTTGTGCCCTTCAGTTACTGAGGGGAATAGACTGACCTAGAGGATACTAATTACTTGGCTTATTAGCTTCACATTATATCAGTAATGGGGTGAGAGCCAGCGTAATTAC
The DNA here is from genome assembly GCA_025134845.1 of Neodon shergylaensis. NCBI lineage: Eukaryota > Metazoa > Chordata > Mammalia > Rodentia > Cricetidae > Neodon > Neodon shergylaensis. The sequence continues at coordinate 5,329,872 of JABTXL010000827.1, forward strand.
TATGTCTTGAAAAATTATGCTGTTTTATTATCAGGAACTCAGAGATGTTCCCAATTCTTTACAACTCATCTAAGGTTGTTAAGTAGAATGAACATGATTTTAACTTTTAGGAACAAACCTTAAGGGCATTTTTGAAATGTCCTCTTAAATATTACAACTATAAGCTTTGAATATCAATAAAAGGTATGCAACTTTTCTGTAGCATTTTTCATATATTTCTTTCTCAAAAATTATCTTTAATACAATATAGCATCAAATGACTGGTAAAGTCGTGTCAAAGTCAATATATTTTAAATAAAATTTCTAGTGGACAGATCTTAATATTATGTTTGATGTGATGTTTAAGGGAACAATCTGCAACACACAAGTGATTGAAGTTAAGACTGATGCACCAAGTAATTATGTTTATATCTATCAACAAACTACACATAACATTCCTGTCCTGAATCTACATGTGTGCTTGCTTGAAGAGGATAAATGGTTCAAGTAACCATTAAGCCATTAATTTTTTTAATTTTAGATATTATGAAATTATAACTACATAAAAATTTATGACAAACAAGTAAGCCACTATTTGCAAAGTATCAGATTGTTTGTTTGTGTGTGTGTATATATATATATATATATATATATATTAGGTGAAGTAATAGTAATTTGGTCTAGCAGGATATTACTTTATAATTTCAGAATAACAGCTGTATATTTTAGTATATACAATTATTTTAATATAATTAGAATATATAATGAAATTGACAACTGTGAATGAATATTATTTTTCATAATATTTTTATTGATTATTTGGTAATTTTACATCATGAACCCTAGCACACTCATTTCCTAGTCTTCCTAGATCCACCCCCTACCCTTGTGCCTTTTCCTCAAAAGAATAATAATAAGGATAAATATCAAGTCCACTTTGTGTTTCCTTTATTCTCACTGGAGTATGCTCAAACTCCAGGTTGTCAGCCCTAAAAGACAACTGAGTCCTTTTCATTCATTTCCTGCCAGAAACCATCAACTGTAGAAAGCTAAACTTCAACATTCATATCAAAAATTTTAAAAGTTCTCTTCAGTGGCTTTTTGTCTAGGCTGCTATGTTTTTTTAAGGGGGTACAGTGGGGATGGGGTTGTCACATTGATATAACCCAGACCCAGGTAGGCAAATATGTACTCACTCATAAGTGGCTTTTAGACATAATGCAAAGGAAAACCAGCCTACAGTTCACATTCTTAGAGAATCTAGACAACAAAGAGGACCCAAACTGTTTTGTACCTCCTTTTCAAAAGGTGGACCCTCAGCTGGGTGGGGTCTTCCCTGAGGTCACCAATTCCTTTCCGCATATAACATCACAATTTCCTTTTATCTCTTTCTCTTCTTCAAAATAAGACTTAGCTGCATTCCACTTCCTGGTTACCCTTTTCTCCTTGAATTGTGCATTTTCTATTTTCCTTGCTCATAGGCTCCTTTTCGTTGTTGAGTTTCATAAGCTTGAACACTAGTAATCACCCAGGAGAAAATATTTGTCTTTTTTTGAGATTTGCACTGCCAAGAGAATTAACTCAAAACTCTTCACTTTAGCATAAAGCAGACTTTTTGAAAGAGGGCAAAAAGCAGCCACAGTCTTCACCAAAATATCGAAAGCCTGGTGTCTGTGATACATACTAAAATTCTTCTTTTCCGAATCTTCTTGAGCCAGGTCTCTACAGTTCAAATCACTTTCAGCACCTCTGTCTTTTGTGTTCCTATTGGATGACCCATTAAGCCCCACTGAAAGTGCTGTTTATTTAGTCCACAGTTTCATAGTCCGCATTCCTTCAAACAAAAACATTGTCATATCTATCACAGAAATTTCTCAGTCCCTAGTACCAACTTCTTTCTTAATTTAATTTCTATTGCCATGAAGAGATATCATGATCATGGCAACTCTTATAAAGGAAAACATTTCACTGGGGCTGACTTTACACTTCAAAATTTTAGTCACATGCACATACATACACACATATGTATGTATGCACATATATTTATATGTATGTGTATATATTATGTAAGTATATATATTCATATCAAAAGATATAAGATAGATAGATTGTCAGATGATAGAGAGATAGAACATCACTTAAATGGATACATTAAGATATCACTTGGTAGTATCAGAATTTTAAAAATATGAGTAACTATAAATGAATCCTCCTAAAACGTAGGCTTACAGATTGGGTAGGTGGTACTGGTTTGAAATTCTAGAGAAGGAGGAAGGACAATCTCAAATTCAAAAACACCTTGTGCTATCTGTGAAAAGGTGTTTTAAATGAATGTACGTATACATGCACACATTACATCTACAAATGGTTATACATACATATATATACATACACAGACATATGAATATATATATCTATCTATATCTATATCTATATATATATATCTATATCTATCTATCTATCTATCTATCTATCTATATATATATATATATATATATATAGAGAGAGAGAGAGAGAGAGAGAGAGAGATAAATAGACAAATAGATAGAAGCTCACTACCGGTCTATCATTTCCACCAAATTGTATTACTCTACATTATTACTAACCTAGTTTCTATTTAGGGGAAAGACAGCTAGATTCTTCTCAATGGAGACCTGCAAAACACTATTTCTGAGACACACAAACATAGTCAAAGAATAACACATGACCGCATTTGTAAACTACCAACATATAATTAAAGCAAAATTTGAAGAATTGGGAGCAAACTAATAATATCTGTCCACTAAATTAAGAGAGGTAAAATAATTTTATTAATATTTCCCATAGAAGTTCAATATATTTTCAAGTGAATTGTGCATATTTCCATGAGATCTGTGCCCTGGAAAAGCATGACATATAATCTTATTAATTTCAAAATAAAATGAAAATAGGAGGCTTATAGTGTAGTTCTCTACATTCATTGACTCTGTCATAATCATTAAGTAGATCCTGACATTAGTTCAAGAATTTTGCTATGTGACAGGCTATAGACATGAGCAGAAAGGCAGGCATTGTGACACACGCCTTTAATTCAAACACTCAGCAGTAGCAGGCAGATCTCTATGAATTCACACCCAGCCTCGCCTTCAAAGTGATTTCCAAAAGAGCTAGGGCTGTTTGACCCTGTTTCCAGAGTGAGGGGGGTGTTTTCATTTAGGGGAGAGTTTTGTCTGCCTAGTTCCCATCTTCTGCCTTTTCTGAGAGTCATACAAAAAGCCCTTTGTGTCTTTTGCAAATCCGTGTGGAATCTTGTGTTGTTTGATTGTTCTGTTTTCCTGAGACAAGACCTCACTTATAGCCAAGTGTAACTGAACCTGACCCAGGAAGACTCACAATCATTGGATTTCTTCAGCATCTCAGGTGCTGGAATTAGAGGGATGTAACACATGCCCATCTTTATCATTTGAATAGCATAGGAAAGACAGAAAAAAATACTAACAAAAAATATGCTAAACCGTTGCAATTCCATGAGCATACCAAGTACACACAGCTAATCTTGGGAGGAGAGCTAGAAGAAACATCCAGATGTCAAGGCAAAGTTGAATTTTGAGAATAAATCACAGAGACAAACGTTCTCTGCATTTTAGAAACTAAAATTTGGATTACAGTAGGGGCTCCTGGAGGTAGACAGCACAACAATAAATGTGATTTTTTTAAACTTCAGGTGTCGTCTTTAAACATATAACAGCATGACAACCTTTGCTTTAAATGAATTTTACTTTGGCATATCGTTATAGGTTATGGGAGATTCAATAAGCACTACTTAGAGATTTGTAAATGACAGGCTCTGGTTAGAAGTAAATGAATGCTATAGAAAAGGAGAAAAACATGGCCACAGCCTTCCCCACTATGTGGGTTGCACTGGGAGACATTAAACCATGTGGGGTTTGTTTCCCCTACATTTTCAGATGACGAGAAACAGGAGAAGGAGGAATTTCGGACTCAGTGAGATCACAATGGAATGGATTGAGTTTCAGTGACAATATTCTCAGTTTAAACTGTGATGTTCAGTCAGCCTTATAAGCTCAGTGTTTAACCTCCTGAAACAGCTGAGTTCCACACGAGCAATGCAAAAAAAAAAAAAAAAAAAAAAAGACATTCCGGCATTAAAGTGTTAGTTCAGAATATAAGTGGGCTATGTTTGATTAGTAGTACAATTCCATTCTTATTAATATTTTAAACTTCACCCAAAGGATCACGGTAACTTTAAACCATACAGTGAAGACTTGGCTCCGAATATATGAATTTAGGAAGCCACGACTTTGCTTTATATTAGAGATTCATTTACAGAGTGGTAATTAATTTTTTTAGAATAAGGAAATAGATGTGTGTCTTACTAAAACTAAAACAATGCGATGTGAATCCCTGCATTACTGCAAATTCAAAGTCACAGGACATTAAGATTCTCCAGGCTGCTGATCGGCTGCCTTTGAAGATTACACTGACTCGGAAAAATCAAAGAGGAGCTAAAGCTTCTTGGGGGAAATATTGCTCGAGGATTAAATATCAGAACTCATTAGTTAGAGAAAATGAGACTTTTCCTCCTCAGTTTATATCTTAAAAGAAAAAGCAGAGAACTATGAAGGAGAAAATGGATCCGGAGGGCACAAGAAGGACTGCAAAGCGGAAATTGATATGCACCTGGGGCTGTGCTGTCAGATGTTCAACAGAAGAGGCAAGGTGTCTGATTGTTGCTACATCGGTAGAGGTGTCTGTACTCACCATAGTAAAGGAAACAGAATATCACTGAACAGATCGCAGAGTCTACACTAGAGGGAAACAGATCAAATTCTAAGATACACTCAAAAAAAGTAAGAGAAAGGATTCCTTAAAAAGGCCAATTAGGCAATGGTATAAAGATTAGAGGGTCTCTAACCAGCACAGAAATTGTTAATAATTATCACTCACTAGCAAATGGCATTTCCAGGCAAGAAACCAGGCATTATTATTCACGGAGGAGTTTCGGAGTGTAAGCGCTTGGTGCTCAGAGTAGTTCTGAAATATTTTGTTTACTGTGAAAAGCATAGATATAAATAACTGAGACTTAATGACTTTTATATTTACAACAATCTACTGAGAGCATATTCTAAATATGCCTGTTTTACAAACAACAAAAAAATTGGCTAGTTTCCAAATCTCACATTGAGTGTTAATATCAGAAATGGAAGTCAAATACAGTTTATCTGAAAACAGAGGGCATATTCTTATTCTGTATTCTAGAAATGACTTAGTTCAGAAGTCTGAAAAAAACATTATTGCTTAATAATTGAAAATAGAGTCATGTAGTGAGTTTGCATGCTGACATTATAGCATTTTAATCTACAAAGGCAAGAAACATGTCTTAGGCACTCAAATGTAAGTCCACATGGAGATCAAGTTTAAATAGTATTGCACTGACATGGTACAATTCTTTGCCTGTGTTCTTTAGATTTTTTTATTTTTATTTTTCGTAAGGATTGAGGTTAAAGAAATAAGATTGTAAGCAGAAGGAAAGAAAGGATGCTCATTTAGGTAATTATGAATTTTAGAATTTAAACACAAAGTGACCATGTTGAAAAGTCAAGGAGAAAGAAATAAGCATTGTATCTTATATTTATCTTTTGTTCTTAGTCTTTAGCTCACCTCTGCACACAGATGACATAACAGGATGTTTAAAGATCAAGATTTTCCTCAGGGAGATAATTTATTTTTCATTAAAATTAGAGACCTCAATTTCAACATACAGAAATTATTTCAGCCTTATGTGTATACAGGTAAGTGTTAAAACCATCGACTATACCACGAGTGATCTATTTCTAACTAATAGTTTCTTTTCCCATGTCTGCTGTATAAAATAGTCCTGCTGTAATTTTAGAAGGGACCTGAATGCCAAATAAACATCCCAATCTTATAAAATTCATCCCAAGCTAGCATGCCTGTCAAAGTAGTTGGCAGGTGCTATATAAATATTCAAATACATAGAATTTATGAATATTTATGCAGTAAAGTTGCATTTATTTTTATATACCTTATAAGTAAGTAGGCAAAGACCTAAAGATGAAAACAATTTAGTAGTGTCAGGTGGTCTATAAATAAATTCATCTATGCATGTGTTATAAATTCAAAATAATTTGAAACAGAATGATAATTTCTTTGGTTATTTTTAATTCGCTAAATTTTATTTTGAAACATTTCACAATTAAATCAGATATAGAAAATATGCGTCTAATGTCTAACCTGGTAAACCGATCATAAATGAATGTTTTGAGACTGATTAATTTATGAGATCATCATCTTCAGTGACATAAAGAATTAGAAAATCAAATATTTTAGGGTTTGTTCTCCTATATACATGAAATTACACCAGGCTTAACAGATTGTATTTCTAACTGAAGTTTTCAAGGAAATGGCTCAGATGGCTTAGCCTCCATGTATGAATGCATCAACAAAATGTGTGAACCATACACTTAGGCTGAGATATTGGTGACATTACTCAGTTTTCTAATAGATCTCAGTGTATAATAATAGATATTGCTCAAAGACTACAGTATTTGGGGGGATGGGTTGGGAGTGAGGATTTATTTGAATTACAACTCCATCACTGTGACTAAGTTAGGTAAGAACTTGCCACACTCAAACTCAAGAGCAGGGCACAGAGAGATTGATGCCTACACATTTGCCTACACATCGTCTGTCCCTTGTCAACACTTACATAACTCTAGCCTTGGGAATGATGCTACCCACAATGATTTAAATCTTTCCATATAAATAACTATAACCAGGCCAACCGCCCCCTGCCACAAACATGAGATAAAATAATTTTAGTAGGACACTTTATGTTCTGTGTTTGATAAGCATAATTAATACCCAAATCGAGGTATTTGAGCTCTTATTTAAAAGAAGACAAGGATAAGTGATATTTCAATGCCTGAAGGCCATTTGCCTTCCAACTGGGTATAAGAGTCGAATAGGAAATTGATTTTATATCTTAAAAATGACTCAAAGTGTTCTTTTCCAGTGAAGATTCTTATGCGCCATAAGAAAGTTTTGTTCTCCAGACTCTATTGTTTTATATTGATGTTTTCAGACTACAATTAAATACAATCACTAATATTGCATGGATGAACTTTAAGAGGGATTCATGCTAGAGACAGAATGAATTTGCTACTTATTATAGTACACATGTATTTCCAAAGAAGATCTTTACATGATGCCTATGTGTAATGGCTTATAATCAGAAAAGTCAACTAGATTTCTTAGGTATTTACAAAAATATTTTCTCTTACTTTGTCAAATATTAGGTAACTTTTAAGTTATAAGAATTAGTAAGTGGCTGTTATGTAATTTTATGTAAGTCATTGTAATAATAAACACACGCATAATTGGGTTCAAGCAGGCACTTTAAGCAATATTAACAATGTACAATTCCTATTTCTTTAAAAATAATAGGCTCTAATACTACTGAAAACACACTAACAATAGAGGTATTTAATATCTAGGAGTATTCACGATTGCATGCAATTTAAAGGGATTTTAATAATAGTTTTTATGAAAGAATGATCTAGAGTTGAATGTAGTTTCACAGGTTGTAGGTACTCAGGACATTTAGAACAGAGTGTTTAAATTATCGGATATATCTATAAAACTATGTGAAAGCCTACTGGCATAATCTCTGTTCACACACCTCCACGTCTTATTTGCTGACCATTGTTGCAAAGATGAGTGGCGAGAAGGCTGTGTCCCACCCAGTTCCCAGCCACCTGGCTAATCCCCAAAATAATTACATGGAAACTGTATTCATTTAAATACTGCCTGGCCCATTATATCTAGCCTCTTCTTGGCTAACTCTTACATCTTAATTAAACCCATTTTTAATGATCTGTATATCACCATGTGACTGTGCCTTACCGGGGATGAGTCTAATCTATGTCCATCTAGGAGAGGAAAGCCATGGTGTCTGCTTGACTCTGCTTCTTTCTCCCAGCATTCTGTTTGATCTACTCCACCTATCTAAGCTGCTGTCCTATCAAAAGGCCAAGGCAGTCTCTTTATTTAGCCAATGAAAGCAACACATAGAAAGAAGACCCTCCTACATCAGACCATAGTTAAAATCTGACCCTTACAGCAGTTCATTTCAGATTAAGTAAAGATGTACAAATCTGTATTATAACAAGTATACTAACCACTTAAATGTTTAACCTTGATTGATACATAAATGATGGAGGAGGGTCATCTTTCTATCTGTTGTTTCATTGGTTAATTAATAAAGAAACTGCCTTGGCCCTAATAGGACAGAAAATTAGGTAGGTGAAGTAGAGAGAACAGAATTCTGAGAGAAAGAAGCCTAGTCAGGCAGTCGCCATGATTCTCCCACCCGACACAGCCGCAGGTTAAGATCTTCCCTGGTAAGCCGCCTCGTGGGCTACACAGATTATTAGAAATGGGTTAGATCAATATGTAAGAGCTAGCCAATAAGAGGCTGGAACTAATGGGCCAGGCAGTGTTTAAAAGAATACAGTTTCCATATAATTATTTCAGGTAAAGCTAGCTGTGTGGCGGGACACAGCCCGCTACTGCTCCTCCCTCAACATAAGACATAAGACAGCTATCTTTGCATTGTGGTTACTTACCTTTTACAATCTGAAGCCATTTTTATAGTGAAGATAAAGTTTCTGGTATTGTATAACCCAGATAGTTCCAAGGCGGCTTCTAAAGGAAATGGCAGTTCTGAAATATCAAAGTTAAATTGAACTTTCTAAAGAGTCAGTCTGCTCATTGGAAACTGTTTATTTCCCATGACTTAAATGGTGTTCTTACGGACAATAAACCACAGAATGTGAATAGCCTTTCCGAAATGTTCGAGAAGGTCATGAAAATTGGACCAGAGATAAATGCATTGACTTAAGAAAATGCTCGGTTTGGTCCTTGAAAAATCTACAGCTTTGAAAATGCACATTTTACTCCTAAGAGCTTAGAGGCACAGGCGCTGTCCTCTGGCAGAGTCTAGCTGAAGGCTTTATTGCGTGCAGTATTTACTTACGTTCCTGGCAGTAGCAAATTCGGACAAGCTTTCAAGGATGACTGTGTCACAGCACGGAATTCACTCAGCCTGCTACATAAGATCACAGCAAAGTATTCCCTCTGTACCAGACAGTTGTGCATTTATTATAAAGGCTCACAAAATGCCTTTCATGTAAAACTTGCATATTATGTTCTAACATATATTTGAATATTGAAAAATAAATTTTTATATGCAGAGTGGAAAATGACGTTAAACTTGTGATTCTGTTGCCTCAACTTCCCACTGCTAAGTTCACAGGGCTACATTACAAAACCTTTATCATTCTGGAAATATTTAGAATAGATGAAATGCTAAATTTTTTATTAAGTAAGTATGTTCTCTGGTGAGCAGTTTTGACATTAAGTTAGAGAAATTACTTGTATTAAGGATGGTTATGTGTTCTGAGAACAACATCCTTAGTTTATTTCATCACTAGACAAGTATTACAGAGCATGTGTTCAGAAGCTTAGACAGTGAATTTCAGTCCTTCAGTGTGGCTTGTTGATGTATTCAAGAGACACTGTGAACCTGACCTGAGAGTGCTGCTGTCATTACATGGACTATTGCGTGTAGTGAACTTTTCATAAATAGACATTCACTCCAAAACACTGGTAAAGGGAGTAGGAAATGTGATACTCTTTTCTGTTACTATTATAGTGCTCTTATCATGCATTGTGCATTAAAATGTGTTTATGTCTTGCTTTTACAGGACTTTTAGCATGCGAGATTTATATCAGCATCACCCCAAACTCACAATGCTAGCAATGCTTACACTATTAGCATTATAGTTACATCCTCACGAGATCATTGGAAAATTTTGGTTCTATTGTAATCTTATGCATCTATAATGATAAATAGTGAACTATTTTGATATGGGACATATAACTTATGTACTATTATATACTATATATACTTAATATAAATCACATAGAGTAATTCATAGTCATATTTTACACATGTAAACATAGGTAGCTACATTTAATTTGAAGTAAAGCATATTTTTGTAAAACACTGACTAGTGTTTATGAATATCAGATGACTTTGTACCTCATTTGTGAAATCTAATTTACATGCATATTTTATGTGTTAACAAAAATGTTATTTGCTGAAAAGAAAATGAAGGTAGTTGCAACTCTTTTCTTTTGATATTGGACCTAGCAAGCACACGATTACAATCAGGATAATGTAATCTCCTGTGTCTAAGGAGATTTTCCTTTTGGGTACTGTTTACAAAACTGACCTTTATTTAACTTAAAGAAATTTTTTTAAATGAATTTTGTAGTTTTTATATTTTCTAGAGATAATCATTGAAAGTATAAATTAAAATTAGATGGTGGTGGTCCACTCCCTTTAATCTCACTACTCAGAAGGCAAAGGCAGGCAGATCTCTATGAATTCAAGGCCAGTCATCTACAAAGTTTGTTCTATGACAGTCAGTACTGCAAAACAGTGATACCTTGTTTCAGAAAAAGAAAGTAAAAATTAATGAGAATGGACATATAGTTTTTGCAATATTAGTGGTCAATATTGAGAACTGTATGTGACTGACCTGCAAACGAACACTGGTTTTTAGAGAAGAAGATGCCAGTCATTTGGTTAATTATCTGAACCTAAGATGGTCTTAGGAAGCCACGTAAAATGAGATGGCTCAGTAGCAGAATTTGTACTACTCAAAGAGAAGGCTCTTAGTGTAGATCTTAGTAACACATACAATCACATACAGAAATAAATATATTTTCTATATGAGCGATATATTACTTTATTTTTAAAAACAGCATGATATCTTATGATTAAATGAGTGTTGAAATTTTCTATGAGACTCAATCAGTACTTTGAATCATAGTTTAATTATGATTGAATATTACATAATATGTGTGTAGACAGAAAGAATTGCAGAGTGAAAGAAAACACATTAACCACCTCTGAATATAATCATAGAAATACCTCTGTATGTTAATTAGCTGTTGCTACACTCACAGCTTTAGTGAAATGTAGAAAAATGGTCACCAGTATAAAATTGTGTACACCTTTTCCTTAAGTCTCTTACTGGATATACTAGGACATAATATAAACTTATTAAAGAAATCAGTATGGTCTCCCTTTTGATACAGCTTATTTAACAGCCAAAAAGGCAGATCTCACAACTGTTTGTTAATCTTAGTGTCATTAATTTCATATTCTACACTATTCGTAGTTTTTAGTTTGGTATACAATCCAAATTGAACATTGTTGTCAGCAATATAAAAGTCCTTACAAGTTACATGTTGACGTAGCAATGTGAAGTAGGGGCTTATATTTGTGCAACTAATATCCTTGTATCAAGTTCAAACAATGAAGAAACTCAAGTATATTATTAGACAGCATTCAAATAGCATTAGAGATGAATAAGACTGATCGAGGTGATTTATTATTTCAGCCAACAGGAAAACAATAAATGTCTAAGAAAAGTCTTGAAAGTTTTCCTGCATCCAAACCATTTAGTAGAAAAATTAGTAAAACTACTTTAAGTGTCAAATCTGTGTTTTAGGTTTTCATGACCTTTATGCTTAATAAACAATTAGTCTACTGTAAAAACAAACCAGTTATCATAAAGCAAGCAGAACTGCATTTCCAAGGACTTATGTTTGATAAACCACCAGAAATCCACTTTGATCTTTTCTTAAAAAATCAAATATTGATTGTTGGAAATTTTAGAGTTCAAAAGCTCACATAAATATCAAATCCTTAGAAATCATTAAATAAAAAAAACTATGCTTATAATTTATGTAAGACAAGGAATTGACAAAATTATTTTTAAACATAATGGTTTAACCTCCACTGAATTCTGTGATTTGTTGCCATTTTTCTCTCCAAGGAAATGCTTGCTTGGAGTAAAGTTTGTTACTGCAGATAAACTAACATCTAAAACAATTGGACAGCTGTAAACATAAACACTGCTTTATTAAAATGTTTGTGATTGGGACTAGAGCAATGGCTTCTTGGTTAATAGCACTGGCTTCTCTTTCAAAACCCTAATCTAATCCCTAACCCATAAGGCGCTCATAGCCAACAGCAGCTTCTAGTACCACGGAGGGGGGCTCACTCTACTGGTATCCAAGGTCTTAGGTATGCATACAGGCAAGACACCTCTGCACACCCAAACACACACACACACACACAATCAATGAAAATATATAAAAATATTTGTAAATTTAAAACCCAGTATTGAGAAATTTGGGGGACAATATGACACACTATTACTGAAGAATCTGAATCGATGAAAATGGGATAGCTTTTGAAATAATTTGTACAGTGATTGAGTCCAAATTACTTGTGGGCTTGCCATGTGGGAAGGGACTTGCTGAGTAAATAAACATGGATACTAATGAGCACAGACAACGTAATGTTCACAAATGTGCATTTAGAAGCAATACAACAGAGGGAAGGAAAGCACATAGAAATGTTTTGACCTGGATGTAAATTTTAAGAAACAGAAATGTGCTTCTATTTCTTTAGAGAAATGATTTTGCTTAAATGAGTTCTGAGGGAAAGTCTCTCTTCTCGTGTTTACCTTTGTAGCCTGACTCCATTCTACACACCAGCGAGCAGTTTCTATCCTTCCTGCATTTATTGTCACGTATACTATGATGATATGTTTAATTTCAGTTTTTTCATGTCAGTATTAGGCTACTATTCATATTTATATCCAGTAGTCTTCAAGACATTAGCAAATCTTTTTTTTTAATGATGTACATAGTGGTAATAGCTCAATTCTGGGGATTAATTGCTTGGGGTGAGGTGCTTCCTGTTGCTCTAAATGGCAGAGGCCAACTGTTGGGGCAAAGCTTTGGTAAAGGGACATAACAGATATTTTTATTTCTTTTCCCTTTTTTTTTAAACTGATGAAGTTGTGGCAAAGATCAATGTTTTCCAGTTTAGCCCCTGTCCAGTGGACAAAGTGCCACATTTAAGGTTAAGAAAATTTGTGAAAATTACAGGGCTGGTTCTTCATCATCCTTAACCATACGACACCAGGCTTGTGTCTTCTCCTGAATCTTCCCATTCAAGTTTCTTCCCACACTTTATTGACTGTGCATTCCATGTTCTTTATCTTCCGTAAAAATACACACTGAAGAGGGAACATGCAGCCCTTATTCATTAGGGCAGTTTTACCATTTTACAGATAGATAGATGCCTTATGACGCTATGTGTTATACTGCTTATTTCTTCAAATTAATTTTTCCAGTGCCTGCCAACTTTGAGAAACTGATAAATTTCAGCCCCTGAGCTTGCAAAATTGAGTGTCAGATACTGCAATGAGACAAACTCATAAAGATAAATGCCAGACGGGGAGGCTGCTGACAGCCACTTAGCAAGCTGACCTCCATTAGCGGAGGGACTTCCTATCATAGGACAATGGATGATTTTCTCCTATCCTATTAATATGGTCATACAGAATACCTGTATACTCTGCACACATACTCACAACCACAGAAGTAAATATACAAATAAAAATGAAATGTTATTAATTGTAGACATTCAATTTCATAAAAAATATTGTATGTACTTTTAACCAGACTGATTTATTTTGTAATGGTGAAGGAATGAGTTCATTTTCTCATTTGTCACTTGATAACTTTTATGACAAGAGTCAACTAGCCTCACTTCTCTCAGTGTTTCCTGTCACTCGAGTGACCCTTCTGAAGTACTCTAATTATTTCTGACAAGGTAATGTTCATTAGAACACCGCTGATAACTTTCTAACCAAATCTGATTAATTTTTATCTTTTGGGCAGTGGTATTAAAAGGAAGGTCATTGCTACTGTTACAATTAGTTTAAAGCATATGTAATAAGTGATACTTAAATATTATGCCTTCAAAGTGTTTATTTCCAACTTAATGCCAAATTTCAGTGCGTGTGCAAGGATGGTGGAGGAAGATGCTCCCGCCAGAGTGCACTGTGCCTCTTCCTGCACAAAGGAGCTCTGGTTTCTTTGCTTATTGCTGTTTCCTTTGATGACCGCTTCACACTGCAAACATACCACGGTGGTTAGCAAGATTAAACTCAGACCCAGTTCCAACGAGCCCTGACTTTATAATCTCACAAGTCTGTATGACCTAAGCATTTTTTCCAAGCCTGTTTTCTTCCTACAAAACCAGAAGGGTCACAATATGAGCTCTGTAAGGTTATTATAGGCCCATCCACTATGAGCCATGAATGGAGGAGGGACTCAGAGAGCGACACTTCTGCCATCTATATGGAGAAAATATGTGCTACTAATATGTTCAGGGATGAGGAAGACAGTTGCTGTCCATTGTGTTCATAACAACAGATGATCCCACCAGGCCACAATGGATACAGATGGCCTTGGTTAAGCTGAGTCAGAAAATCAAGTAAGACATGGACACGGGAATGAGAGTAGGAGAAGCACAGGAATGAGAGTAGGAGAAGCACAGGAATGAGAGTAGGAGAAGCACAGGAATGAGAGTAGGAGAAGTGTCCATGGTTGTTTGAGAGGACCAGCAGATCAGAAAGAGTCAGGAGAGAGACTAATCAGGTTATCTTAGATACTTGTATGGCACTGTCCAACAAAATTAATCAATAGAAAACAAAATAACAAAAAAAATGTGCACAGTACATATGTTTTTATTGAAATGAGCAAAGGTTCGCTATCATTAGTGATTAACTTTAATAAGCGGTAAGCAGATGTCACCATTTCTTCCATTAGGTCCTTACCACTTCAAATAGCTTTTCCCACAAGATAAAAAGAAATGAATCCCTCCAGGTAGAAAGCTCCACACAGATGCCTTCCCCTTTCTTTTCTCAATTGTCTGAGTTCATCTCCCTTATGTCCTATGCAGGCACTTCACTGGAAAGTGATAGTCAAACGCATGGTTGTGCTAATAACCTAGACAGTCAGGTCAATTTAACGTGAAGCATGGCTATTGGAACCTGCTTTGTGTAAATCCCTATTCTGAGTAGATGGCACATGAAGGTGTTGCAGGAAAAATGGTAAAATAACAAAGAAGTAGGGTTTCCTAGTGAGAGCGTCTTTGTGTGAAGGGTAATGAGTAACCTACTTTTATTAGAATTACTAATCTGTACACATGTCTAACAAATGAAGACAATTTGAAGGCAGAACCAGCCCAGTCCAAACTTCAGGGAAATGATGCCTCGGTCAACACCTCCCTGCTCTACTGGTGTAAAACAACAATTATTGGGCAGTACCTATCCAAGCATTAAGAATTCCATAACAATTTTCAAAACTACTGACTTTAGATATGCTTTTAGTGTTAGCTAGAATACTAAATTAGCTAGAATAGGAAATAGCATTTTGTTGACAATAGATTATAATCAAAAGTTAGTAATCAGTAGCATCAATAACGATTTTTATATTTTGATGTAGCTCAAACAGGGAAAAGACACCCATGGGGCAGCTCCGTCTGGTCTGTGTGAAGAATCCACAGGTCCCCCTGATGCCGTGTGTCTCATGCAGGGAAAAGACACCCATGGGGGCAGCCTGGGTTCTCATGGTCCAGGCAGGCAGAAGGCGCCCACAGGTCTGTCTTTTGCCTTGTATTGCTGGGCTGTGAGTGCTGTTGTGATGAGCAATATTTGGTGGAGAAATGGGAAAGAGAGGAAGAAACATTTGTGTGTAGCGGTAAGAAGCAGATATGAAAAGGCCAAGACAGTGAGCAATGGGGCTGATGTTGTGTCCTCCTTGCCTGAACCAGGGGGGATTGGTTCTAATTTAAAACACTTGGGATTAGATAATATAGTTGATTTTTTCTTTTTATTGTATTTTTATTCTCTTATTCTTTTGCACTCTGGAGTGAACTAAACCACCAGTAATGAAAAAATGAAAATTGGTGTATATATAGATAAAATGTAACAAAACAAAAATATATGAAAGAAAAAATCTTGCTCTCAAATATTCTATTTTCTTTGAGTTTTTTCCATTCAACTCCATAATAAGAATACATAGTATTGTAAAACATGAAGTGTGTTTGAGACAAACCAAGACTGTTTTTCATTTGAGTATTGTAATTCAGGGCCTTCAGTTTAGTTTACACTCCATGGGCTTTACCCTCTTGTCAGGAACAGTAAATAGTGTTGATTGTTTGATGTGGTGTGATCATGTGTCCAGCATGCCTCTTCCTGGTGTGTGGAAAAGGGACCGAATTTGCTGACCTACTTCCAAGATCTCACCCTGACAAATTCCACTTCATGTTTATTGCACCGAGTGAGTGCATAAACCATAAATAACCCTAGAACTTGCCTAGCTAAACTAAATCTCACGGGTGGAGCACTTCTGCTTTGAACTGTACTGCTATTCAAAATTGTCTTCCCTCAGCCGCTGGTGCACAGATTTATTCTGCAGGCTTGGCAGGTAATAAACTTCAGCAGAGAATCAAGACCTGTCATGATTCAAAAGCTTGCCTACCTTCATGGGAGTCTTCTCTGTTCCAAAACCTTAGAGAAGCGGCTGAGGAAGCACGCTATTTTCAGTCTTTCTTAGTATAATTCTTCATAGTCTACTTCACTCCCCAAAGTTATCTGCCTTCGTGTTTAGTCTCTTAAAAGGATTTAAGGGTACCGGGGAAAGAATTGAAAACTAACTTTGTTTTTAATATACAATATTCTCGAATTCTATTGCCTTCTACTTTGATAAACCATTAGAAACTCTTACAAATTTGCCACGTGTGTTACCCTCATCTGTTCATGTGATGGAGATATGTGTGTGAAGGAGGGCAGGCCTTAGAGGAATGGGAAGTGGAATTCTTTGTCCTGCTTCAACACCTGGAGTTGCTGCCGCAAGAAAACATTTTGTATCTTGCTTCTTTACAGAAATATTCTACTGCATCAATAAATATGCTTTGGTGGCACACCTGAAAGCGAAATGTGTCATAGATATTTCGATTTTCGTCTGCCCATAATTACTGCAGCAAGGTGAACTGGATTCTGTATTTTTTAGATGAATATTTGTTGCACTAGTCTAAAAAAAAAGATGGTTTCCATAGTAACTGTGTCTGCAGATAGTTTCAGAATAGCCTTTTACAGTTTGGGAGTCATGAATATTTTTTATCTACTCAGGAATAAGGAAGCAAAACAGATTTCATGGTGAATTCATCATTAACAAGAAATGATTCTATGAAAAACACCTTTCTCATTAAAAAATACTTTTGGTTTCTAAGACACTCTCACCCCCACAAACACACACACACACACACACAGAGAGAGAGAGAGAGAGAGAGAGAGAGAGAGAGAGAGAGAGAGAGAGAGAGATTCTTTCCTCAAAAGATGATAGTGGCTCTCTGACAGGAAAGAAAACTTTTGTAATCTTCTTAAGATTACATTATAACTATAAATATATTCCCTAATATTTGTGATGCCTCAGCAACTATTCCAAGAATTTTAATTTATACTTGGTATATGTAGGATGCTTAACTGAATTTATTTTGCATGTATTTAATGAGCATTTATGGAACATCCTCTAATGCAAAGTTCTATGGGGAATACGGACGTAAAATGATGAATGTGACATCGTAAGTGCTTTAAATCAGCAATTCCTCTGGGAGGGTAGTAGCTAGGTGATGAATCTAACATGACCGCCGGGATGTTAGGAGCACTGGAGGCATGACAGCTAGCGTAGGGATGGCCTGGAGGAATGGGCAAGACTTTAACTAACTGGTTAAGATAAGTAAGAACTTCATAGATTAGAAACTGATTAAGGAAAATTAAAGCTGAGAAGAATTTAAAGAGTTATATATGATATTAACAACACACAAAACATATAAAAATTAAGAACGACGTTCCCATTGTCCTTTCTGCATGTTAGCAAAGGCCAGGTACTGTCAGCAAATGAGATGAGAAGGAGCCATTCCTCTATGAGAAAAGCTTCTGCCATGCAGAAGTGATGACAGATGGCAACAAAAACAACAACAACAAAAAAAAAACAACAGCAAACCTGATGTTTATTCGAAAAGATAGTAAGTATTATTTGATGAGAATAAAAATCAAATGAGCAATAATTTAATATGGACTTATGAGTAGGCTGTGACCTTGGGAGCTAAATGCCATCATTGCTAAATTCTATTAGTCTGTAGTGACTCCAGCTGCCCTGGATTTCTTCAGTAGAATTACAACTACAGTGGAACTGGGTTTCTCGTTTATGTATTTGGTTTGGTTAAAACTTTTGTGCTGGGAAGTGAACCCAGGGTCTCCCATGCTACGCAACTGCTTTATAGATAGATGTGCTTGGCATTTACTGAATGGAGTCAGAAATATATGGTGCTACTTTTAAGATCTGCTCTTTTTATTTGTGGAAGGAATTGGAACGGAATGTATCAAGGATCTTAAAATTTTCAGCAATTCCAACATCTTTCAAATGTGTTCTATTTCGTGCAGCAGCTCATATTGTGTGCTTTACAATTATTTCTTTCTGAAACCCATTCTGGTTTTTCTATCATCTCTACCCAGCTCTATTTCTTTCTACCTTATTTAAGATATTAAGACACATTGTGGCGGCCTTTTTCCTTAGAATTTTAATTGGTTTATCAAATCTGTACTATTTCCCTAGATAGCAGAATTTCTGCTTCTCTAATTTAACCTTTCCTTGTCGTTGCTTTTATTAGATTGTTGTTCACCTGGGAGCCTTGGGAAGACTACAAATATTCACTGTCAGAAACAATGACTGCTTCTCCAAATTGCTCTCACAGTAACTACGTTCAAAATATATGAGTTTGGAAATATAAAACAATGAAGAAAAGTATAAGAAAAAGCATTCAGTAGCATTAGTTCTGAGTTCTATCTTAAAAAACATCTCTCTGTGAAATGATACACTGGACTATTGTAAAAGTTGTTATACTTCTGATGGCAAGAATCTATGCTAAAAACAGCAGTTATAGAGCAATTATATATCCCTTTAAACATGAAGAGGATAATCTGGTGCCTAACTAGAACCTTCTCCATTACTGACTCGTGTTCATGGTTGTAGAGGTATTTTATACACTGCCAGGGAAAAAGGTAACTATGAACCTATCTACAAAATCTTCAATTGACAATGGTGACCAGCACATATAACAGACTGGTACAATAGTATTATAGACATTGTGGGAATAACCAAGCAGGCTTTGTGTTTAAAGCCCAGTCTATGAGATAGAACCCATGGCTGATATTGCTCAAGTGACCCAGAACCTGAGCATGGACAGGTCATAGGCCCAAAAGAAAGCCAAATACTATTGTCTTGCAGAAGGAACAGAACAATAAACTGATTCCTAATGACATTCTGTTATACCCACACATCAGTGTCTCACCTAGTCTAGTGAGAGACCTTGGAACAATGAGTCCTACATGGGATGTCTTCATCCTCTCTCCCCGTAGGGTTCAGAGACCTACACTGAAGAGAAGGCAGAAGAGCGATAAAGAAACAGGGCGTGGATGACTCCAAGCAAAGAGTGTCTATTAGATGCACTTATAAGCTCAAAGAAATGCTATCATCAAGCACAGGGCCAACTCAGGTTCAAGGTAGGCAGAGTCCCAGAACTTAGAGGGGGAAGTCAATATAACCCCCCACCCTTAAACAAGAAGCTATCTCCAATACACATCTCTTTGCAAAGGTATAGTTAGTTTTCTCCAATGGACTCTCTCTATATATTAACTACACTTAAGGTTAGACCCCTTGCCCAGCACTAGCTGAACAACAAAAAATAAATCCAGTGACAATTTGGTAAATTTTTTTTCTCATATTGTTTTGTTTGGGCATTTTTTTTGTCTTGCTAATCTTTGCCTTGTACATTATGGCTTCCAATTTTCTGATTTTATGTGGGTTTTTTGTTGTTGTTGTTTGTGAGTGTGGGTGTTTGTTACTCATGGTTTTGTTTTTTACCTGATTATTTTTTAAGAGAAAGAGAGAATTGAAAGCCTTTGAAGTTGGATGGGTGGGGGATGATCTAGGAGAAGCTGGGGAAATCATCATCAAAGTATATTTAATTTTTTTATTCAAATAGAAAAAATGCTAGTGCACATCTAAGAGGCTAAAGCATGTGTGAGCAATTTTACATGCTGCCTGTAAACACACTTCAAAATGTTATATTGGTATAATGCTAAATTCAAACACTTTTTATTAAAATAGGAGAAATCAGTGGTTTGAGACATGAAATAATTTTCTCAACCGTGTATATCTAGTACAAGCACAGGTTTAAAAAATGTCTAGAGCTTAAATTCATACTTTTCCTCGGGACTGCATTACTACAGAGAGGAAATTTGCACAAAATTTTTAATAGGTTTTCCTTTCTCCCTCAAGATTTTTACCTTAGCGTGTGCCTATATTTTCACTCTAAGAATTCGACAAACAGCATTTCTCATGGAAGTTTCATGCCTTAGGCTCTGAAATGATCTGAGGCCATACTATTCTCCTTCAGGCTTTCGTTCAAGAGCCATTCCCATGATGACGTCTTTGATGTACATTAAATTTATTCTGTTTTTATGTGATTTTTCTCATTTCTTTTAACATTGCCACTAGTACTATTTTAATTAGTTGTTTGGGAATGTTTTTCAGAAACTTTTTCGAAAAACTGGGCTTCATTAGAAGTAAGCCACATTATCATTTAAAATTTTTTGACCAACTGTATTAGCAAACAGAAGATGTACAATCTTTGGTGCTGTCAGTAATTAGCTATGTGAGTCTTGTATTTTTAAAAGGGCACTACAGTTTTTTAGGCACATAGATATGTGACTAAACATAATATATGCTTATGAATAACTGAGAAAATAAGTGCTAGATATGGTTGAAATTTTAAAAAATAAGAGTTTTGTGCAATATATTTTGAGCACATTAACCATACATCTATTTTTTTTCCAATTCCATTTCATTCCCTACCCATGAAACTTTCTCTCTTGTGTCCTTTAAAATATTTAAACCAAGCAACATTTATTTGAGCTGTCCAAATATTTTTGGATGTATGGCCTTCCAGTACAGCATTGCTGGCTTAACAGAGATAATACACTAAGAAACTAACAGTTTCAAACACCACAGAACTATAGTTTTTTAAAAATACTTAGACCTTTTATACCTCACTCCCTATACACTCTCACCCAACGGACATGTCTCATTTCAGTGAATACTTATGTTGAGCCTACCAGCATCTCAGAGTCCACCTCTGAAAGTAACCCTGCTGGTAAGAGAATTTACTAAAATAGATACTACGCTTCTCTTTCCATTTCTCCCACATTCTTCTTTAACTATCACTCATATTTTAATCATATCTTTGTAGAGATCTAATGCATATATTTTCACATTATCTGTCTTAAATTGTCATAAACTAAGCTTCATGATAAAGGATAGAACTATCCCTTGGCTGTCTTACATTCAGTTTCATCTTAAAATATTTTCAGTGACATATGAGAAGACCTGTAGCCAAAGAACTAAGAAATCAGAGATTCTAAATCACTGCTAATCAAGACTAAGCATTATATTATACACATTTGATAAACTATTTTTAACAGCAAAATATAATGTGTTTCAATATCAACAAAGAGAAAATATAGAAACCATTCTCTCCTTTATATATATATATATATATATATATATACATATACATATACATATATATATTTTATTGAAAAAAAATCCCTGCTTCCTCCCAGCCTCCCATTTCCCTCCCCCTCCTCCCGCCCCTCTCCTCCTCCCCCAACTCCTCCCCCCCTCCCTCTCCAGTCTGAAGAGCAGTCAGGGTTCCCTGCCCTGTGGAAAGTCCAGGGTCTTCTTCCCTCCCTCCAGGTCTAGGAAGGTGAACATCCAAACTGGCTAGGCTCCCACAAAGCCAGAACATGAAGTAGGAACAAAACCTCGGGCCATTGTCCTTGGCTTCTCATCAGCCCTCATTGTCCGCCATGTTCAGAGAGTCCGGTTTTATCCCATGCTTTTTCAGTCCCAGTCCAGCTTGGCCTTGGTGAGCTCCCAATAGATCAGCCCCACATGAGGAGCAGAAAAGAGGGAGAACATGAGCATGGAAGTCAGGACCACGAGAGGTGCGCCCATCCACCGAGACATTCTCTCCTTTATTGAATACCTTCATAACCAATTATTACATATGTTATTTTGATTTGTCTTAAATAAATTATCATTTTAATTGGATCTCAGCATATAAAACTTTGGCATCAAATTTGGAAGCAATTTCTTGGCTCTGTTACTAATCTGTTTCATAACTATGGTTTTCACAATAAATCCCAATGATTTCAGTCAGAGAGCAAAACACCCAAGCCACCTAGCCAGAGGAATGTACAGATTTATTAAATTTGACATTGTATAAAACAGCTGAACAATTAATCCTCAGACTGTCTACATTTCTAAATAATTAATGATATTTTATTTTCTTCTTTAAGAGGGAACTTATGAAGAATGAAGTTTGTAAATCTTTTTATTTAAAAAGTCTCACAACCTGGCATATTGTGGCAGACTTACACTGAGTTCAGTAGGATGAAATATTCTCTCCCTGTCTTTTCCCTTTCTCTTTTTCTCCTTTCATTGAAGCAATGAAACTAAGGTTCAAGCCATTCTATAAAGGGTAATAATATTGTATACGGCACATTAGTTATGCATTTATCTAGAAATGATATTTAGAGTCTTAAATGTTGAAAGTGGATGACAGAGTTAGGATGGTTAACTATGGCAATCAGAACAATTTAAAACATTTTATATTCAGCTTTAAATATAATAAGCAAATTTCTTTATAGTTTTGTAATAAGTATGTGTTTATGAGGATGAAGAGATGGATTAGTGATTAAGAATACGTGTTGTACTTGCAGAAGAGTCTGATTTGTTTCCTAGTATTATGTCACACAGTCATTCATAAATTGAGATCCAGGAGATATGATACTCTCTTCTCCAGGTACTAGGCATGCACATGGAACACATACTTACATGCAGGTAAAATATTCAGACCCTTAACTCTTAATTTAAAAAATACATAAGAAGTAGTTTGTTTGCTTTGCTACCTGTATAAAGTTTATTTAATATTAAAAATCAAATATATCAAACCAAAAATATCATAGAAATTATTTTTTATACTTATACTATTTTTTATTAATTATGGGTATCTGCTATATATTGTCTGATGTTCTAAGGAAATAATACTTTTATTTAGCACTCTCTTGGACTTTCAGTGGATCAAAACTAAACAATTAGGAAAACAAATAAAAACAAATAATTATTTTATGACAGTTTTCTGGCTACGTGACATTATATTACCCATAAACCACCTGATTTGCAGATAATATCTCCAAAACATAGGCTTTTCTAGATAGCTCGTCATATATTTGAAACACTATAAAATTACTGTGAGAACCACGAGTCATTGCTAAACATACATCTGAATCAATAGTCTCAGCTTTGGCATTAATACATTTTGTGGCCTGGACAGATCACTGGAACTCATTCATGCACAGCTCTGCCAGCTTTCCATTGCAGTTGGTCCACAGTAATGCCTCAATTGCAGAGATGCTAGGAAGATCACATGTGGACTAACACAGAAACATTCACCATCCATTCTAAGGACAGTGATCATGGTTTTTTTCTACTTCAATATTGTTGCTATTCATATTGAGTTGTAACAGGTAAGTCACTGGTGACCATATGTGTGTGTATACATACATATATACATATTGAAGAAATCATTATTTTGTAGGATATATCACAAATAGAGTAGCTCATACAGAAGATGAAGGCAATGGAGTTTAGAGTTTTTTCTTAAATTGACTTTCAAAGAGAAAAGAAAAGATAATTACCCACAATTGATATACTTCTTTCTCACTGCTCTAGAGACTGTAGGCAGAGTTTTTCTTTGCGACCAGCATTAAGCTCTGTCTCAGAAGCCCACTCCCAAATAACCACAGAGAGACTTAGTATAATTACAGTGCTTAGTCAATAGTTTAGGCTTATTACTAACTAGCTCTTACATTTTATATTAATCCACTTGTATCCATTTACCTGCTACTAAATGACTCATGGCTTGTTACCTCATTTTGCACAAGTTCTGGTTCCTCTATATCTGGTTGGTGACTCCTTAAGTGATAACAGGCATCCATTTACCCATCTCTTAGAAATATGCACACTATTTTTTCTAGACCAGTTCCTGTGGTCTGGGGGCACTGGCATCTTTAGGGAAACCTTGAGAAAATCAGGATAATCATTGACTCCAATAAATATGTCATGATTATATGAATTCAAATCATATTGAACTTCTCCCTGCTCAATTGCATTTTGTCTTTCAAATTTCCTTTCTACTACACATCCAAGTGTTGCATGTCCTGCAATTTCAGCACTGGGGTAGCAGAAGCAAAAAGAACTCCAGTATCAAAGTAGCTTGTACACTCAGAGAAGCCCGCAACAAGGAGTAACAATATTTAATGTCTGATAATATAGTTTATAATGGCTTTACCACAGTCTGGCTAGGAATTTTAACTCTACTTCAAATGTTGTTTGTCTTTGAATAATTGAAACTATTATTCATTGGAGAATGACTGTAAAAACATCCGTTAGGAGTCTGGGCAGCATGCCGTCTGCCCTGGAATCCTTCATCCCAGGAATCTGTCTTTAGTATTTTACATGTTGATAATTACATAATAAACTAACAAGTTGTTTGATGAGAAACAGGAAATAAAAGCAATATCGAATTTATTCAGTAAGGAGGTATTACATAATCAGATTTAGATATGGAAAACAGAAACGAGGGTTTCTTTATTCAGTATAATTTGTCTTTTACATCCCTTTAAGCTTTAAGAACATTATTAAGGAGAGGAAATGTCCAAAGTCCTTCAGGTTGTTCTCTTGTTTTAGTTCACAATTTCTGAAGATGTTCAGTAGTCAGAGTGAAAAATAAAGATTAAAACAGCCTTCCCCCCTTTTATAGGCAGACACTGTGATTTCCCTTCTTCATGGTTCACATAATTCAAACAGAAGAATGAGGCAAATTGTCATTATTGGGAAACTTATTTATGATAAAAATGTGTAACATTATGCAGACACTGTTTTAGGTCCATTTGTCAGAAAAGGAAGCAACTAAAAGATAAACGAAGAAGAGAGAGCTGACAAGCAAAATATGGTGATGCTTGTGTTCTAATTCATCACTTAGATCTATGTTTTTAATAAAGTTGGCATTTGTGCTATTTTTCCTCATTTTATTTTTCATGATTTACAAATGTTGATTTCAACCTGCAGCCATTCACCAATAACCTGCTTATATGAAAGGCAGGCATAATTTTAGTGGTTGGGTTTGATTTATAAGGATTTAAGGTAGTTTGAAGAAATATTAATTCAAAGAAAATAAACTTTATGGGAGCTCAGTTATACAAGTAAGACTTTTAGGTTTTATTGCATATGAGTGTTTCCCTTCTTATATTTCTTGTTTCCATTTTGGCAACAAATTAAATCTGAAATAAATCATGTTGTTCAGTTCAGAAACTCATCCGTAAAATCTCCCATAAATAATTTTTTCATGAAAAAAAATTGAATTTGATAAATTCTGACTATAAGAATTCACATTCAATAAAGTTCTCCTAATGACCTCCTGCTCTACCAATAGATCAATGCAGAACTCAACCTAAAGCAACAAAGCTTTTTCTGGAGTAGACTGCAATTAATAACTGGAAAAATGCAGTGATTGAGAGATGTCATCGATGTCATTGGGGTGTTCGATCATAAATGGGACATCTCTCAATCATACCCCATTTGTCAAGGCTCAAGCATCTATGCAGAAGAAAAGACAAAATTTATCAGAGCCATGACTGGTAGATAACTTCAACAGAAGAGTGTTTTCCACACACAAAAGAGTTGGTGTACATACAAATTTGCATTTACTGTGACAGCAAGCACAATACTTTCACATTCTCAGGCCATAAACTCTCAGCATTCAGATGGTCATGAAGTCCTGTTCCCACATGTGGAACTATTCACATTTGATTGCTGCTGGGCAAGGGAAAGTCATTTTTCTACAATGAAAATGTTAATGACATCTGTTATATCCTTCAGGCAGGACCCTAGTCTAATCAGCCAATGCAAACTATACTCCACAGTCTACAAGAAAGGAGCAGAGAAGGGCTGAGGTAAATGAAATTTACTTATAAAATACTCAAAGAACAAATAAAAATGTTGTCGTTTTTAAAAGGGGGTCACATTGAGGTCTAACAACAAAAACTCACAATTCCTTAAATCTTTCTTGTTTGGTTAAAAGTTAAGGATCATACCAGGCAGTGGTGCTACACGCCCTTAATCCCAGCACTGTGGAAGCAGAAGCAGGTGGATATCAGGGAGTTTCAAATCAGCCTGGTCTAAACAGTGAGTTCAAGGATCCAAAGCTGCACAAAAAACTCATCTCAAAAATATAGTAAATAAGTAAATAAATAAACATTAGGTAGCCATCACTATGATTCATAGAAAAGAAAACTTGTCTACACCTACCATCAAGAGATATGTTGTGGTACTATGGAAAGTCTCTGCAAACTGCTTTTTAAATGATACAATTCCAAAAAACAAAGAAGGAAATAGACAGAATTTCCATATGATAGACAACCCAAATAAACCTAATTGGATGGAGAGACATGAAGATGACAGGGAGGATATAACAAAAGAAAAATCTGACTTCAATTTACAAGAAAGTTTTATTTTGTTTTAATTTAAATGTAACATAAATTTCCTATAGCGTTTTCTTCGTGAACAGATACTTAGATATTTCTTTGTTTTTGTTCAAATGGAATTGCCTTTCTTGATATTTAATTTCAACTTTAATGTTATTTTTAACAGAAATTATAGTACCCATTATCACAAAAAGTTGTCTTCCTATCCCTCCTCAAAATTAAATAACATAGCATACTATGGAATGGGGGATACTTGTCAGTAACTTTTTTTTTTAAGATTTATTTATTGTGTATACAACATTCTGCCTCCATGTATGCCCACAGAGCAGAAGAGGGCACCAGATCTCTTTACAGATGGCTGTGAGCCA
This sequence comes from Neodon shergylaensis, assembly GCA_025134845.1. Taxonomy (NCBI): domain Eukaryota; kingdom Metazoa; phylum Chordata; class Mammalia; order Rodentia; family Cricetidae; genus Neodon; species Neodon shergylaensis. The sequence continues at coordinate 5,356,912 of JABTXL010000827.1, forward strand.
CCATGTGGTTGCCGGGAATTGAACTCAGGACCTCTGGAAGAGCAGCCAGTGCTCTTAACCTCTGAGCCATCTCTCTAGTCCCCACTTGTCAGTAACTTTAATGAAACAATAAGAGTGAACATATTTCTGAATCAAAATATCTCTTTCTTCACTCTCATCTCTGTTCTACCACCATCTCAACTAACCTGTTTCCTCAAGTTCTCCTCCCTGTTCCCCTTCTCTATCCTCTTTGCCTTCTACCTTTGCATCTTCCCAGGAATCCACAAGGATCACCCCAGTTAAGACCCTAAGCAGTATAGGAGATGGTGCCCACACTAGCCTTGCCCTGTAGTCAGGCTGATGAATATCTTAAATGTCACCATAGAACCCTCATGCAGCAACTGATGGAAATAGAAGCAGAGACCCTCAGCTAAGCACTGGGCTGAGCTTCCAAACTCCAGTTGAAGAGTGGGAAGAGTGAGAATATGAGCAAAGAGGTCAAGACCATGATGGGGACACCCGCTGAAACAATTTGCCTAGCAAATAAGGGCTCACTATCTCCTGCCAGACAAGATAGGAACCAGCATAGTTCCAAACTCGACCCTTTGTATATTGTCTTTATGCGGGTGACAGTTATATGGCTGGGGCAGACTGCATGGCCTCTGGCAGTGGCACCAGGATTTATCCCTACTGCTTGTACTGGCTTTTTGGGAACCTATTCTCTGTGAATGGATACCTTGCTCAGCCTAGATATAGTAGCGAGGGCCTGGTTCTTCCTCGGAGCAATGTGACTTATCTTCTGAGGAGTGGATGGAGGTGGAGTGGGAGTCAGGATGGGGGCGGGCAGGGGAGGTAGGAAGGAGAAAGGAATGGGAGGAGGGGTGAGAGTAGGAACTAGGGTTTGGTATGTAAGATGGAAAAAGGTAGTTTGCTTTCTTTATTTTTAACATAAAATAAAGAGAGCAAACATATTTCTCGATTTGAGTAGGATTCATTATGTAATGATCATGTTTTATGAATCTCGAACAAAGAAGACAGCAAACAACAAGGGAAATATTTCTGAGGTGAAATGATCAGTGTACTTCCTGTTTCTTCAGGTAACTTCGCTATTTCTAACATGCAAGGCCTCTGTTTACTAAATTGTAAAAGTTTAAAACAATATGAACACTTCAGTTATAAAGCACATATAATTTCTAGACATTTAATCTGTACATGGTAGTTGTAGCTTTATTATTGTATTATATGTATAAAATTTGCTAAAAATAGATTGAAATATTCTTAACTAAATCACTAAAGTGATAGATAACTTAATTATCTTATTATAATGATTCTATAACGTATTCATATGTCAAAGCATAATATTATGTACATTTATTTTGCTAATTATGTCTCAAAAGGGAAAAATGGAAAACAGAAATAAGAAAGACGACTCTACCCAAATTGGTTCCCAGAGTAGAATGCTAAACTTTTATAGATAAATACAAGAGAAAACTTTATGAATTTATTACATCATAACTGAATAGTTTCTGCATGTGATCTATAATAAAAAGCGTTCAAACCTCATTTTACAAATGTGATTGTTGATAAGTAAATACATTATTTAGAAATCCAAATATCTTGTTTTGGAAAAAATATTTTTAAGAGATTTGAAGTTAATCTACTAATACACTCAAGAAGACATACTAATTTTATAAAAATATGAACTGGATTTTATATTCTGGTAAGTTTTAGATATAAATTTGTTAAATAATCACTATAAAATATATAGTGATTTACTACCAATTGATATGTAAGACACTTTTACTGTAAAAGAAGTTTATAAATCTATTTTTCCTTTCAATATTTTTCTACTTTTAGAAATTCATACCTAAGGTGATGGTACAATATTTAATGCTCCCTACAGCTACTTTCTGTGGATAATATTTAATCAGAGATCAAGAAGACAGGAATAGTTTATATCTATATTAAGCATCTTAAAATAAATACAGTTTTCTTAAATGTGCATTTTGGGGAGATGTCCTAAAACCATCACTAAAAGTATGGCACTTGCCGGGCGGTGGTGGCACATGTCTTTAATCCCAGCACTGGGAAGGCAGAGGTAGGCAGATCTCTGTGAGTTCAAGGCCAGCCTGGCTGGTCTACAAGAACTAGTTCCAGAACAGCTCGGACTGGTACACAGAGAAACTCTGCCTCGAAAAACAAAAACAAAACTACAACAACAGCAACAAAAGTGGTACTTACTAAAAGTGGTGTAAGTGGTGAAAAACTGGAGTCTATAATGATGGGAAGGCACACTGTTTCATGGTAACTATGCCAACCAGGTCACCAGGATACCAGTGGCATTTATTCAGATGGGAGGAGGAAAGCAGTGGGTTTCAATATTGCATCAGTAGACTAGACTTTTAATACCAATAGCGCTTTATTCCCCCTCTCTCTGGGACTGGTCATCTGAGAACACTGGAAAAAACCCAAGCAACACAAAGTTGGAAATAAGCTCTGTCCTTACGGGTCATTTGTTGCAGAGATGATCTTCACTACACAGGGAAAAGTACCTGGGCAAAAAGCAGACAGGAAACAGATAACAGAGAAAAGTCTCAGGAAATGATGCGGAAAACCTGCTTGGTGAAAAGTAAGAAAGGATGATGGGGAATATTATTTTCAGGTGTGTGACTTTTGTTTACACTGCACTTTTTTAACTCTATGAAGCTGGTTTACTGCGCCTGTCTAAAACACCTGATGGTCCTAATAAAGAGATGAACGGCCAGTAGTGAGGCAGAGCAAGGATTGGCAGGGCTGGCAGGCAGAAAGTGTAAATAGAAAGAGACATGAGGACGAAGAGGAGCAACAAAACAAGGTGAGGAGAACGTCAGCAGCCATCCCCCAGCCACTCAACAAACAACAGAGTAAGAAGGAACGTAAGATATACAGAAATAAGAAAGATAAAAGCTCATAGGCAAAAGGTAGCTGGGATAATTAGTTCAGAAAAGCTGCCAAGAAACAAGCCAAGATAAGGTAGAGAATTCATAACTAAGAATAAGCCTCTGTGTGTGATTTATTTGAGAACTGGGTGGTGGGCCCCTCAATAACCCAAAAGAGCACACAAAAAATATGATTTAGACTTATGAAGTAAAGGACACAGACATAGGTAACATTTAATAGGACAAACAAGAATGCTTAAGAGTAAAGTGATAAGTACTTGACACGTAAAAAGTAAAGAGAAATGAGAAAAGGTGGAAGTTAGTAAACAGAACACTGCAGGAGAAATAAGAGTAGGTGGCAATCATGTGTTCATGAGTGAACTCCTGTTTGTCAGTCATTCCCAAGCCAAGTGGCTATGCACTCTAAAATAATTCAACATGTCAGAATTTTGTCTTCTGAACTTGAGATACTATTTACTTTCATTTTAAGAAAAGCACTTGCTTATAACTTATAGATAAATATTTTATACATCATGTATAATAGATCATTATAAATATATATGTTCTTCATAACAGTTATAATATCCATGTTCCAGAGATTAGAACGCTATGGCCTTGAAAAATGAGCATATCACTAAATATCACACAACCATTGAGTTCGAGGCCAAACTAGCTGCAATGATAATTTTATATTTCAATAATGATGTTTATTATTCATGAGAATTTTCACACAATAAATTTTTATCATATCCATTCTTCTCCCCCAACTCTTTCCAAAGCCTTCCCCAATTCCCTGCCTACCAAGGATTATGTTTTCTGCTTAGGGAGGAAAGAGCTCGAATCTGGCTAACATTAGGGAAAGGATGGATGGTGAACATGATCAAGAAATGTATGAAATTCTCAGAGTCCAAAAAACATATTATTAAATAAGAAATAAGGAAAATAAAACCACAAACATTTGTAATACATAGAACATACTAAAATTTTAGATTCCATTTGAAAAACTGGTAATAGTTACATATTTATAATGTCCTTGTCAGTGTGGCATTTTACAAAGTTAACCACTTTTCACAGAGGTTAATATCACTGTCTCTCTATATTATATATTTGAGACTTCTAAGTATTACATGGCAAAAAAAATCAGACAAAGACAATAAGCCATTTTTCTTAGGAAGTATGTGCACAGCTCAAAGTCAGACAGTGTTATTTATTTCTTCTCATATCATAATGTGGGAAATTAGAGATAACTTGATGAATATGGTCTCTCGCTGTATGTTTTTCAAGAATCAAATTCAGGTAGTTGGAATTGATAACAAACAATTACCTACTGAGACATCTTGATATTTCAATATTACATATTCTTATGGCCTGAGTTGGAAAAAGTATCTTTCCAAAGCACATTCCATGTTATTTCAGCAATGCATTATTAATACCTTTCACCGGCAACGATCTAAAAAATTTTATGGTTGACAGAATGAACTATGAATTAAATTTCATTGACAAAAGCAAAACTAGGATTGTTTTTAATGTGTAAGTATACTGTGAAACCTCGTGAGCTCTGTTCAATTGATTCTATGGTCCATGTTCTCATGGTGCACCTGACCCCTCCTCCCTGAGCTCTGTTTAATGTTTGGCTATAGGACTCTACATTTTCTTCCATCAATTGCTGGATAAAGTCTCTCTAATTTCTTTGATGGGAGTTCTGCTAGGCTCTGATCTCAGAATACTCTTCATGCAGGGGAAACTGTTGGTCAAAGATTTTACGACTGGGTTGGTGTCCCATTCTCTCCCCTTGAGGCCTTGTTTGGTTATAGAAGATGGCTGGTTTAGGCTCTGTGACTCCATTGCTAGGATTAGCTAGGGTTACCTTTGTAGATTCCATGCACTAGGCTTCCACATCTTCCCAAAATGTCCCCCAATTCCAGTCATTTCTTCCAGTATTTGCTCCCCACAACTTGATTCCTCCTTCCCATCCTCACTCTTGCATTCCCCACTAAGCCCATCTTGTTACTTAGACTCTCTAGGTCTGTGAATTTTAGAATATCTTTTCTTTAAATCCAATATCCACTTGTAAATGAGTACATACGTTGTTTGTCTCTTTGTGTCTGTTGCCTCATTCTGGAAGATGTTTTCAAGTTCTCTTCATTTGCCTGGAAATTTTATGGTGTCATTATTTTTAATAGCTGAGAAATACTCCATTATGTAAATGTACCACATTTTATTTTTACATTCTTTGGTGGAGGAATGAACATCTAGGTTTTCTTTGGCTTCTCTCTACAATAAATAAAGTGGCTATGATTTTTGTTGAGCAAGTGTCCTTGTAATAGGATGGAATGTGCTTTGGGTATATGCCAGGAGTAGTGTATCTGGGTCTTGAAGTAGATTGATTCCAAATTTTCTGAAAAACCACCATATTGATTTCCAAAGTAACTTAACAATTTTACACTCCTGCCAGCAGTCAAAAAGTGTTCCGTTGCCCCATATACTTACTAGCACGAACTGCCAATTGTGTTTTTGGTCTTAGACATTCTAGCAGGTGTAAGGTGGAAACTCAAGAGTTGTTTTGATTGCATTTCCATGAAGACTAAGGATGTTGAACATTTCTTTAAATGTTTCTCAGTCATTTGGGTTTTCTCTGTTTAGACTAGATCCCGTTTTTAATTGGATTATTTAGTTTTGATATGATTCTGGACTCCATTCTCTATGTTGGATATTAGCACTCTATCAGATGTGGAGTTGGTGAAACTCTTTTTCCATGCCAACGGCTGCAATTTGTCTTATTGATGGTGTCCTTTACCTTACAGAAGATTTTAAGTTTCAGAAGGTCCTATTTATTAACTGTTGATTTAGTGTCTGTGCTACCGGTGTTATATTCAGTCAGCTATCTCCTGTGCCAGCCAATGTATTCAAGGCTATTCCCCACTTTCTCGTTTATCAGGTTCAGTGTATCTGTCTTTATGTTGAGGTCTTTGATCAACTTGTTCTTAAGTCTTCTGCAGAGTGATAGATATTGATCTATTTGTATTCTTCTCCATACTGAATCCAGTTATTTTTTTTTTTTTTGGTTTTTCGAGACAGGGTTTCGCTGTGGTTTTGGAGCCTGTCCTGGAACTAGCTCTTGTAGACCAGGCTGGTCTCGAACTCACAGAGATCCGCCTGCCTCTGCCTCCCGAGTGCTGGGATTAAAGGCGTGCGCCACCATCGCCCGGCTCTGAATCCAGTTATGCCAACAACATTAGTATGCTTTTTCTATTTTATATTTCTGGCTTTTTTTTAAATAAAAAAAATCAATTGTTATAGCTGAATGGGTTTACATCTGGGTGTTTGATTAAGTTCCATTGATCCATCTGACTGGATCAAGGAGATCAAGGAGTGCAAGGAGATCAATATTATGCAGTTATTATTGTCACAGTTCTGTAGTACAGCTTGAATTAGCTTAAGTTAAAAATGCTGATACCTCTAGAAGTTCGTTTGTTGTATAGGATTGCTTTAGCTATCCTGGCCTTTCCATATGAAATTTAGACCATGTTCATTCAAGGTCTGTAAAGAATTTTGTTGGAATATTGATGGGGATTGCATTGAATCTGTAGATTGATTTTAATAAGATGCCCATTTTTACTATTTTAACCTACTGATCCATAGTCATGGGAGATCTTTCAATTCTCTGATAACTTCTTCAAAGATTCTTCAATTTCTTTCTCCAGTACTATGTCTACCTGCATGCTAATATGTCCCCTCAGGTTGATAATGGACTGAACCTCTGAACTATAAGCAAGTCACCTTAATTAAATATTTTCCTTTACAAGAACTGCCGTGGTCATGGTGTCTTTTTACAGCAATAGACTCTTTAATTAAAACATATGAAGAGGATTATTTTGATTTTCTTGTATCTTTTTAGACTTGCTTTGTGACCCATAATATGGATAATATTGCAGAAATTTCCATGACATGCATAGAAGAAGGTATATTCTTTTATTATTGGGTGAAATGTTCTGTAAATATCTGTTAGGTTCATTTGGTTTGTAATATCGGCTACCTCCAGGAATTCTATGCTCTATTTTCTGGCTGAGCTGTCCATTGGTGAGAGTAGGTTATTGATGTCCCGGATTATCACTGTGTAAGGGGCAGTATGTGACTCAAGCTGTAGCAGTTTCTTTTACAACCTTCTGTGCATACTCTATTTGGGGTAGTGATGTTAAGAATTGGAATGTCGTCTTGGTAGATTTTTCATATGGGATGTGTATTGTGTCTTTTCCTGTCTCATTTAAATAGTTTGGTTTGAAGTCTATTTTAGTAGACACTAACATAGCTATATCACCTTACTTCATGAGAGAAGGAAGCTGGGTCATTAATTAGTCATCACAGTGGTATCAGTGAATATCTCTCAGATTCTTAAGTTAAAGAAATTAAATAAGATTTAGGTGGATTTAGGTCACATCAAGAGATTTCAGTTCTTTCATTTAGGGGACACAGTTGTTCCCCATCTTACTAAAATATCTTTTATAGAGAATAGTTTGTGTTTTATTAGAACCATAGGAAAGCATATTGTCTAAGGTATAAATTTTGGATTAGGCATCGAGAAAGTAAACATGCAGTTGACAATGTATTTTTTTTTTATTCAGAAGAGTCAAATAAGGTTCCTATGTCTTATCTGGTATCTGACAAATAGTGTTAAGAGGTATCAAGACTGGCCAGGTAACTGTGGTGGAGACCATCTGAGATAAAGTCTTGTGTTAATAGTAGCCGTTCACAGAAAATCCTTCAGTTACAGCAGGCAAAGTGGAGATTACTAGGGCAGTCTCAGGACAAAGGAAAGTGTAAGGAAGAACACTTACAGTTGATGTATCAGTACCAGAGTGCACATGGGGAGCTAAGGGCAGCCTGGATTATTCCTTGAATAATATATTAGATAATGTCTAGTAATTGAAATGACACATTGTTTGTGACAATAACAGTATGTGATTGTTTCTTACCTAAGGAATAACCACATAGTAGGCTATTGAGTCTTTGAGGAAAGTAATTAAATGTATTTTTTTTGATGATTCTACTTTAAACTGCCTTTTCTTGAGCATAGTTTGCATAAAATGACCTTTGTTGTATTGAAAATATCTTTATGATGAAGAATTCTATTCACCTGAAATGATGAGCCACTTTGTAAATTATAAGCCATGAATTGCACAGACTATAAAATAAACAACACCACACTGCTTCCAATTAGATGTACTGAACTCTGAATAGAGTTTGTACCTATGTATGCATATTCAATGCTAAGAAGTTACAAGATTCTATATGAGTATATTTGGGGAACAATAATAAAGTGAGCATAAGACTTTTAATTAAAGAAAAATCTTTTATTTCTCTTAGTGGTTAAACAGTACATTTTTCTTTCAGGAGCGTTTTTATTTCTTTCAAAGCAAAAAACTAAACCTTAAGTTCCTTTAATAACATAGGAGTAGACTCTAATTTTTTCTTCCCTGTAGTGGTTGACCTTTGGAAATGTGGTAGTGTGAACATTTACATTAGCTAACTAATTGTTCCTTCCAAATTATAGTATGGATGCTAAAAAGACCTTTTAGCTCATTGATAACCAAGCTAGAATTCATATAACCACAGAGAGTAGTTGTAGATTAAGGGGCTAGGTGGGAGAGATAAATCTCCATAACAATGGAAATATAATAGATAGTTAAAGATAGATGAGGATGGGATCAGGGTGGGGCTTCAATGGAAGGATCAAATAGTGAGGGAAAGGGAAGAGGGACAAAGATGGGGCTATATGGAGGGAAAGCTAAAACTAAGGGTCATTTGAGGAGTCATGTGGAAGCAATACTAAAAAAATCCTAAATATACACATATATAAAGGTGATCTAAATAGAATCAGCAAATGAGTAAAACAGAGCCTCAGGTGGACTACCATCACCAAATACTTCTTCCAGTTCTAGGAATAGGTTAGATATAATAGAGCAGTTGGCCAAAGGGGCCCCATTGGGTCCCCAAACAAGCCAAGATTTTTACAAGGCTATTGACTACCCCAAACTGACAGTAAGGCTCAAGCTGTTGAAGACAACAAGTATTCAACTCATTGAATATAGAATTACCAACCTGGTTCCTTCAATCCTAATTTACTACGGTTCATTATATTAAAGGCACTTTTCAAACCATTGAAAGATAAATGTTAACACCAAACAAGCTACAAGTCTTTTGATCTACAATGGTGACCTTTGTGTGTGATACACTGGGGCAATACTGGCACAAACCTTGTAGGAGTAACCAGCCACTATTTGGCAGAATTACGTCCCACTCTATGAAATGGAACACATTTCCTATAATTACTGAGTGGCCGAGAACCAGACACTAGATAATCAAGGGATGTTGAAGATAAAGGTATGAAGATATAAAAAATGACTCCTATATGACATACCATTCTACTCAAAAATCAGTGTATTGCTCAGCCATCATTGGAGAAGATTCCTTTTGGAAAGATGGGAACAAATACAGAGATGAACAGGCAAGCAATGTTCAGAGTGAGAGACTTTTTTTCTTTTTGGTTTTTTCAAGACAGGGTTTCTCTGTGGCTTTGGAGCCTGTCCTGGAACTAGCTCTGTAGACCAGGCTGGTCTCAGACTCACAGAAATCCTCCTGCATCTGCCTCCTGAGTGCTGGGATTAAAGGCATGCGACTTTGGTTTTTAGAGACAGGGTTTCCCTGTGCACGTTTGGAACCTGTCCTGGAACTCTTTCTGTAAACCAGGCTGGGCTCGAACACACATAGATCTGCCTGTCTCTGCTTCCCAAGTATGAGGTTAAAGGTGACTGCCACCATTGCCTGACTGTTAAAGCTTGACTTATAGTTGGTGGAAAAGTTTGGAAAATGATAGGAGATGTGGTATTTTTGGAGGAAGTGTGTAACTGGGGGAGGGCAGACATGTGAGCTTTCTATACCTTCCAAGTTAGCATTCTCTCTCTCTCTCTCTCTCTCTTGAACTGTTGTTCTCTAAACATGTAAGCACAGCTATGGATTCTACTTATTGCATGATCCCCACTGATAGTCATAGACTCTCCCCCTGAAAATATAAGCAAGGCCCCAATGGAATCTCCCTTTTATAAGGTACCTGGTCATGGTATCTTTTCAGAGCAATAGAAAATTACTGAGTGCTCTTCAAGTATACATTTTAAAAACTCAACTGTACATGAATCCATTATGCATCTATACACTAGAAATTAACAGCACATAAAGGATATTTAGAAAATATTTTCTTTGAGCTAATCTATGCTTATTGCCTCTCTACTTAAACTAGTCAGGAAATGGAAAGAGATGAGATATCGATCAATTGAAATGGACAATGAAAATGCAGTATATATACAAAATAGCCTCTTATCCAGCTGTTAAGAAAAATGAAAATATGAAATTCACAGCTAAATGAATGGAGCAGGATATACTTATTCTGAGTGAAGTAACCCATAACTAGAAACATGAATGCTTTCTTGTTGCTTTCATTTATTGAATTAACTTTGAATCTTCAGAGAGCTGTGATTCATTTGGATTTCTCACAGAGTTTGGGAAAAGCATTTCTACTGTTGTGGTGGTGGTATTGTTCCACGGAAGTGAACAATCACTTTCTCATTGATTTTAAGACTGGATGTACAAGATGACAGAAAGTTGGGGATGTGTGTCAAAGCATGGCGGATCTGTCAAGAGTTTGGAGGCGAGTATGATTAAATATTTTATAAGAAATTCTTGAAGAACTAGTAAAACACAATTGATGAAAAATTAACTACATGGAAAAAATTAAACTGGAAATAGAAGATATTGAACATTACAAAATGTGACTGAAAGTGAAAGAAAGTAAAAGGCATCCCATGTTCATGGACTGAGACTATTTATATTCAGAGGGATGTAATGTACAAACAAATCTATAGGTGTAATAGCTCAGTGTGCTTGAACTCTGATATTTACCTACTAAAATACTTGGATTGCTATCTCTGATTAACATTCATTTTCCTGGAGTAATATCTTTCCTATATGTAACTTCTATATTTCTCTTTTGACTCATTCTATATTTATTTTCAAGCAACTGATTTTTATCTAAGGAAATACACACAAAGACACACATGGGCAGACAGATGGACAGGGGCCAGTCTGTATGATCAGAAAGGATTTAGAACCAGAAACTAATAAAGCCCTTGCATTCCAGCAGGCCTACATTTACAATAGTTGTCACCAAGAAACCAGATTATTGTCTTTTTTGATGTTGTAACATCATGTTATACCTCTTAATTTAAAGAAAGGAATTTTTGGCCTTAAAACACAATTTTCAAGTTATCTTCTTGGAAATAAACAGAATCTCGCAACATGAAAAATTTATTGCTTTTTGTTTAATTATTCAGGAGTAAGCCATTGTTACTAGGAAACATGCTTCGAATGTTTTAAATACATGTATACATGAAATGATGTCTGGATGGAGCAAGTTGTGTCAGAGGTAGGGTTTCCTTTATTGACTTTCTTTCAGACCACCACATTGCTAAGCCATTTGCAAGTTTCTTCCACAGTGCTTTCCTGTGTCTTCTTTTCATACAGCATTCTTGATGATGCAACATTTTGCCTTTTTTTCTCCTCCTATATTCAGAAATATTCTTAGGGAAGCCCTGGCTAATGGGTGGGATCTACAGTTTCTGGATTGAAGTCCATTCTCCCTTTCTCAAGCTTCTTCTTAGCATCATAAATAAAATTCTTAAAGACCTTTCATATTGGCATGGTGCTAAATGAACATTATTTGTATTCCAAATACAAATCTTTTCAAAACCAATTAATATATTTTAGGAACAATTGCTTTATTCTAGAAAAACAATGGTCTGTGAATTAGCCGAGTTGGTAGGCTTTCTGGCTTTGACTTTGGGGACTCATTTTCATAAATTCAATAATATTTGGAAAAAAATGAGATAAGCTTGATCTAAAATTTATATTGATAATCACACCTTAATCGAATATCAGTTTTAAGGAGAAATGCAATTAATTGACACGTTAACTGCAATGCAAATTTTGTTAGGTATAAAATTTTTGTTATGGTTCTTTTGTGTTTGCATATAAAACATAGTAAATGATCTCTTACAGAATATCAGTAAGATTTACTAGCTTCTAGTATTTTGCTGTATTGGCTCCATCTGCCCATCCTTGTAACAGAAATATTTTAAGGCACAACAATTATAAAGCTTACCAAGTATGTAGGGAATGATTCATTCTTTATCATATAGCCACTATGTCCTCTTTAGTCCTTGTAAATTAATCAATTCTCTAACGATCTAAAATCTAATTTCATCTGCACATTATTATCAACCAAATAACTTTTATAATATAATGTAGCTTCCTACATCAGACAATATGATGGAATGACTATGTGGTGCAGCTATAATTTGGGTATACGATGTCCCATGGAAGACTTGTGTGCTAAACTTTTGGTTTCCAGCTGGTGGGTTTTGTCTTTGACCCATTATTGGATCGTGAGAGATTCAACCAAATTATTGGATAATCTTCTGATAATAATGGAATAGCCTATTAAAAAGTGCAGCATGGTTGAAGAAAGTGGACTTCATGAGAGGCGCTTTGGAATACTGTACCCTTCCACACTATTTCTTTCTATTTTGAACTGTCATGAGGTAAGCCAATATGCTCATCTCTGCCTCTCTGCTGTGATGTGATGCATCACTCCAGACCAAATGTGACTGAGTCACTTTCTGAAGACAGAAGCCTAATAAATATTTCTTCATTTATTTTCATTTCCATGGGCAACTCTTCAACATGGAAAAAGTGACTAATACAAGAACCCCTCATTTGAAATAATTAGAATATGACTTTGAACATGCTAAAGTATAAATTATTTTCTTTCTTTACAATCTTTCTCAACTTTTCATGAGATACATTTTCCTATTTAATTATGCCATATTTCCTTATAAAAGCAATGAGATAAAAATAAGTTATAGGCATGTAAATTTTAACGTATAATTCTACATTTTAAATACCAGTAATAAATTCCAGTGTAAGATGTTGAATGAACTCAATGTTTAATCACATAGGTACAAAATAATAGTGACAGGGCTCATTAAGATGGGAAAAGTTCCACAGTTATCTTTTAATAATTCTTTTTTCTTTTTTGCATTTGAATCAAGGCTTGCTTTGAAGATATTATCACTGTTTCTACGTTTTCAGGTATATCTATGACACACAAGTCAATTTTTATTGAGGTCTCATATATAAAGGGCACAAGCAACTTGTATGGTTATGAAAGATTCAAATACTACATGAAATTAAGCTATGAAAGTTAATGTGTTTCTCTTTTTCTTGTGTGTTTAATTTAACTCCCAATCAGACCTCATTTGCAGAATATAAGGACAACACAACGTGGACATTTTATCTTTCAAAATAGAAAAAAAAAGGAACCAAAAAAGCCAACCAACCAAATAAACAAACAAACAAACAAACAAACAACAACAACAACAAAAAAAACCAAACCAACGGGTAGTGGTGGTGGTGCACACCTTTAATCCCAGTACTCTGGAGGCAGAGGCAGGTGGATCTCTGTGAGTTCGAGACCAGCCTGGTCTACAAGAACTAGTTCCAGGCTCCCAAGCTATAGAGAAATGCTGTCTTGAAAAAAAAAGCAATCAAAATAGCAACAGAGGACCATCACTTGTAGGACCATTCTGAACTCAGGACTACACACAACTGCACAGAACACATGCCCATCAGATGGTTCTCTCTTCCAAGCTTTTCAAAACCACTGACGATTTAGTCCACTTGCAGTGCACTAAAATAAAGGAATATTTAGGCATTTCAAAACATATTGCATACTCTTGGCACTTAGTGTAAAACTATTTCTTAATCATAGGTTGGATCTGGAAATTGGAAATAGATGGTATCAGAATTTTAGAAAGGAACACATCAAAGAATTTAGAGTGGGGCTGTGTTTTCAATTTCCAGTGAGTTAAAAAGTTTCCAAAAGAAATACATATTTCTATCACTACCGATATCTCAGCATGGCTCCTGTCTCTGTAAAGTGTGATAGTACTATGTTAGTACACAAGATCAAGAGGGAATGTTTAGAACTTATTACTTGCTTTGCTCCCAGGATAGCCCAATAGACATGCTGTTCCACAAAGAATGGAAAATTCAGTACAGAGCCAGTAAATATGTAGGATTAATATCCTAAGATATCAAATTATTTGTTTGCCAAGAGTTAGATCCAGCATAGCTATGAATTGGCAAGCTTTTCTTGAGGTAGGATTAACATTTATTCAGAAGTCTAGATATGATACTATTTTTGAAAACAAAGGTACACCATCTAGCATCTGTTTGCATTATTGATTCATCAAAAATAATACAAAAAGAAAAAGCTTTTACACAGACATGCAATGTCAGCAGCTTATAAACATGTTAAGGATTCTTCCTTGGGGCTATGACAATTCTCCTGCATCTTGTCATGGCATCATCTGGAAAGAATTGATTACCCTGCAGTGAATGAGGAAAAAATATTTTCATTAAACCTGACTATTATTTTCTAAAAATTCTCTAGGTACCAATAGAAAATATCAACCCTGAGCCAAGAGCAGTGGCAAATTTCCACTGGATAGAATCTATAAAGCATGCACTGGCAGGAAGATTATAGTGGACTAGTTCCATAAAATGAGATGGAGAAATTTATCCTCCAAGGGAAAGATGTGTTTCGATATGGTTTTCTCTTTCACATTCCTTCTCATGCAATTATTGATAGACTTTCAAGATGACTTACACTTTGACAAGTAATCTGTGTATTGTAGAATTAAAACACTCACATCAAAGTGATAGGAAAATGTACAGAAAACTCTCTGGTCAAGTTATAAAAAAATTTAGGTTTAATTATAATTATACCATCTAGTTAAACCACCTAGTTATAAATAAACCTATAAAAACGCCACTCAATAAAACCTCTTAAATCAGGTGTCATGTGGATAAGAAAAAAATAAAATTAAAATTAGATCGTTTTTAATACTGGCTGTAATGTGACTTCAAAGAAGTGTCCACTACCTCAGTAACAATAACTCCACAATTCATGGAGAAAGTTATTGTGGCAAATATTATTTTAGGGGACTATTGTTCCTGTGCTTGAAAACTTGCATTTTTTAGTACCAGTGGAAAAATATTTAATGTAGAGAATCATGCCATAGTTCAGTTAAATTGTCACACTCTTCCCTCATTATCTGATGTCTAAGTCTCTGAACTCATGTAAAAAAAAGGGATTTGTTGTACTGAGGGACAACTGACCCAGCTACTGTAGTATAAGAGCAAAAAGGAACTTCCTTTCCAAAGCAGAGAAAATTCTAGGACATAGTTTGGAAAGCCCCCATTTGATAGTGCTAATTACTTAATTTAGTTCAAGTAATTTACCTTCTATATTCCAAGATGATATATACATATTATCTTGATTCATTTTACTTATAATTTCCCCAGAGTTTTTAGATTGGGATGTTCCAGTTTTCACTTTCAATTTCTTCTTTATTTCAGCTTGCACTCTCTTTAACATTTTATCTCTTTATTGAATTCAGTTTCCAAACCTAAATTCAATTTGCATTTTATTCAGTTGACTATACTTATTTTTCTTGGCCATCACTAAGGTGTTTGTTGTCATCTTCTATGAGTTCAATGAACTGTTTGCGCCTTCTATTATCATCTCAAATTCATTGATACAGTTTATAATTGTTCTTTAATTTCTCTGTCTTTGGGTTGTGTGTAGGCAGTTTGCATTAGAGAACTCCCTTATAGGACTAGTGTGTTTGATTGGAGACATGCTGGGTTAGCCATTCACCTTGTTTTTGTTTCTGTGATTTGATATAGTGGAGAACTTACCTTGGTCGATGTTTTTGAGACATAAAAATAAAGGCTGAATGCATGTTTCAACCCAGAGCCAAATATTGACTCGCAGAACCTATCTCTGTTACACACTGGGTGTTCACTTTTATTGATTGGGTTTTGTAACACATCTGAAAATGATGTCTTCTTTTAATTATCATTGATAGCTTCTCCATGTATGATGTGAGCTTAATGTAAAAGCAATCTCAACTAATTTTACAATTTAAATGTAAGTACACAAAGCAGGCTACTTTAATGGACCATTACTTTACTCCCATAAATAACACTAGACAAAAGGCCTATCCATTTCAAAATAACATGTTTATACCAGAATAATGTCCAGAAGTTCAATGACTTTCATTTTGGAATACATGCACAGCTTATAATTCTTTAATATTTTATTTTCAATTGATTCATGAAAATATGTGAAATAATTATTATAAGCTAAGAAATATTTCAATGTAATTTATCCTATCCTTTAAGTTAGTAGTTCTCAAACTTCCTCATGCTGTGACCTTTAAAAACAGTTCCTAATGTTGCAGTGACCCCCAACCATAAGATGATTTTTGGTGCTACTTCACAACTGTAATTTTGCTACTTAAGGCTATGAATCATAATGTGAATGTCTCTGTTTTCCAAAGCCTTCGGTAACCCTATGAAAGGGTCCTTTGATCCCCCACCTACCATGATCATGATGACAGGTTGAGAACCACTGTTCTAAATTGTTTCTCTCTTTGTTTTCTTTTACACAGGTTTTCAGTATACAGCCAATTCTAGCTTTAGATAGGCGATACTCTTGCCTCTGCTTTCCCAATGTTGGGAACACTTGGAAATGACACCATCTCTACTTCTATTTGATTTCTGTAGACAATAAAATTTTAGCATATTTTTGCTCTAGGTGAAATTCTGCTTGTTTTTTTTTTTTTGATCAGACTTTGTTGTATTTGTGATTTTGAAAATAGATAACAGGAAATATTTATTTTAAAAGAGACACATTTTAATCATTTTAATTGCCAAACGAAGATCAAAAAGTCTTCAATTTCATGTGATTAAATCCAACCTTTTAAGAAGTGTTTGAGGGAATCCCAGTACTTGGGAGACAGAGACAAGGGGATCTCTGTGAGTTTGAGGCCAGCCTGGTCTACACAGCTAGTGCCAGGACAGGCTCCAAAGCTACCCAGAGAGAAATTCTTTCTCGAAATCACACACACACACACAAACCCACATCAAAAACAAGGAGGGAAAAAGGTATTTTGGGATGACTAAGTCTAATGTCAATATTGCTTCCTTCTTCCCTGTGAATAACTGGTATCACCAAGATGTTCCTTACATATTGGCATATACTGAATACACTCAAGTAGGTAATGATAAGGGGTACCCTACACTGCTGGGCAACATCACTCATTGCCCTGGTGTCATTATTATCAGGACTCATTAAGCATGATCCACCCAGGAGCCCAATGACAGTTTGCTAAAGGTTTCCTATATGAGAGAAGGATTCTGAATCAACTTTTTTTCTGCATGTTTCTTTTCTAATTATTTCTTAATCATTCATTCTCATAAGTTTGTCATTTATTTCCCTGCCCATTTCTCAATATATCCTTTGAAACCTATTTAACATTTAGAAGGAAATTAAATATAAGTGTCATAATCCCCACCGACTCTCTGTTTAACTCAGACTTTCTGAGGGGATCATGGATTATAATGCTTTATCCATCAATGCCTGGAGAATTAGTGGGCAGCATCAGTTGGTAAAAGCTTAATGGCAAACATACCTGGAAGTAATATAGAGATGAAACAAAATTATTGTTTCAAATTTTAAAAGGGAACATTTAATATGTCTAACTTACACCCGTAAGGACTAAAACAGTGTTGAAATACATGATTTTGAATGCCATTTTTTTAATGCATGTAGGTTAATGTTAGTTTTTTAAATCACAATATAATTACAATGTTTGTTCCTTCTCTTCCCTCCATTCATTTGCTCCCATATACCACTCCTTGCTCACATTCAAATTAATGAGCTAAGTTTTACTTATGGAAAATTTGATTTCAATGAAAATATCACCAGCAAGCCACATCAAGACCACATGAAACAAAGGGAAACAAGCAAGCTCTCTTCTTGAATATTTCTGCCTATGCCAATTCCTTAGAATTGTTATTAGGTATCTAAATCTAAAATGTGCTTTTTCTTTTACTGTTAATCTGTATTTTATATAAGAATATATACTAGCAACATTCAAAATACATTATGGTATTATGCATATTGTTCAAATTTACTTATTTAAATTATAAATTTATTTTCTTAACTTATGTTTCATGAGCGTTAATTGTGTGTATACTCTGAAACTATTTCATATATCTAAGGACATTGGAAAAATAGATAAGCATTAAACTGATAAAACTGATATCAAACATTTACATACAGAGAATAGAATTTTGATATAAGTTTATTTGACTTAAAATTTTGTAACAGTAGGCCAAAAAATCCTACCTTGATTGATGATGTGATGTAATAAATTCTGTGCCAATTTCTTTTATATCAGAGAGTAGATAGAAGAAATAGAGGAAGGTACCTGTAAGGCTTTTGTAGAGCAATTTTTCTCTACTAAACAAAAAAAATGCCTTATCAGAATAAAATTCATTGCTTATCAGCACTAGGACTATCAGGAATACTTCCCAGTGCTCTCTTCTCAATGCCCTTGTTTTTAGCTATTAATCATTTAATTGATGTATGCAGTACATGCCTGATTACAGAAATCAGAAGGCATGGTTCAATGTTATCTCAATTTTATCAATGACAAATGAGAACTAGCTCTTCGAACATCAGAAGAAGCTGTGGAAGTTGCCCAGGGAAAAATGTAATAAGTAGTTCTATCCGACTCTGAAGTGTACCAACCACAACAATGACACAAATAAGATACCCTAGAAGGTGAAATAGTGTCACTTATATCGTGGCTATAGACAACAGCTATGTAACTAGGTATAGAGTCCACTTAGTAGGATGCAAATTCATGATGGTACCTATGCAACTGTCATTGACTGGCAGGACTGTGGAATCTAGATGGAACGTACTATTGCCACTTCCCTAGAATCTTACTCACGTCTAACTTACCATATCGTTCAATTCACATACATAATTCTTCATAGTGTGTGTTCTGTCAAGGTGTTAACCTCCGCCACTCAGTAGTAAAGGCTGTAAGATTAAGTGTGCATATCTAACACTGACATTTCTAACCACTGGCACTCAGTTTGACCTTTATGACATTCTAAT
Organism: Neodon shergylaensis; assembly: GCA_025134845.1. Taxonomy (NCBI): domain Eukaryota; kingdom Metazoa; phylum Chordata; class Mammalia; order Rodentia; family Cricetidae; genus Neodon; species Neodon shergylaensis. The sequence goes on from JABTXL010000827.1 coordinate 5,375,959, forward strand.
TGTCTCACCACTCTTGCGGAGGTTTGGTTACATGGATTTGGTGCACTATTTTATGCTGAGGATGCAGAAGATGGTACATTTTTCCACTTAATGGCAGAAGGTTTATTTATTGTCTACTGTTATTATTAAGTTATTTTGAGAAATCTCTGTTTATATGTCAAGCCCACTTTTTGAAGGTCTCATTTGTTTTGTTAGAACATTTCAGTTTTTAATATGTATAACTGGCCAAGATGCATTCCCATGCTGTGGGCTTCCTCTTCTCCCAGATGACTGTTTTCTTTAGTTGAGCAGGAACATTTTTTTTGTTTTACGATGTCCTACTTGTTAATTGTTATTCTCAAATTTGTGCAAATGTAGTTATAATCAGGGTGTCTTTCCCTTATGCCTATATCATGAAAAGTACTGCCCATATTGCCTGCAGTCTTAAGTCCACTGAGAGAACTCTTGGTTGGGACCAATATTCGAGTGCCACTTATTAATATATACATTTAGGCTTCCATCATAGGACAATGATGTCATTTGTCCCCTGTCCATCATTCTCTGCTAACATCTCCTACCTCTCCAGTTGGTGAACTACCCCCTTTTACAGTTTCCTGCTTCATATCGCCAGTACCCCGTTATCTTCCTCTCAAAACCTCTCCCCACATTAATCAAAGTTCATTTATATGTCTAAGATTTCTTTGGTTACTGCAGATTTTGAACCCTTGTCTGCAGATTTGGAGATAAGAAGCAGAGATAAAAGAGAATATGTGACATTTGTCTTTCTATATCTGGGCTAACTAAGTCATTGTAGTCTCTTCTAGCTCTATGTATTTGCCAGAATAGTGCTGGATTTCATTTCTCTTTAAGGTTTAATATTATGTTTTGTATATGCTCTGAATATTATCACCCATTAGTCTATAGAACAACATTTAGGTTTCTTACATTTCCTAGCTTTTATGAATAGCAAGAGTTATGAAGAATGTTGGGCAAGTATCTGTGGAGTACAGGAGACTACTTGGAGCATAGGTCAATGGATAACAGGAACATGTTCTAGATTTAGTTTTAGTTTTTGGAAGAATCTTCAAACTGATTTCCAAAGTAACTCTTCCAATAAAGTCCTGCTAACAGTGAGTGTGGGTTCTCTCTTCCACACAACTTTGCCACCACTTGGTTTTATTCGTTTTATTTAACTATTCTCGTTGGGTTAAAATGAACTTGCCAAGTTTTAAAATTTGTGTCATACTGACTTCTAAGTATTATCCTTAGTAATTTTTATTTCTTTTATTTAGAACTCTCTGTTTAGATCTCTGACCCATTTGGATTGGGTCATTTATTTCCTTAACTCTTTGTTTTAGAGTTCTTAGTATATTTGGATATTAATCCTCTCTCGAATGTTCAGTTGGCAACCACCCTCTCCCATTCTATGTGCATCTATGCTTGGTTAATTGTCTCCTTAGATGTATGGACGCTTTAAGTTTTATGCGGTCTCATTATCAATCATTTGCATTAGTTTTGGAAATTAGACTACACAACCGCGTGAGCGCGTGCGCGCGTGCGCGCGCGCACACACACACACACACACACATATTATTTAGTAACTCCAAATTATTTGCGATTAAGCTAAGAAAAAAAGTTGTGATAAATTTTGAAAGGAAAGTCGTGAAGAAAATTTCAGAAGAGAAAAGGAAAAGGTTGAAAGTATACACATTTTTAAAATAACATTGTCCGTGTACCATGAATGAAACACATAATTTATAGATTCATTTTATTTAATTATCAAGCATTGTTTCAGGGAGAAAATTATGTTATGAATGATATGGATAAAGAAACTGAATTGAAATTATAATCATAGATTTCTTTAAGCAAAATACTTCATACTATAGTCAACTCAACTGAATATTAGCTCAGTGTAGATGTGTAGTCTCAACCTTATTATTTAGCAGAAGGATGAAACTTAGTTCCAGAGGGCAAAGCATTTTCCACATATTCAATTCTAAGAACTCCAAGAGACTTGAAATGCTGGGATTGTGTTGCTCCACCTCACTCTGCTCTCAATTACAATACCCATTTGAGCCACTAGAATCATTCTTTTCATATTATATCTTAATACTAGGGTTCAAATAGTAAGAAAAAAACTTGACAAACATTTTATCGCTGATCTTCCCAAAGCTCTCAGCTATTATTAAAGCCTCTCTTGGTGCAGTGCAACCATGGCAGGGAGGACACTGAATGATGCTGTATCTTGGGAATAAATTATCTTTCATGTGTGATGTATTGACATTTGAGTTGTTTTCTCTAAAACATGTTATCATTTCAACTCGTTTTTTGAAGTGTCATATATGTTTTGTGGAAGGTTTCCCGGTTAAATGTGCCCAAAAGTTGATGCTTCCTAATTAAACACAATTAAATGTAGCAAATATAAGTGACAGAATAATGAACAAACAGATTGACGATGGGTTAGGCTATTTGTTAACTTTGAATCATAAGGCATTTGGATTATGAGACTACGTCAATAGAAATATGCTCATTTGAATAAAAGTCTTAAGTTTAGTAAGTGACAAAAGGTTTAAATCCCAGAATGATTGGATGGTGACATTGTACACTTCACATTATTCCACTATACAAATTTCTAGTTCAGTCCAGGCAGTGAAAAATATTAAGAATCTAGGAATTATCTCATATAATCCAACATAGTGTACTATACCAAGATATTTCATGAGATACTGGCGAATTGTATTTACTTGACATTGCAAACAGCACGCCGAAAGTATTTCTTTAGGCCTGTACGGTGTTTATTTGTCTATGACAATTTTGCTTGTTTTGATTTGATTTGAGAGAAGCATTCCGCAGCAGTAATATCCTGGAGTATATTCTCCAGATTAACTTTTTTAAGGGAGAGCATTTGTCTTAAGCATGTTATATGGTTATGAAAAAATATTGCTGTTCTCTGCATCAAAAGCTTTGATGACAATGAAATTACTCATGTATATTGGAGGGTACGTGGGATTGAGTATCTAAATTCTTTATAGTCTTTATAAAATTTTATTACTGTGAGTACTGAAAGTTACTGGAAAATCATTCAACCCTGCTGAGTTGTCACTTCATTCTCCCGAACTTCGTAATATTATGAAAAATGAATAAAATACCAAGATAAAAAAGAGGTTAAGAAAAGAGCAATAGTTAAAATAAAAAAACTACAGTGCAGGATATTAATTGTGTTGAATAGGGTGAGCTTCTGGCAGGTAATAAAGGGGTGATGGATGTGATCTCTAAAATTCCATGTGTATCATGAACTGAACCCGTGGTCTAATGCAGGGTCATTGCATTTTACAGTCTCATATGCTTCCAGGACTTCGCCTGGCACATCAAAACAATTGCTTAATGTGCAATAAATTCTACAGCTAGCCATCTGCTTACCCTCTTGACCTTTCAAATTTTATATACAAAAAAAATCAAGGCCATCATTTTTCACTTCATGAACCACCAGAATTTTGGAATAGGCTCCATTCTAGAGTTACTTCATCTTTTATGCAACTAAAGAGACTTAATGCATCAGGAAATATTTGGCAGCCACGTCCATTTTACGTTGAAATGGTTATGAGGGCAATCACCAGAGTTAATAAGATTTAGGCTATTTCTACTCATTGAGTAGCTGGATATGCACATTTAAACAAATGTATGCAAGGTAGATTTTTGCAATGCAAGAAAGTGCAAAACATAGTAAATAATGAGTCAAATGTTAAAAATCAAAAATATATTTGCATGAGTAGAATATTCTATTATTTTATATGTTGAAGTTAATACAGGAAATATTTACTTAACCACGTCATAAATTTAAATGCACAATATACAATTTAGAATAATGTTTTAAAAAATCCCCGTGAGATAATTCTGCTAGTCAGGGTATACCCTAATGCACAATATTGTCCTGAGTGTTATGGAATTAATCAACGGACTGCTGGTTAGATTTAAGGCCTGCTTTATAAGAAGGAAATCTGCTTTCTACTTTAAACCAGATCAAAATATATGACTAAACATGTTCTAGGTCTTATAGAGGAACCCACTGGTATTTTCTAATTGTACATGTCGTCAAACTGCTTCCTGAATAAGTGCATTTATCTCCATACATTAGTGCTTCTCCCAACCTTGGTCAGAAAAATCTTTTCTTTTTAGTTTGACACTTTAAAGACACATACTTAAAATTATGTAATTCATGAACTGTTCAGTGTTTTGTTTTGCCGAACAGGTTATAATCAACGTAAGATTCTGTATGTTTATTTGGGACTGAATGATTGTGGATTCGTGCAGAAAAAAAAAAGAACTTCCCACTACACACACACAATTTTAAAAAGAATGTTTTCAAGTTAAATACGCATGTCAATATTTTTATATATTGAATTACTTTTTTATACTATATACTTAATATAATATTAAGCCACTTTGAGGCTTAACATTAATTACAAACTGTTTGGCCTATTAGCTCAGACTCATTATAAACTAGATCTTATAACTTAATTAACACATTTCTATTATTCTTCATTTTACCACAAGGCTCATCGCTTGTTACCTCACATCTCACTACTTCATTGGCTGCTGGCGGTTCTCAGACTCTACCTCCTTTTTCCATTTATCTTTGCCTGGATTTCCTGCCTGACTGTATTCTGCCTGGCTATTGGCCAAATCGGATTCTCTATTAACCAATGGTAATAAAAAATACCCTAAAAATTGGGTAGTAGAGAGCAATGAGTTTAGAGAGTACTATTCAATAAATTGTTTTCATGTTTTTAATGTTAAATTAGATAATTTCCATTGTTTTCTTACAATATAAAAACTTAAAGTCAAGTGCAAAAACTATAGTTTGGGACAGTTCCAAGGCCAGCAATGCATGCATGGCCTCCTTGCCAGAGGTCTAGCTAGTGTCAAGCATGTCTGCTATCTTTCTTAAGAAATGGAGCCCGTGAGAGAGCATCTAGACCTCAGAGATAATCCCTGGAGCAGCCTGATTTCATCCATATGTGAATGGATATATTCTTCTTCCAGCAACTCTGGCATCCCAGTTACAACAAAGCCATGGGGAAGAGGAAATGCAATCATGTTTAATCAGGCATACAGCATTTCATTTTACAGTCAAGTTATGTAAAGCAGAAAGCTAAATAGAGGTAAACATATTTCTCTATTGTGTTCTTGGTGTGTTAGCTGAGAAGTAAAATATAAAGTAAATCCTTTTGCAAATAAGTAATTCAAATTCGGAAATGCTGTCTTCCAAATGTAACCATGAAATCTAAACACTGCGGGGAGATAGGATATTCTCTTAATAAGCCACCAAACAGATAAACAAAATTAGATGTTACCAGACTGTGAAGCATATTTATAAATAATTCTCTTTTGTGACTTGAATTTTTGTCTAAATATTTGAACTCACTAGGATCTGTGATTACAATTCAGTATATTAATATTAGCTTGGACATTGCATAGTTGGGCTTTAATAATTTCTCTTTGCTTCTACACTCCATAATACTTGAAATAGTTGAAAGAAATTATTTTTGTTATTTTACTTACTCACTTACTCTAAATTTTATATTATTCATGCTTGCAAATTATATTTTATTAAATCAAAAATAGTGCTGGATCCAAAGCAGTGTCTATAAACTTTCCCTGTTTGTGGTTATGATGGATAAAGCAATGTACTAAAAATATCATGATTCCAAATTCAAACAGGGTTCATCTAAATATTAATGAAGTTGTGGCAGAATTCTTTCTCTGCTTCTTGAGGACTGTGATTGAAGCTATACTGAAGATGTTTTGGTCAAAGATGACTTTAAAAGCAGATTTAACATCTACTAAAGGCACTCCACATATTAAACATAAAGGAGATGAAAACATGCATGGTGCAAGTCCACCACGATAATTTCACTCAGGCTATGCAATTGAAAGTTTCTCTAGGAAGAGGTAAATCACATGGCATGTCTGCAGAGGACACTGTCCAAGCTCAACTATGAAACCAAAGCACCTTTTGGGTCACCTGAATATTTATAAATATTTTTCTAGTGTTTCACCAAACATCATCAAAAATTTGCTTAAGTTCATAATAATAGCAACCTAAGAATTTCGCTTAACTTTAATATTTAAAAAATAACATAAGAAATACAGATGACAAGAGAAAATATGTTCTGTGGCTTTAATGTTTTCTCAAATAAACTTTCAAGCAAAATCATTAACTTTAAACCTTATTTTAAATCAGTGAAGCAAACCACTAAAAACCAGCTAATTCATACTAACTTTCTCTGATTTCTTGACCGATATTGTTGCATCTTTTTCCATTCTCCCGCCCAGCAAGGTTCTCCTGTCTTCCCAGATGTTATTAATTGTGAAAATGATCTAGTATCTAGTTCTCTGAGCTAGAAGCTCCTTTCTCCGCTCTCCTCACTTCTCATCTCTTGCATCATTTACTTCTGTGGAACGGCAAAGTCTGTTGACAGCTTTTCCAGAATGTTCCCCCCGAAAACAGCTCCTCTCAATAACTGCCCCCTTAAATATCCCAACTTGACTTACTCTCTACAGATTTTATTAGTAGTAATAACCACTCTCTCAAGGACCAGTTTACGATTTTTTCACCTGTAATCTATCTCCCCAGTTCTCCTTCTCTCTCTCTCTCTCTCTCTCTCTCTCTCTCTCTCTCTCTCTCGCTTGGAAAAATGTTTCCAACAACATATCTTGATCCCCCCTTTCAACTTTCCCAACTTTTGCAAGTCCTCCTTAACTCTCTACCCATTAAACTGCATACTCTTCCTCTCTCTATTAAAAAAGGTCTAGCAAGAAATAAAATTTGGAAATAAAATATAAAGTTCACTCACACAAATTTAAAACAAGCAAACAAAGCTCTTACTTCTTCTGTAGCTATATCTGAAAGCAAAGACTTTCAGGGACACTCGAATCCAGTGTTTGGCTTCTAATCATTTATTATTATTATTATTATATAGTTTTTATTGAGCTCAAACATGATGAAATCACTACTAATCATAATATGTATTTATTTTGAGACAAGGTGTTGTTAAGCACCTCTGTTTAGCCTGCTATTTCTTCTTTATCCTAGGCCAGACTTAGACTCATGCAATCACTTGTGCTTCTTGCTACTGAAAATTCTTTCTTGGTATGGTATTTCTCTGAAGTACAAGTTCAACAATGTGAAAGGAATGTTTTTCTTGTTTGTTTTATAGAAACTAATTATTTTTCTGTGTGTGTGTGTGTGTATGTGCATTTGTGTGCATGAACGTGTGTGTTCACACACGTGCACGGTCATGTGTAAGGCCAGGGAATAACCCTGAGTTCTATTCTGTCATTCCCCACTTCAGTCCTGCAGGGTAAGTTCTCTCATTAAATCTGGAGCTAGGTTGACTACCAACCAATCCTGGGAATCTGTTTTTTTGCCCCCTATTGTGTGGTGGTTACACTATGAGCACAAAATAGCCCAGCTTTGTATGTGGCTTCAGGGGGTTTGAATTTACTTCCGCATACTTGTATAGAGAGCCCTTTAATCCATCTACCCATCTTCCCAGCTCCTGAGATTAACTTTTGAATATAAAATTAAATGCCTCTCTGCCAAATAGATCGAAGATACACAAAATGAAGTTGATAACGTAGAGAAAACATTTCAGAGTATTGCAGATGGAAGTATAATATTATCCCAAACTCGTTCACCGCATTACCTTCACAGGTGAAACCTGTTGCGATTCATGCACCTTTATTAAAACATTCACCTTTAACAATGCTAATAGTAGTCTCCATATTTCTCACTACTGAACAAAACAAAATTAGTCATATGCTAAGCTGGTAATTCAGTATAGCATCATTTAATGTAGCACCCTCTCCCAAACATCAAATCTGCCACAGACATCATGGCATCTTGCCCAAAGGGTAGTGTTAGAAATGCAGAGTTAAAAACCATGACTATATTCTGCTGGCACTTATGTTCCAGTATGCTCTTCTTATCACATTTTAAAACCGGCAAGCTTCCATCACGACAGATGGACAGAAGCAGCCGGTGCCAATGCTCAGCATGGCAGGATAGTTTACAGAAGGCTTGAGTAGAAAGAAAGGAGAACAAGAGTGCTCTAAAAGGTGCCTATTTTGTCTTCAAGAAATAAAACATTCCTTATTCCCTTGTAGTTTGCAGTATTTATGGTGCCACCATTAAATGTACCTTCAAGATTAGCACAATTATTATGGGTAACAACGTCAAGTAAATTTGCACTGGTTTGAAGAAGCCAGGGATTCTTCACAAACTGCTAGATGACACAAAAGGGAAACTGAAGCAAATTGAAAACGGTGTTGGGAGTAAATAAAATCATTTATGGTAATTTAAATAACCATAAATAGATAGATAGAGGATAGATAGATAGATAGATAGATAGATAGATAGATAGATATACACAGATATATGTGAATGAAAGATTATATATTGAGCACACACACACACGCGCATACATATGTGCAGTCATACACACACACATACATATACATTCTTTCATGCAAACCTGATGTGAGAGTCCCCTCTGTGTGTGATTACCATTAATGAGTAAAAAAACTGCTTTGGACAAGGCAGACCTTAGGTAGACAGGGAAAGCTAGGAAAGGGAGGAAGAAAGGAGCAGTCAGAGAGATGCCATAAAGCCACCAGAGTCAGACTTGCTGAAACTTTGCTGGTAGGCCACGACCTCATGGTGATGCACAGATTAATAGAAATGGGTTAAATTAATATGTATGAAGTTAGCCAATAAGAAGCTAGAGCTAATGGCCAAGCTGATTTAATTAATACAGTTTCTGTGTGATTATTTCAGTTCTGGGTGGCCAGGAAGAAAAAGAGGCTCCTTGCAACACAAACCAAATAATTAGGAAGTGGGTATAGGCCAGAAAAAACAGGAGAAAAAAGACAAAAACCACATCCCTTATTACTGGACGTTGAAACAAAATGCAGTTTGTCTAAGTGGAAGGTGGATTTTGAAAGTGTGTGGGAATATTTGTTCTTTTCCAACACACATACACCCCCCCCACACACACACACTTTACCACAAAACTCTAGAGGGGCAGGTTTTAAGGTCTTGTAATTGTTGCAGGCTTCACTACATGATCCTAGCTTGGGGAGAGACTATAGTGGTCCAAGAGTGGACAGATTAACACTTTCATCTATACCTCACTGAACCCCCTTCCTGTTCTTCACAACCAGCAGTGATCATATACACATTTGCATTTCAAAGGAGCAGAAACCCCAGCATGAAATTCCCACACATGCTGCAAGACTGCAGGACATCTTTGTGGTTTCTGTTTATATGTTTCGTTCGTTGAGTTTTGTTTTAAATCTTTCCTACATGTTCATATGTGTGTCCATGTTTATATCAGAGGGCAATGCCACATGTCTTCCTCTATCATGGTATCTTAGTGTTTGAGAAAGAGTCCTTCACTCAATCTTGATCTCATGGAGACTGGGTAGAAAGTTGGTATCTGGAGTCTTCCTGTGTCCATCTTCCAGTCATGTACTTGCTTTATGGATAGAGGCTGAGAGATGATCATGGTCCTTTGTCCACTGAGCCACATCCCCACAACCTAGGCAGCAGAAACTCAGAGTGATGTTGAATTTCATCGGTTATAAGATCTCTCATTCTTACCTCCAAAGAACAATTAGCCAGGTGAGCAAGTTTAATAGTAGGACCCACACAAACCTTTAACAGTCATGAAAATAATTCAGCATTGTCAAAAAGCAATTGATATGCTCAAGAACTGCCTCTCAGGCATCACTGGAATAAAACATAATACGAGAGAATGAACTTTGTGTGAACTCCGTAGACGACCATTTTTCATCATTGTTAATATCCTTCACTCACATTAATAGGCTTCTGTGAGTTTCCTCTCGTGGCTAATGTAATATAAAGAAGCCCGCTTTCTTCATTTACCTCTGATGGCACTGCATTAGAGAGATAAGAGTGCTGCAGCAGCTGCATGAGAGATTTGTGTTTCAAATTCTTTTCCTGCAGCAGTTCCTTATATCTACTGATGATTAAAGGATGTATTTTATGCCACCATTATGAGAAGGGATATATATTTCCCCAATTATTTTCCCTAGTTATTCCCAGACATATCAGAGGAATTGTAAACTGAATTATAACCCAAATATTGGACTAATAAATAGTAAAATATTTCTTGTGCATATACAAATAGAAAGCGCACATCAAGTACTTCCTCATTGCAACAGGGGAGTACAGTTAGAACTCTCTTGTCATCAGTAAGCATTCCGAGAAGTTAACGAGAGCCTATTTCTCAGACTTTAGAGTTGTGCTCCCATGTCTGTCGGATTTGCTTCCTTCTGACTCATCCTGCATGGCTTTCTATTTTACAATGATTTATTCTCATGTGCATTATAGCTCCTTTGATAACTTATACTCCTCTTGAAAACAAGTCATGCCAGTGTCAACCATGCACATTCCTCAAGGTCTTGGACCAATATCTTGATATACAACAGAAAACAGTTTAAAAATTAATGTGGGATTCCCCTCTGTATGCTGTGAATACCATTGGTTAATAAAGAAACTGGCTTGACCTGATAAAATATATAGGAAGGGAAAACTAAACTGAATGCTGGGAGAAGGAAGGCGGAGTTTAAGACAGAAGCCATGTAGACCCACCAGAGCTGGACGGAACTTTACTGAGTAAGCCACAGCCATGTGGCAATACACAAATTAGAAATGGGTTAAATTAAGATGTAAGAGTTAGCTGATAAGTAGTTAGAGCTAAGGGGCCAAGCAATGATTTAAATAATGCAGTTTCTGTGTGATTATTTTGGTTCTGGAGGCTGGGATGAACAAGCAGCCCCCCTGCAACATAAAATGAGCCTATGAATTTGCATATTTCTGGTTTTATTGATGTACATACACAGCATAATCTCAAAAGTAGAGACAAGTGATATACATTTACAAAATAGTTCTACACAATATTGTTTGTTTTTAATTGCATTTAAAATTATTGAATTTCTATATTTACATATTTAAAAGCTTCAGCATAATTCAGTAATCTCCTGTTTTATTCATTTTGTGCTTGTTTTCTTTAAAGATCTTACTGTATATCCAGAACTTTTCTCAAAGTTATTCTGTATCCTAGCCACCCTGGAGTTACTGATTCCCCTCCCTCATCCTTCTCGGTACGAGGGTAACACATGTGCTTCCCTTTAATCCTGTTTCTGAACATGATTTTCTTTTTGGAAAGTTAGTGTAAAATATGAGTTTCTTTGATGCTTGTCAATGATTATTATACTAACTAGAAAAGTGGTATTATTTGGAGAATGTTTAAGCATATCTTCAGCTTAAATATTTATTATTTTTATTATTCCAAAGATCTCTTTTCCAAAATCACAGTTTCTTGGTCAGTTGCTATAATCATATTTTGTCTCCAAAGTTTCCCGATAGGAAGAGTAGCCTTCCAAATGAATGCTAATGACCTGAAACTTTAAAGAACATTTCCTAAAACATGAGACACATCATCAAGATACTATATGAGCTGGAATGGTTATAAAATCAAGCATTGAAGAACATAAACAAAATTAAAGAGTTTACATAACAAAATTAAGATAAAAACTTTGCTTTACTGGTACAGTCCAGACTGCTTAGATAGAGCTAAGATATTAGTACTGATTAAGTAAAGAAGAACATCATTGAGGTAAAATATTTGGGAGTATATCCTCAAAGTCATCTCACAGAAAGACTGATCCAGAGGAAATCAACTCTGTTTTATGTGTCATCAGATGAACTTGGAAATGGGTAAGACTCCGCTAGCTGGAGCTAGTTTTAAAATAATGGAGGTGTCATGAAGAACAGCTGAGACCAAGATAGAACATTGATTAAGGAGCAGCTTCAGTGCCTTAGTAGCTCTGGATTGAAGGAGTTATGGAGAGAAGTTGAGATTTGGCACCATATGGCATTATTTGTAAAGGCACAGCCCAGCAGTAGAGAAGATCACAGTATTTTGAAGATGCCAGTACAATTGAATGTCTACTAAGTACAGCAGCAGGTATGTTACATAGCTATACTGAGACTAGGAGATGAACTCTGTGCACTAGAGATGGCAGAGCCGCAGAAGAAGAGTTATTCAAGTCCTTTGGACCCAAGATAAGTGAGTTCCAGAAGTCTGACACTAAGTTTACTTATTGGTTTTTGGTTTTGCTTTGATATGAATGTGCCATGCTCCAATTCTTCCCTCTTAGAATAGAAAACATGTAACTCATTCTGATTGTACCAGAGATCACAATTCATAGACTTCAGATATTTTAAAGAGACTGAACATTTTAGCGTTTGAATTTTTAAGGAGTATAAGGCACTTAAAAGTTGATATGTGTTTTATTGTGATATGCCACTATTGCACTAATGAGCTAGCTGATCTAGAGAATGGGTAATTGTAGATCACAGAGATCCTAGCTGAATGAGATTTTTTATTTCTTTTTAATCTGGTAGCATGGACACCAACGTTCAGAATTATGACAGCTAGCTCTTAGGGTTGAAGCTTCCGATGAGTTCCAGCTCAATATCTTCATTTCTGGTTCTTCAGCAATAGGGTTTCACTGTCAGTTCCAAAGAGAAACCAGGAGCATTCACAATAACATGAATGTTTAGGAGTCTTTAGGACCAAGTGGTCAATAGTCATGAAGAGTTAACCCACTCCTGGCATAGATGAATTTGTTAGCACGTGGTGCCTAGTTGTGGTATAATGCCCTCATGATGTAAAAGCTATAAATGGGATCCCAAGGAAGGAAGAAAAAAACATTAAGTTATTTTTCTAGGAACTTTTTAGTGTTTTTTTTTTTTTATTAGACAGACTGAGTAATTTCTGCTGAGGTTGGTAAACACTCTTAGTTTACTGAAAGTTGAGCCTGTTTGTGTGCACACATGGTCTGAAACTTTCCTCTTGTCTCAACCAGGGAGATGATCATGTAGACTATCCATTCAATTAGTGAAGTTGTCATGTTATGCGTCTATGGGTTCCAACCACTGTGAACCTGGAAGGTGTTTTTGGTTTGAGAGCTTCATCATCTCTCCTCACCATGACTTACACTATGCTCTCTTTGTTCTTGTGTTTTAATCGTCAATAGAAGTTAAGTCCTAAAATTTAACAACCCACAGCTTCGGTTTTCTTTGCAAATCTCATTTTGAGTTTTCTGCCCATGGGGCAGTCTAGGGTAGACTTCCTAGAACGGGTAGAAGCTTCTGGCTAAAATGTGTCCTTGCTCACAATTTAGTTTATTATAATCAGCTGTGTTAAATGCCAGTCCATGGGAAAGGGGAATAGAGCCGTATATATCATATGTAACATAGTTTCCACAAAGAGCCTTCAGTGTAGTCAACCAACCAGATTCTCCTGACACCTTACATTGCTGGAGCTCTGTCCTTCCTCTTGCCTTATTTATTCAGCTTGTCCATCTCATATGTAGCTGCAGACCATTTATGGCTCACCACTTTTAACCCTGATTTCTGTTTACATCACATCATTTGATCATGAAGAATGTTGGTCTCAGTTCCTGTTTGACTTGTTTTGATACTGTGTTTACAGGAATTTTATGAGCCTCGTATCAAAATTTATGAGAAGATCTATGCTGGTTTGCATTATGAGATATTGAGTATCCTGGCATATTTTTTTTTATTTTAAGCAAGCTGAACTTTTCTCCTTCAGTTGCTCCATAATGAATTTGACTTTTTTCATTATATCACAGTTGTCTTCTGCTTCTTCTGTTGTGAATTATGACATAAGACATATTCATGACATTTTCTGATTTTATTAAAATTGATGAAGTCTTTGTTTGGTTTTATTTTTTTATTTTTAAAATCCCATTCTATTGCTGCTAAAATATTGTAGATATTTCTACTTCACAACTCTTGGTATTGTCTTTGTGACTAATATAACATCATTTTTAATGTCTGTTATTTTTACCTAAATTTGATATATATTAATAACTTTGTTTCTATCTGTTAAACATTAATTTTATTTTCACCTTGGTTCTTATGCTCTGGGTTTGTCTTGAGTGTTAAAGGTCTTCTTTCTTCTTATTTTTTATCCATTTTTCTTTTGCAGATGAAATTCAGTAGTTAGACGTATGAGGCAGATGCTCTAACACTGAGCAAGATCTCAGCCCTCTGAATCTTCTCTGTAAGTTTGGTTCCTTCCATATCTTGCTTAAGTCAAATTTTGGATAAGAAGTTGTTTTCTATTATTTATCTTAATGGTATTTTTGACAGTTATAAACTTTACATATTTTCTATAAATATGACTTCTACAAATTAAACATGTGCGTTTTCAAATTTGATATTTTAAGTTTAACTCTGCCTTCATTTACATGAGAATGCTATGGCCTCCTTTCATATCGTTTTCTGTGATCGTATGTATTTCACAACCTTTGTATTTTAATGCTTCAGAATCATATTGCTTTACATACTAATCTTGAAAGAATATGAAAGTAGATATAAGTGGGAGTGGATTTGTGGATTTCATGGTTTTGTTTTTACTTGATTATACTGGCAAGCTCATATACTTTTGTTAGTACAGTGGTGCTCACTTGTGATTTTCCCATGGCAGCTTTATATGAGAGTTTGGTACTTTAAGTTATATGGACTATTTTGTTTTTAAACAGCTGGGTTTCTGTTTTTTGTCTTCTTATCTGATTGTTTCTTATATGAATCCAAACACTTAAATATGCATATTTAGGTGAAATTTTATCTTTGGTGCATGTCACTGGATTGACACTGATAAACCACTGACGTATTATTCTGTTTCATTTATTTGTTATTTTTTGAAAAATCCTGAAGCAAAATTAAATGTATGTAAATGTGGTCATATCTTTCCATATTGTGTGTTTATCTTTAATGCCTATGCAGATAGATTTATACATGAACATAAAGGAAGCCAGAGCTAGAAATGGCAAGGGAGAGCTAGGTATACATAGATGTTGATAGATAAATGATAGGTAGGTATATAGGTAAAAGACAGATAGATGATAGGAACGTTGACGATAGATAATTCACAGATGATAGAATAGATGTAGATAATATATAATAATCAATCTACATGTATTTTCTAGACAATATAATAAGAAATTTTGTATAAAAATATTGTTTAAAGTTTAATTCAATTGTACTTCTTATAATTTGGCTATAATTCTGCTGTATGAAATGATCAAACACTTCCAGAAAGCACACCTGGGAAAGTTAATAAGAAGCAGACGATTTATTTGGATTTGCTCCTCTTGGGAGGAGAAATGGACAGGGACATGTTGAAGCAGAGAATATTATTTGCACCTATTTGATTAGAAGAATCTTATCATTTTTACAGGGCTGCCTAGCATATGGCAGATAAAATGCTTTTCAATAAAGAAATTATCAACCCCAATTTTAGAGAAATTTACATTGTTCATATATAGAAAGCAGAATTTTAGAGTTACATGTTGTGCAAAGTATTTCCAATGATGGAATTTATCAAGAATATTATACGTGCCTAATCTTACCAGTGACTCAGTTACCAAAGCAGCAGCATTAAATAGCTTGATTACAAAGAAAAGAAATGGTTTGGGATATATTATTTGCCTGCTTTACTTTTATGAGAACTTTAAAACCAAAATGAAAGGTGGTATTAAGAACTTTTAAAATTGTTCTTTGAGATAAAACAGACCATAATTCTGAAAAGAATATCAAGTAGATTATCAAAAGAAAATGGGTGTTAAGATGTGTCAATCTCCGTTTCTTCTCTACTACTTTAGATATTTTGAAAATTTAACTTCTACTCTAAAAGATTTTAGTAATTTTAATATGCAAAATTTATTGTAAATGCTATGAATTATTATAGATAATCAGCACTTTTCAAAATTGCCTATTACTTTATGCACATTACAAATATGTTACTGTCACTTGGTTTATTTACCAAAGGAGTAGTGGTAAAGCACATCCTTATACAGAGTTAGACAGAATTAGAAGCATAAAAATAATGAAACTTGTTACTTTATCATTTTATTAGAATAATCTCATATAGAGAAATATACTTCCAAATGAAATACAGTAATTGTTGACAAAATTTAAATATTTGAGAAAGACAGATCCACAGTGAGCTATACACTGTTGGTTCAAATAATAAAAACATTTTTAAACTTAATTATTTTGGGAACTTCATGTGTGAGTATTGTACTTACATCAGTTCTATTCTTCCCTCTCCTCTACAACTCCTCAGTGTCTGCTCAATTAGTTTTCAAATTGTGACTTATTGCTCTTAAATTACTGTTTACACATATAGACACTTGTTTGCACACACACACACACACACACACACACACACACCCATAACCTGCTGTGTCCATTTAATGTTGCTTATTCTCATGTGTGTTTACCATTTGGAATCTTATAGTCTATCTGGGTGATAGTACCCAGAGAAAACTGATTCTTTCCCTCTCAGTAATCTTGGTTATATGTTACTCCTTGGGAGATTTATGAGGTTTCTCCAGTTAATGTCAGTGTGTCAAACTTGTGCTGTCTTTGTGCTGGTCTTGCTTAGGTTACAATATTATAGATTTCAAAATGTACTAACATTTTGTTTTTAAAGTTAATCTTTAAGCAATTCAACTATTTAATCAACATTAAGGTAAACAATATTTTTAGGACCATATGTGATTAGAAATAGCACGCTAAAGGGGCTTAACATATATGGTATAAACAGTTTAGTAAAAATTAAAAACAAGCAAACAAAAACAGCCAGGTGGTGGTGGCAAGTGCTTTTAATCCCAGTACTAGGAAGACAGAGGCAGGCTGATCTCTGTGTTCCAGACCAGCCTGGTCTACAAAACAAGTTCCAGAGCAGCCAAGGCTACACAGAGAAACCCTGGGTCTTGAAAAACAACAATAACAAAAAAAATCTTCAGTTTCATACCTTAGATAGTGGCATTTCAAAATGTGATGTAACCAATAGTTAATGAATCTTTAAAGTTGGATTTTTATTTCTGTTGTTGTTGATTTTTTTAATTATTTAATTAATTATTTTTTAATGTATTTTTCATCCTGACTGCATTTCCCCCTTTCTTATCTCCTCCCATTCTCTCCCCGACCTCCCATCCTCTCCCCACCCCAATGGTTATCAGCATAGTATGGCATCTAAAGTTGCTGTAAGACTAAGTACCTCACCTTGTGTCAAGATTCAGCAAGGCATAATGAAGTATTAGGAACAGTCTCTGCCCCCATTGTTAGAATTCCCACAAACAGATCAAGCTATACAACTGCCAGATATATGTAGAGGACCAAGGTAAATCCCATGCAAGCTCCCTGGTTTTTGGTTCTGAGTTTGTAAGTTCCTATGAGCCAAACTAGTTGTTTCTGTGGATTTTCTTGTGATGTCCTTGACCCCTCTTGCTCTTACAATCCTTTCTCTCTCTCTCTCTTCACCAGGATTAGCCAATCTTGGCTATTGCTTGGTTGTAAGTCTCTGCATCTATTGCCATCAGTTACTCTATAAAGGCTGTCTAATGACATTTGTGGTAGTTACCCATCTGATCATAGCAGACGGCCAGTTCAAGATACATTTGCACTATTGTTAGAAGTTTTAACTGGGGTCATCCTTGTATATTAGTGGGGGTTTATCTTTCATCAAGTTTCTACCTGACCCCAAAATACCCTTCCTTTCCAGTCACCTCTTTCAGTACCCTCTCCCCCTCCACTCACTTCCTAACCTGATCCCTCAAGTTCCTCACCCCACCTGCCCCCAGTCCACCCAGGAGATGTCTTCTACTTCTCTTCCCTGGGAGTTATATGCACCACCCCCCTTGGGCCTTCCTTGCTACCTAACCTTTCTAGGTCTGTCAGTTGCAGCATGGTTAACCTTTACCTTACAGATAATATGTACTTATGAGTGAGTACAAACAATGACTATCTTTCTGGGTCTGTTTTACCTAACTCAGAATGATTTTTTTTCCAGTTCCATCCATGTACCTTCAAATTTTCTGCTGTCATTTTTAACAGCTGAACAACACTTCATTGTAAAAATGTGCCACAATTTCTATACCCGTTCTTTGATTGAGAGGCATCTAGGTTGTTTCCAGGTTCTGACAATTATGAATAAAGCAAATAAGAACATAGTTGAGCAAGCGTCCTTGTGATACGATTGAACATTATTTGGGTATATGCCCAAGAGTGGTATTGTTGGGTCTTGTGGTAGATTGATTCCCAATTTTCTGGGAAACTGCCATATTGATTTGTGAAGTGGCTGTACAAGTTTGTACTCCCACTGGCAATAGAGGAGGGTTCCATTTGCTCTACATCCTCTCCAGCATAAGCTGTCATTAGTGTTTTTTTATCTCCACCATTCTGACAGATGTGAGATAGAATCTCAGAGTTGTTCTGATTTGCATTTCTCTGATGGCTAAGGCTGTTGAACATTTTCTTAGTTTGAATCTTCATTCTCTCATTCCAGCTGCATAAACTTAACATTTTAACAATACTGCAGCTTCCAGATATATAGGAATGAATGGTCTTTGTAATCTCAAAGTGTTGTGGCACTCACATAATATGGATTTTTGTTGAAACTAGCTCACATTGGCTTTCCAAACTCAAATGTAGATACTTGTCTGACCCCTCTGAAATTAGATTGCTAGCTCTAGAGTAAGCATTGAGGGAAGTTTCACAAGCTGGGAGTCAACAAAGAAGGTATTTTACCACCACTACCAGTACCTAAAAGCCATTGTAAAAGCATATATGTCATGGTAGAAGTGCCAACATTGTTAATAATTTATTAAGTACTCACTTGACCTGAACGTTGGGAAATATTATTTTCAGGTGTGTGACGTTCCTTTACACTGCATTTGTTTGACTCTGTGAAGCTGTGTTACTCGGCCTATGTAAAACATCTGATGGTTCTAATAAAGAGATGAATCGTGAAGCAGGACCAATGATAGGTGGGGCTAGCAGGCAGCCAGTATAAATAGGAGGAGAAGTGAGAACAAGGGAAGAGCAACGGGAGGACAGGAGAGGAGGACATCATGGGTCAGCCACCAGATACCCAACCAGTTGTGTAGTAAGAAAGAAAGAAAGGTATACAGAAATAGAGAAAGATAAAAGCCCAGAGGCAAAAGGTAGTTTGGATAATTTCAGTTAAGGAAAGCTGGCAAGAAGCAAGCTAAGCTAAAGCCAGCAGCATTCATAACTAAGAATAAATCTCTGTATGTGATTTATTTGAGAGCTGAATGGTGGGCACCCCCAAAAGCCGAAAGAATAAATAAAACACCCACAACACCTGAATTCATGTGAATAAGGGGAATAAGTTAAGTTAGACATCCTAAATTTCTCAGTTGGTCTCAGGGTCCCTCTTCATGTGTGCAATTATTTGTTTAGAATAAGCAACGTATCCGGGACTTCAGAATGAACATAATGAATTTTACTGCAGCTGTATTTCCACGGGATTTACATGATTTGTTTGCTTTCCATGTCATTTAGAAAATTTTTGTAAGTTTATCTTCACGTATAAATGTCTACATATATACTCAGGATGTAGTATATATATATATATATGCTTTTGTACTTCTGAATATATATTATCTCTGTACATATTCATATTCAGTATATACTTAATATATATTCTACACTCAGGATACAATATGCATATATATTCTATTGTACTTCTGAATATATATACATATATATTCTGTCTATGATCTTATGTCACTTTGAAAATAAAATTCTCTAACTCTTTAGAAAGTTAAATGTGTTTTTTTTATTACTATGATGATTATTTTCTGGGCATGAACAGGAAGTGAACAAATTTCAGTAGTTGATCTAGGCAGGGCAATACCCTAGCTGCCCATTAAGTTCAATCCTGTAATGGTGCGAACATTTTTTTTCCTTTTGGTACATCATTGCTTTGTATCATACTGTGCATTTCAATAGAAATACGAGTTCCAAATTTCCTTAATGGATTTTTGCCTAGAGTATGTGCATTTAGTGGTGAATGGCAACTTTGTGTGCCAGATCCTAAAATGGAATAAAATATAATACATTATGGATGTTTTTCAATGAATTGTTCTTGAAGATAGAATTGGCAGGAAGTAGACATATACAAAAGAAAATAACAAACTAAATAAAATACAGAGAACTGTGCAAAATAAGGTCCATTTTCATAAAAAAGGAAATACATACCTTTCACCTTCTTTTCTGCTTTTAAAATGTTCATTGTTGGAGTCTGTTTTTTCTTTCTTTTCATATTTTGAAATTGTAAGCTGCATCTCATGAATATTTTTAGGAGCTCATTTTTAATGCCACTGAAAACTTTTAAAGTGTAAATGCTGCTTACTTTGTAATACAAATGTTTGGATCAGTACTAAAATTTATTATTGAAGTATCTTGTGGAAATAAAAAATAAATAATTTAATAGCGTATATGAAGAGTGTTAGACATTTTGTTATAACTTGATACCCAATAACTTTTGACCTCCAGATCATAACGTCTTAGGATAAGACAGTCACTTGTATGTCTACGATGACAGTCAATGTGTCTTGAAGAATAACTTAGAACACCCATGTTACTAAAGCAGTATAATCTCTCAGCACATTCTAAATGTTTGTCTTTAGACCCAGAGATCAAAGTGTTTCTCACTGCTCATCAATGAGATGTTTCTATACAAGGGGCAGAGAGAAAATACAGGAAACCACAACCAATCAAATTGCAGAGTATGGACACCCTTCCCAACTGATATTTCTACAACAGAACACCTGTACCTAAGACTCAAGGATCATTGCCCAAGAAGGGCAGAATGCTTTAAGAGCAAGAGAAACATGGAGTTTGATGAGACATTATGTCTTCTATAAGTGTCAGAAACTAGAGTTATGAAATCTAGCACAAAAAAATGATGAGTTGAACAAGAACAACAACTATCAACTTGCTAACATGGTTGGAGAAAAGCTCAAGAGGCCTCAATCTATGCAAAGAGCTATAGGGAATTAATGAATGCTGGGAGCAGAAAAATAGTCGAACCCAGAGAAGAGCACAGCGATTGGTTATCCATTGCCAAATGGTCAGGCCTGAAAACATATACACAGAAATAAGATTATATGATTATATGGATTAAGAAGATTTTAGTGTGTGTGTGTGTGTGTGTGTGTGTGTGTGTGTGTGTGTGTGTGTGTGTGTGTGTAAAACAAACAAAAGAGCTGTCATGAATTTAAAAGAGACCAGGGGTCTGGGCAATTCTTGGAGTGTTTGAGGGAGGAAAGCAAAGTGAAAAGTGCTATTGTAATCTCAAAAATGAAAAATCTGTTTTAAAAGCTGTCTAGTTACATTTGAGGTTTGAAACTATTTCATATTAATTTCGTTTTGCTATTTTTTTTCAAACTGAATTACTATTATCTTGATAATGATATAACACAATTTTCTATTTTCTGCCAATAGAGACAACTTGAAAAGACTTTACTCATCCTCTCTAAGCTACCATAAACAATATAAACATTTAAACATACTCATGCACTGGTTAAAAGATGCCAGACATAGTAAGTTGTTAGGAGGTTCTGAGCTTGCCATATGAAATTTCCATTGAGTGGTTTCTAGTGATCTCTAGTAATTCTGACCTCGTGTAATATTCAAATCTAAAGTCTTATCAGTTGTTTCACTAAGATGTGTGCTTGAGAAGACATCACCACCATAGTGAAAAAGTTTTATAGTACAAAAGAGTTCAAGGCAATCAAGAGTAACTAGTAGATTAAAAAACAAATAGGAGACATTTTAGAAAATAATTGCATAAAGGTTTATATCCTGAATTCACATATATTCAAAAAAACATGCATGGGACAGCCATTCTTTTCCAAATTAAATACAGATGAACATCAACATGTAATCAACCTCAGCATTGTAACCTCGTCATATCATTAAGGTTCATTTCATTTTCTTTTTGTTATATGTATGAGTATTTTGTCTTCATGTTTCTATATGCAACATGTGAACGCCTAATGCCCTCAAAAACCAAAGAAATGATTTTGGACTCCACAGTCCTAGAGTTAGAGAAGACTCTAAGCTGCCATGGGGTTGGTAGAAAATGAAATCATATGGATGGTAGGGACCAAATTCAAGTAAAATAAAAGTTGGCATTATTAATAAAGATGATCATTAATAAATTTTCATATTCAAAACAAAAGCACAATTTTTTGCGCATTTTGACATTATGCTTTCTGGAGAGAAACATAAAGCACAGCTCCAAAAGAGAGAAACTACCTAGGCATGATCTGGGGAACTAGAAAAGGAGGAGGCTGATCTGAAATGCAGAAGTCTTAGCAGAGGATGTACCTAGAAATCTGGATGGTCTCTCAAGAGTCACTCTGGAGACTTGACAAACAAGCTTAGATGAAAACCCTCAAAACCCAACAATGAAAAGACCCCGACAGTGCAGAGGCAACAAATTCAAGCTCTAGGCAGAGCTAGTCATAGTTCTTGTCTCTATCAACCACAGTGAGAAGCGTTCTTGACCTTCATGTAAGCTGTGGCCTAGAAGGCCCAACACACACATCAGGCCATAAGAAACAAATATTTAAAAATATTAAAAAGTTAATTGTCACTCAAATTTTGCAAGAAAATTTCCATAATAAAATATTTTTTTTATTGAAAAAAAATTTTTTTCGCCTCCTCCCAACCTCCCATTTCCCTCCCCCTCCTCCCGCTCCTCCCCTCTCCCCCCACTCCTTTCCCCCTCCCCCCACTCCTCTCCCCTTCCCTCACCAGCCTGAAGAGAAGTCAGGGTTCCCTGCCCTGTGGAAAGTCCAAAATCCTCCCCACTCCATCCTGGTCTAGGAAGGTGAACATCCAAACTGGCTAGGCTCCCACAAGGCCAGAACATGAAGTAGGAACAAAACCCCATGCCATTGTCCTTGGCTTCTCATCAGCCCTCATTGTCCGCCATGTTCAGAGAGTCCGGTTTTATCCCATGCTTTTTCAGTCACAGTCCAGCTGGCCTTGGTGAGCTCCATAATAAAATATTTTGAAATAAAAAAATAGTACTTAGACTTCAGTACAAAACATATAGATAAGATTACCACACTAATTAATATTTCTTCTAGAAAACAGTATCAAAAATTCTTAACATATTTAATAATAATAACAGAGACATCACCATAAAAGTGGAGGTTTTAATCACAGATGTTTTATTGCCTCATAAAATATTCGAAACAATACACAAATACTAAGTGGAGAAATGTGTTTTAAACTAATACCTATGGGGAGTTCTTTCTCACAGTTTTTCTGTAAATAGAACACGCTCTGTAAAGGGATCTTTTCTGCATACTAATCAGAAAGTTGTCTGCGGCATTCTGACAAGATTTCATCTAGAGGGTAATGTGTGAAAGCTCTCCAGAAAGATTCCCCAGATACGCAGATGATACAGCAAATCAAATCTCCGTTCAAACTAAATGTGCTGGCAAATGGTGGCCCTTCAATAAACAGCATGTCCTGAAACCCGAAGAAATAATTTTTGAAAGGGAAAAGTTTGAATATGTAGACTGTTGCCATGACAAAAAAAAAACTTAATATGAACATATTAGGCCACATTCAAACAACGGCTTAAACTGAGACCTAAAGATTGACACCAATTCCACCTAGATGGCCAATAGCATGCTCTTGGTTGTTGCAATTTGCACTTCCTTATTATCTTCTTAATCTTCTGCATCAGGGCAATGTCATGAAACACTTAGACTACATAAAATCTAGTGTATGACGTTTTCGTGTGTTCGTCAGGACATTCTCCAGAGGAGGAAGGTTAACTACGTTAAGGGTCAACCTAAACAGAAAAACGAACAAACAAACCCTATCCATCCTGCTGAGAATAACTGGGAGAGAAATGATTAAAATACAAATGAAGTACATGTTGAAAACCAATAAGATTATCTAAAGGTCTTAACAAAAAATAACAGTGAATGGAGACAGGAAGCAACCTCTTCAAATATGTTAGGTATGAAGAGATTTCTTTTGAATTACTTAATTATTAAGTTATGAAGGCTGAAGCATCCTCAATGCAGCACAGATATAAAGGGTCTACCAACTTCATTGTATGAACAAAAAATAATAAATCCTGCAATTAACTTTTCAATTATGGAATCTCTTCCTGCTTTGCCCTTTATTAACAGAGAGAATGTATGTGCGCACCCATTTATCTTTGCTCAAGGTTTTTTCTATTATCTAATGGGATAATTCCATTATATTAATAATTGGTGTTGTGTGGAAGAGGGACAATTTATAATAATTCCTAGTTTAATAAAATACTGGATTGTAAAATCCAGTCAAATACTAGACCTTTCTTCCCGAGTTTCACTTATATAAAAGTAAACTATGCTTTCTTGTAAAAAAAAATTAAAACGTATTTCAATATATTTAGTTTGTTTCCATAAGGATATGAATGGTATTCAGATATATAGAGTGCTATATCCCAAATCATGTCATTAACAATATAGAATTCCTTTATATCCATGATTGTAACTATAACCAGTCCTGGTTAGACTCATATTGACATGCTGGAATTTATCAAACAATAATTGTGTTATCATCCTGTGTCTTAATTATCCAGTTACTAGAATGCAAAAGCTATGGAGACATTGGATTCTTCTACTTAAAACTGACAGCCTATTGAGGAGAGTCTAGGCACTTCAGAAGAATTTTCCCAGGATGGGTCACCCCAGAAAGACCCCAGGAAGCTCATCTATCAGTCTTTTTTTTAATTAATTTATTTTTTTATTTATTAAAGATTTCTGCCTCCCATTTCCCTCCCCCTTCCCCAGTGAAGTCCCCCTCCCTCATCAGTCCGAAGAGCAATCAGGCTTCCCTGCCCTGTGGGAAGTCCAAGGACCACCCACCTCCATCCAGGTCTAGTAAGGTGAGCATCCAAACTGCCTAGGCTCCCACAAAGCCAGTATGTGCAGTAGGATCAAAAACCCATTGCCATTGTTCTTGAGTTCTCAGTAGTCCTCACTGTCTGCTATGTTCAGCGAGTCCGGTTTTATTCCATGCTTTTTCAGACCCAGGCAGGCTTCATCTATCAATCTTGGGAGTGAAGTCAGAACAGAGTTGCCGTTTCTGATTCAGGTCCATAATACTCCAGAGCTATAAACCCACTAGGAAGCATCTCAAGCCTGACCATATGTATATGTGAATCTCAGCCTTTCAGTTTTCAAGCCATAAGGATCATGCCACCAACTTCCTGGAGGCCTAACTGCTGTCCTAATGTGCCCAGAAGGTAGGAAATGGGGTCTCTGAAGACACTTCTGAAAGTTGAAATGTTAGGTTGCTTTTCTGTTTTGGAATCTCTGTATTCTTTTGAATTTCCCACTGCACTCTTTAGATAAGAGATTGCGGATATTAACCTTGTCTCATGATCTTACTGTATTCTAAAAGCAAACAAACATGGTTTTACTTTCACAGGCTTATGGTTAGAGGGGAATTTGACAAAAGATGGCTTTTGTCTGAAGCAAACATGTAAAATGTATATATATTGCACACAGCACCCCTGTCTGCGCTCTATACTTTTTGCAAGCTTCGGGCTGGAGGTTGAAATACACAAACACACACAGAGACAGACAGAGCCACAGACCTCTTAATCACTGGTAAGATGCCCCTTATTCAATAGCACCATGGAGGCTTATATACCCAACAGTCAAGTGGGCCAACAGGTGAAAACCTCATCCTCTGATCCTCAAGGCCAGGCACAGCTTTTAGTAACTCAAATTAGAAGGCTCTAGCAGGGAAGAGCAGCTGAAGGCCAGGACTCCAAATGATGCCAACATATATGTTATATAAAATAGTGTTATATATGTGTATGTTATTAAATCTATAAATAATGGGTCTCTGTGTCTCTGTGTGTCTATGTTTAAATGCACAGTATCATGAAGGTTTACTTTAAAAAAAAACATTGGATGGATGAGGCTTTAATTAGTATTTCAAGTTCAGTCTTGTCTCACTTAAGGGAAGTGTGATACATTCCAATGGACAGTGATCTCACTTCAACTAGTTGTTACTTCTCAAAGGTGAGCATCAATATGTATTTCTTTTCTCCTCTCCCGACACAACAATCAACACCTTCACCTTAAGAACAGTGTGTTCCTGGGAGGAAGTGTGCCCTCATGGAAGCCTTTGACAGTCATCATTTTTACTGAGGAGAAACGTGAAGACACAGAAGAGTTGGATTCAGTTGCTGCAGCCTGAGGTCCTGGGTTAACCTGTGCTGTGCGGACAGATCTGCCATGGCCTCTCCTGGATGATGATGAGCCAATTGTCCTCAGACACACACGTTAGAGTAGCTTAGTATGCTAGGTATTGTTTTCTCTGACTGGAACGTAATTTAGTTTGCAGTAAACTGATACTTTGCCCACAAATTATTTCTGGTAGCACAATGATTATAGTTTGTAAATTCCTAGTGCCATAGGCAAAATTAAAAAAAAAGATCATCTCTATTATCCCCACAATCTCTGCGATTTATCTAGATAGATGAGCCATGATATTCACCACTTAATAGTCAATGTCTTCTACAGACACTTATTTTTAATTATTTATTTTAAAGGCTTTTTTATTTTACATATCAACCACAGTTCAACCTAACTCCCATCCTCTCTCTTTCCCTCCAAGCCCCTATCCACTTCTAAGAAAGAAAAAGGCCTCCCATGGGGATTCAAGGAAGTCTGGCATATCAAGTTGAGGCAGGACCAAGTCCCTCACACCTGTATCTAGACCAAATAAGGTGTCCCTCTATACAGAATGGGCTCCAAAAAAGCCAGTTCATGCACTGGGGATAAATCCTGGTCCCACAGCCAGGGGTCCCACAGACTGCCCAAACTGCATATCTCTCCCTCACACACATTGAGAGGGCCTTGTTCAGTCCTGTGCAGGTTCCCCAGCTACCAGTCCAGAGTCAGTAACCTATAATCCAGAAGGACATGGGTTTTAGAGATACCTCACCAGCCTGTCAGAGCGTGACTGTAAGATTGCATATATAAAAAATATCAACCACACTGAGGCTGAGATGGTTTACATTCTCTGTAATAATTGCTTTGTTCAAAAGAAGACAGGCCGCTCATGAAGGTGTGCTCACCACTTCAGATCTTTCTTCATTTCTTTTCTTTTTTTTTTTTGAGTTATTCACTTAAAAACAATATCTGGCTCTTCCTCCTCAACATCCTAACGTCTTACTGTCCTGGTGCCATGAAGGGGTATTCTTCAGACATTGTTTTTAGTTAGTGATAATCATAATTTAGGCACTGAGTGTCTTATGATCTCAGCGTTTTAGAAAAATGTTTGGCAGACTTCACCTAATACCAAATTAATTAGATATTAAAATAATAAATTACATGTACAAAGAGAATACGTTAGTGCATTTAATTGGAAGTGGGATAAAAGAGCTTGTTAACTAATAATAAGCAATTACCAAATAATAACCAAATAAGTTAGCCTCCCTATTCATTAATACTTTATTTTAATCACTGACTTATTCAGTAATATCTTATTTTACCTGACAATGCCTGGAACAATGGAGGAATCTCATTATTCATAGCCTGCCTGTTCTTCTAGGGAGAGGTTTGACTGGGATGGCAACCCCTGCGGGATGGCCTGTCCAACCTGCCCCAGAGCCCAGTTGCATGTCAGCTTGTAGAAAAGGAGATTTCAGAAAACAATGTGGAAAAAGCTACTCATCTTTCCATGGTTTCTTTTTTTCATAGATTTTTTTTTTAAATCCCGAGAAAACATTTGTAGCCCTGCTGCCTGCAAAAGTGATACTTGGGTATATTCTGCAAAACTTGCAAGGCTCGTAACTCATAAAATATTCCTGAAGTTGGCAGGTTTCATGAGATGAAAGGTTTGCGCAGTTCTAACAAGGAACTCAACGGAAGAGTGGAGGAACAGGCACAGCACAGCAGTTTAAAGCCTCGTGCTGAATGCGGGGCTGCTTTAGGATTCTTATCCTGGACCATGGAAGATTACACACCCACCTCGCTTTTCCTTCCAGACTGTGTTTACTTTAAAATTCTATACATAGAATAATTAAAAAGGTGTACAGAACAAAGCATTGTTTGTTTTCTTCCTTTGCTTTTCCTTAAAAGGAATCTAAAATTTCTTTATGAAAATGTTTTCACCTTTATGTTTGGCTCCTTTTGCTCAAGGTTGGTTTCTGCCAGCCCTTGTAACCAAGGAGAATGATTGCCACATGCAGGTGCCACTGATTGGCTGGAAGTGAAAGCTTCCCAGATTAACTAGCAGGACCGAATCCGTCTCTCCGCTCTCTAATCTGTGCCGCTTCTGCCAAATGCCATCAGACCCAATCACGTCAGTTGTGACTGGCAGCATAGCTAACAAGAAATGTCACTGGCAAAATATCATGAGTGTTCGGGGAAATTGCTAGTATTATGCATGTATTTGTTGCGTAAAGTCAATGAAAAGTATTATCTTTTATTTGTACATAGGCACTGATTTTTTTTCTGAAAGAAAAATATAACTGTACAATTTTCACACTTCCCTTTATTCTGTCATACCTCCCCCATGTACTATTTCATACTCGCTGTCTCTCAAATTTCTGGCTTCTTTTCTTTAATTGTGTATGTTCATGAATACAACATGCTCAGTCCTTATAATACATGTATGTATAGGAGTCCAGAACAGACAGTTTAGAATTAGATGACCAGTTAGGTGGTTTTTCTCTGAGCACGACTGTCTCTCCGGCTCTGGGTATTCCTTAGGTGCCTGTGGTTCTTCCTCTGGGGTTAGAGAACTGTAGGTTTTCTCCACTTCCATGTTCACATGTCTATTAGTTGGCAATTGCTCATGTCTTGTTTAGGCAGCCATATTGGTGAAACTTCATGGCTTATCTTCCTGACATTTCTAGGAGAATCAGCCTCCTAGCAGAGTTCCTGTTCCTCTGGCTCTTATAATCTTCTCATCCCTTCTTTTAGGATGTTCCCAGGCTGACTTTTAGATGTATCACTGCTGAATTTGGATGTGTCAGTTCTCAAATGGCACAAAGAACATACACCATGGAATACTATTCAATTACAAACAACATTGAAATTGTGAAATTTATAAACAAATAAATGGATATAGAAAAGCTTACACTGAGATAGGTAAACCAGACCCAGGAAGACAAAGGTCCCATGTTCTCTGTGCATTTTAGTCGGTTGTGGTTTTCTGTAATCATCGCCATCTGTTGCAAAGAGAATTTCATTTAATGAGGGGTGAGAGTTGCAATTTCTGTGTGTATAAGTATGAGAAGGCAGAGAGAAAGGACTTAGGTTTAGGAAACTGGTAGTAAGAGATTCTCTTCCAATCAATGACTTCATTATCCTTGGTGGTTGGCTGTATTTCCAGAACCATCAGTGGTTTCCTCTTCCTAAGCAGGCCCTAAGTCCATCTGTTGCTACTGCAAAAGTGTATGTGCACTATTGGACCCTTAGGGTTATTGTAACATGCTGGTCACTGTTGTAGTTCTTAAGTGTTATAGCTGTTTAGAATTGTTTGTGCCATCTCATTGTACCAGTTTTGGTATCATGAAAATTGGTACTCAGAGAGGAGGTTTTCAGGTCAGATAAAGCTCAGACATCTCCGGGTCCTGTGCCTGATGGGTCTTATGACATTTGAAAATGTATCTTTAACCTCTAGAAGACAACCAGAATGACAACAATAGCCTATAATATTCTTGCACTCTCTTAGACTACCCTGGCCAAGAGGGAATTTTCCAGGTGGGGTGTTTTGCTTTTGTTACGCAGTCTGTGGGTCTTGAGGGAGCATAGTCAGGCCAGGATGTAAAATTTTATTTAAACTATATAGTAAAGTGTACATGTAAACTTAGATTAATTATATGCACTTTTAGGTTAGATAATAAAGGATTCCTTATCCTTTTACAGGCAACTTAACTGTTATTTGACCTTCCTTCCTCCCTTGGCTGACATCTTATCCCTTCATAATTAATGTCACCAAAAATTTATCCCATTTCCCTTTCACATCAATTGCACCCTGATATTCTCTTTCCTCTTGCTCCTTCCATTGTAGCCTCTTTATTTTTCTGACATTTTGCCAGGTTATAGATTCACATCTGGAGATGTGATGTTAAGAAACATAGATGAGAGAGCATTTTCAAATACTAGATTATCTTCATCATTTCCATCATCCTTATGAGTGGATCTTCTTAGGTATCACTAAGACAATTAATATTTTAGGCCCATTGGGCCACTTCATTGCATTCATTTTAAACCCCTGAATTACCTGATGAAGTTTAGGATAATTCTTTGGTATTCTCTGCTCTTGTGTTCATCTAGGGAATTATGAATGAGTAAAATTTTATAGGATTTTGTTGTGGTCAAAGCCTTGATCTTCCATATTGTATATATGCTTGTGTTTTGAAACCTACACTGTAAGAAAAAAGGAAACAACAAAAAAACAATAAAAATACAAATAGAAACGCCCAAACCCAAACCAACATGTCTCCTATACAGATAACTAATCCAACACTAAAACTAACAAAGGGAAAGAACTGATTGGCCTAGTATCGGAAGCTTCTTATTAACACCTATAACTTACATTAGCCCATAATTCTTGTCTGTATTAGCAATGTGACTTGGTACCTTATTCGAAGAGGCAGTCACATCTTGCTTGCTCTCTGTCTAGCTTTCTCTCTGTCTGGGTGGTGACTGCATACTGAAACTTCCCTCTTCCCAGAGTTCACATTGCCCCAGGACTACTTCATGCCTGGATGCTCCACATATACTTCCTGCTTGGCTACTGGCCAATCAGTGTTTTTTTAAAACACAAGTAACAGGGTACAGACCATTATCCCATAGCACTCCCCATTTTTTTTTATTAAACAAGAACTCTGAATCAAATCTCCTTTATTTAGCTTTTCTACTGACCATTATCCATAAAACTTGCAACCAACATTCTAAAGAAAGGCAAACATCATTAATCCACTTTTTGAGAATGTGGGAATAGTTTTCCAGGCTACTTCCTGCTTTTGGGGGTGCTGATAATCTTATGGGAACCTAAAGATAATTTAGAATTAGGATAAAGTCCTGACTAGAGTATCCTGTGAGGCTTGATCATCTCAGGCACCAGTCTTTGAACTGTTCTGAATGTAGAACTCAGACATCTGGGTCATTCCTTCTATCGGAGAGTTCTTAGGGGTCTTTCTTGGTCAAACCTGATTTTTCTTAATTCAGATTGAATCCACAGCTTCTCATTTCCTGTGCAAGCAAAAGCAAAATCTCTTCTCCAAAGTAACATGTCTTTTGTCTTAAATTTTAAAGTCAAAGTATTTTCAATCAATATATATATATATATTGGATTAATCCAGCAACATTTATAATCAAATGTTTTTTAGCAACTTTTGTTCCTTCTTCAGCCATCGAACAATTTAAAGACAACACAATAACATACAGTATCCAGGTTCTCTGTGTATTTTTTATCTTTAGGTGGCTTTATTTTAAATTCTATTTCTTTTATTTTTATTTTTAATTTTTGGCTTTTTGAGATTTTGAGATAGGATTTCTCTCTGTTTCTTTGGCTGTCCTGGAATTCACTCTGTTGACCAGGGTGTCCTTGAACTCACAGAGATCTTCCTGCCTCTGCTTCCCAAGTGTTAGGATTAAAGGTGTGTGCCACCACACCCACTTACTCTCCTTGTTTATTTTTTATTTTAAGGACTTTATCCTTTTTCTTTTCTCTCCCAAGCTAACATGTATTTTTAAACACACTGAAAACTGTTTAGAGGATTTTTCATCTGAAATTATCTTTACTGTATCTCTCTTTTTCTGACCACATGAGTCTTTAATTTTTTAAGCAATGTGACTAGGATTAAAGCCATGGTTTTGATGGCTTGATCCAGCCCATTCCTTAGCTTTCTGAGAGGCCAGCTTCATGAAGGAGGTATTGGCCAGAGCCATATTTATTGCCACAACTCTATGGAGTTTTAAGGTCCCTGCCATCACCAAGAAGCATGCTATTAGCTACTCATAACATCATTTAAGTGTTTTGTGGCAGAGCCTCTTAAAAAGGCTGTAAAGATTTGGAGCTGAAGCCGAGTCAGGAAGCCTCTCTTGAATGAGATGCACCTGCCTCTAGCAAAAGGAGCAAACCCAAGAAATTGCTGCTACCAAAAGCCATGCTTAACCCTGTTATTTTGTGTCTAGAATTACTACCCAAGCTCTCTCAGGTTTCTGGGGATGCAGTTGTCCACACATTGGGCATCATTCGTTTACTGAGGTTTCTGTTTTGCCAAGAAAAAAAAAAGGATGATATCACTAGAGACACTTAAAAAATTCTTAGAATCTCAAAGACATACTCTAAAATTCTACATTCAATCAAACATGACATATAAAAGAAATGGGTGAATTTCTAGATGCATACCAAAGTTAAATATGGATGAAGTAAACAATTTTAACAGACCCATAACAAATAAAGAAATAGAAGTACTACTTAAAAAAATCTTAAGAAGGGGGCAGGGAGCACAGTGCTAGATTTATCCACAGAGGATTCTACCAGACCTTCAGATAACTAACACCAATAATGCTCAAGTTATTCTGTAAATTAGGAAAGGAAGAAACACTTCCAAATTCTTTTTCCAAAGCTAGGATTCCCATGAGATCATAGCAAAAAAAAAAAAAAAAAAGAAAAAAAGAAAAAAAGAAGAAGAAGACCCACCCATAAAAAAGAACCACTAAACAATCTCACTCATGAACATTGATGAAAATAATGTAAAATATTAGCAAGTCAAATTGAAGAAAACATATAAAAAGAGCATACTATGATCAAATACTCTCCATCCTATAAATGTAGAAAATTTTCTGACACATATAAATTAATAAGCAGAATCCAGCAGATAAGTCAACTCAGGGAGAGAAACCATATAGATTCAGAAAAGATCTTTAATGAAATCCATCATTTCTTCATAGTAAAATTTCCGAAGAAAATGTGCAGATGCAGCAACACATCTCAATGTAATAAAGAAAAGTTACAACAAGCTCACATCCAAAACTTTTCTTAAAAGAAAAAACTCTAAGAATTTTCACTACAATCAGGAACAAGACAAGGATGGGCCCGCTCTCCACCTTCTGTTCAACAAAATGCTTGAAATCTTAACTAAAGATATAAGATACAAACATGAAAGGGAAATCTCAGAGAATCCTTATTTGCAGACTGTATGGTCATATGCATAAAAGTCATCAAAGAAGCCATCAGAAAACCTTTGTAGCTGATACATATCCCACAAAGTAGCAAGTTTCAAAATTAACAAAACATCATCCGCCTTCCTATATACAAACAAAAGACATACCAAGAAATAATCAGGAGAAAATAGTGATTCACAACAGCTTTAGAAAGAAATTATCTCATACTCAAGAACACAAAAGACCAACAGAAATGAAAACTTTACAACTCTGAAAGTTTACCAATGCCCAAATAGATGGCCTGATCCCTGAATTGGTAGGCAACAATATGTAGACTCAAGAGTACATGTCAGTGTAGAAAGAAAGTAGGGGAGATGACAGAAGAATTGGATAATAGAGGAATTATTTTATTCAAAACACATATGTACATGAAATTATAAAACAATAAAAAAGAAAAATGTTCCATGCTTTGCAAATCTTTCCGGTAATAAATAAACCAAAGGATAAGCCTCCCTATGAGAAATCTTCAAAATGTGTGAACATTTTCTTATGCTTATTCCTTAATATTTTTTGATATTCTTTTATTTTTAAAATAATCTTATGTTAAGAGATGACTCAGTGGTTAAGAATACTGGCTACTCTTCCAGAGGTCCTGAGTCCAATTCCCAGCAACCACATGTTGGCCCTCTTTTTGGCCTGCAAGCATACACAGAGGTAGAACATTGTATACATAATGAATAAATTCTTTAGCATTCTTAAAGATCTATAAGAGAGAGAAAAAGAACAGCTTCCACATCCAGGGACTGTCATTTATTTTCAGACAGGTCTTCTAGTCCCCTGTCAAAATTATTTTCTAAGTCAGATAAGACATCTCTCTAATCAGAATGATAGGGACAAAACTGGAGCAATCCCTGGTCATATGTGAGCATAGACAGAAGATCATCACCCAATTTAAGATAGCAGAGTTAAGCATGCTTCTTCCCAGCTGATGTGTGGTAGTCACTAGTGGATGTAGTGATAGTCAGAAGATTATCTAATACCTACATCTATAAGATCTTCCAACACGTGAGATAGCAAACAGAAATGATGCTACTGGAATGAATAGTACTGGTGTGAGCTGGGGTGGGATCAGGGAGAACGGAGAGAGGAGGCATTGGATAAACTCAACCAAGCCAGATGTGTATGAAAGTGTCATAAAGAAAACTGCTACTCAGCATGCTAAGGTGAAATAAGTTTGCGAAGTACTGAGTCTTTGAATTGCTTTCCTTTAGTGACATTTTTCTTTTTTTTAATTAATCTATTTATTTATTAAAGATTTCTGCCTCCTCCCCACCACCGCCTCCCATTCCCCTCCCCCTCCCCCAATCAAGTCCCTCTCCCTCATCAGCAGGAAGAGCAATCAGGGTTCCCTGCCCTGTGGGAAGTCCAAGGACCACCCACCTCCATCGACATTTTTCTTAAAATGTTCTTCAATCCAAACTCAAATCGTGTAATAAATGTTGTTAAAATACTTCCTAAATCACTCTACGTTTCTCCACTGTATATAGAGGCTGTGAGTCTGTGAGTGACTGTGTATGTGTGTGTGTGTGTGTGTGTGTGTGTGTGTGTGTGTGTGTGTGAATAGTAATAAGGTTGAATACATTCCTGATGGATATGGACAAAGTCTAAAAAGTAGATTGCTAGCCAGCACATCAATGTGTGACTGACAGAGAGAAAGTATGACATAAAGTCCTGGAAGAATGGCAATACAGGAACAAGAGAAGCCAGCAAACAGATGTCAAATTGATCTGCTCCTAGAATTTTATAGTTTCACGCCAGAGAGTATTGTAACTTATTGGTTAAATTATCCAATTCAATAAAAGTATGGAGACTAGCAGCACAAAAGCTGTCTCTGAATGCTCTGTCTAAATTACAATTAAGTTTCCAGCTGGAAATCTCCAACATATAGTAGAATCCTTACAGGGATGGCATTTGCCTGGTTGTGTTTTAGAGTTCTTTAGCAATATCACCTTAAAGCAACAGCTGTTCAGAGAGCTGAGATTGGCATTATTGTGTTCCTCTCCTGCTTGGCATGATGAAAAAATGTAAAATATTGTTGGTTCATTTCAGGTTCAGGTGTGCCTAGGAGCAACTATCCTCAGCTAGATAGAAAAGGCACTAAGATTGCAAAACACAGACTGTAAAACTAAATGCAAATTGCTGTTGGTTGGAAACCCCAAGTGGGACTTTATTACCAAACAGCAGACATTAGAAGATCAGTAACGAAATACGCCAAAGTAAACACCCCGGGGTGCAAAACTAGTGCCAGTTCACTGAACTTGCAACAGGATAAGTGGGTTGGCCAAATGGGGCCAATGGCAATCCTCAGTACATTTGGAAGTTTGTACCTGTTTGCAGATTTATGGACAAAGATGTATCAGAAAAAAAAATTAGCCACATGCTTAAAGATTTTTTAGAGGGTATCTGCTGCCAATCTGCTGTCTATTAGGATTAGGTTGATCCAACTGTCTTGCCTTTTAATATTTGAACCTACTGAATTTCTTTAAAATCATATGTTGGTGCTAGATATCCTTTTCCACTAAGCGAAACCTCCAGTGTCAGGAATAGCTTACATCTAGTTGAGTTACTGGCCAAAGGGGTCTTCTGAAAACCCTCAACCATCTCAGGCTATTGCCAGAGCTATTGGTGACTCTCCAATAACTGAGGATAAGGCCCTATCGCTGAAGATAGCAGTTTTAATTCTCAATAAACATGAAGAAATTAAACTGGCCTCTAAATAGAGTCTTCTTCCCTGTTACCTAGTGATCAGTACTCTGCATCCTACCAGAGGAGAAAGGCAGCAACCAACCCAACTCTAAACCCCAATGATACTTATCATCCTAACCAATGATACTTATCAAAAATTTTCTTTGTAGCATGACATTTCTCTGTCATTCCATCATTCTCCCTGGAACTCTTTTTTTTTTTAAAATTTATTTATTTATTATGTATATAATGTTCTGTCTGCATGTATGCCTGCCTGCCAGAAGAGGGCACCAGATCTCATAGATGGTTGTGAGCCACCGTGTGGTTGCTGGGAATTGAACTCAGGACCTCTGGAAGAGCAGCCAGTGCTCTTAAACCTCTGAGACATCTCTCCAGCGCCATCCCTGAAACTCTTAAATATATAAATAAAGCTATATTAAGCTATCCCTGACCCAAAAAAACCCTCCCCAAACTGCATTGAACTATTCAAATTTCAGTTTCTCATGCAATATACTGTTTTATTTTAAATCCCCCTCTAAATACATCCAATACTTACATTCATAATGAAACAAAAATAGTTAAAATAACAGAAAAAATTAAAGTTAAGAAATAAATAACATTTTATCCAATAATCAAATAACTCATGGCTTCCTGGGTATCTATACTAAGCCTAAATGATTTTAATTGCTTTCAAATAATTTTTGGTTCTTTTCAATTGTCTCCAATATTTCTA
The DNA here is from genome assembly GCA_025134845.1 of Neodon shergylaensis. Lineage (NCBI taxonomy): Eukaryota > Metazoa > Chordata > Mammalia > Rodentia > Cricetidae > Neodon > Neodon shergylaensis. The sequence goes on from JABTXL010000827.1 coordinate 5,412,578, forward strand.
TTATAGTAAAATTCTTACCTGCCTCCCATTCACAGATACTTTGAGAATAGAAGAGCACTCTTAAACTTCCATTATTAGATGATTTCCCATATTTTCTCTCCAAAGACATAAAAATTCATCCAGGCTTTTTCCAAATTAACACTGTTTTCAGGTCCTAAAAATATTCCTGTTGTCTTTTTTACTATAGTGAATTCTTCTGTGTATCTTATCTATCAAAATCACATGGTGAGGAATGAGATTTATTTGCTGTGTCTCTTCAGAGATTCCTCATCCTCAATCTTTCTCTGACTCTCATGATCGTAATTTGTTTTAAAGTTAAAGGTCAGCCATTTCCTAACTGCCGATCAATCTGGATTTACCCGCTAGATTTTATGAATAAATTTAATTTATACGCTCAGAGAAGAATTCTATGGGAATATTTTTGTTTCTTTGTCCTCAATAAGTGAAAATAAAGAACGTAATTTTGCTTTATCTCTGTACCTGTGTTATTATATTAGATCATGTTTTTAAGGAAATGTTTACTAAATGTTTGAACCATAATTTTTCTTTACCTTTTATGTTGGGATTTAAAAAAAAAGCAAAAAGTTACCTTAAAACAGTGCAAATATTTTGATTTTCATTAAATATTCATTCACTAGTAATAGCACCTGTTGATTATTTTCTTATCACATCTATTTCCTTTATATATATCCTATATATATCTTCTTCTATGTATCTAATGTATCATCTATCTACTTATTAAGACAACGTTTTTAGTCCTTTATCTAATGTAAGTAGGTATACTTTTCCATTTCTCTTGTAAGGAAGAACTATACATTATAGTTATTATACTTATTTTTTATTAGATAGTAATTTTATTAGATAGTAAATTGCTGCAATTTTTTATTTAAAGTGAAGACACTATTTATTCTCACATGCAAATCATTCATTTTATGTACTTATCCATTCTTCCGATTCTCATATTTAGGTCTGCAGTCCCTTAGGAATCCTCATCAAAAAATTTCTATATTTTAGCAAAGTAATCAGTTACATATAAAACATACCTCTGGTGGAACCTGAGAGACCACATATAAAAAGAAACTAATGGATTTAAGAGACTATGGGAAAGAATAAACACATGTCAGGGTATCCTGTTGAACGTGCTTTTCAAGAGTTTTCTTCTAAAAATTCTGAGCTTAACATTCAGCGCAGTGATATTTCATTTGTATTTTAATAAAGGAAGCTTGCCTGAAGATTGGAGAGTAAAACAGCCACCCTGGTCAGCCTTACAGACCAAGCAGTGGTGACATACACCTTTAATCCCAGTAGCCACCCTAGTTTGCCATAGAAACCAGTGTTCCCAGTCAGACTCATTCTGAGAATTTCTAGAGGTAGATTCGCCATTTTGGTCCGAGGTAGAGGTAAGAACCAGTGGTTGGCTGTTTTGTTTTTCCGACCTTCAGGTTGAACTTCAGAATCTGTCTCTGGGTTTTTATTAATCTTGCTACAATTTATAAATATTTTCTGTTTTTCCTCTGAAATCCACACCTTTTCATACTTAGACTCACTGAAAAAAATCTGGAACTTGTATATGAGAGGGAGATTATCTTAAGACCTAGAAAAATTAAAATATCATTAAATTATATCAAAATTAAAAATATGGGAGTAAAGTATTTAGAAACGATTTTAAGATAATACCTTTGTCATGAGAAAAATGACTAAAATTTACATGAAATACAATGAGTTTGGCTATGATACCATATTAAATGTCCCGATAATTTTGTTATTTCAATATAATTAAATTTGAAAATTTGCATTTGGTATCTGAAGTTTTGTACAAGTCACAATAAAAAATCAAACCACTATTTTATAAAAAAAATGTTGAAGTAACAATCTGTAAAAAAAAATGGTTTCAGAAGACACAATTTTTAAAAGGCCATTCAGTGAAATATGTTATCCCACTTGAAAGTAATCATCAGACTTTATTAGACTGGTTCAACATAAAACCAGGCATTTACTTCCCAACATGGTCCCCTCTGTGTGTAGACTGGTCACAAAATGGAAGACTGGAAGCTATTGGATGACTGTGAACTTTGTTGTCATGGAAACATGTCAAATATATAAAACAAGGGAAAAATCAAAGGCTACAAGAAAGATGTCAACTCCATGGAAAGCAGAATATATTCGTCAATATCAGATATTTTATCCATATCCCTATAAGCAAGACATACTTGCAATTGTACATGTCAAGCCTGAAGCTAAAGAATTGTCAACCAAAGTTGATAGACCGGCAAAGGTATCTCTCAAAACTGAGGGACAAATAAAACCATTTCAAGTCAAACATAAGATTCAGGAATTCATTAAAACATAACCAGCATTGCAGAAAATTCTTAGTGGAATGTTATGCAGAAAGAATAAAAATGCATTTTATCTATGCAAATACAAAGAATACATTCAATGACAGAAAGAGATAAGCAGTATTGTACCAGAAAAGTCCAAAACAGTGAATCAGAAAATACCTATAATATTAGAGGAGGAGGAAAAGAATCAATAACCCATCAAACTAGGACAATAACAAATCATAAGAAATAACATCTTATCCAGAAAAATCCTATGTACAAATAGCCTCAACTGAATAATCAAAAGACATACTTATCAATTATCCATTGTCTCTAATAATTTCACTAAGAAAGGAAGACATCCCAAAACACAAAAGAAATTTAAATATTAACATGCAATAAAAAGAAATTTTAGCAATGGAATAATGAGTCTTATATCTGATAAATTAGAATTTGAGTCAAAATATCAGAAAAGTTGAAGAAAACTAAGTATTAATAATGAACAAAGTCCATAATGAAGATATAAAATATGTAAATATTTAAACACCAGCTTTTGGGCTTTCTAGTTTCACATAACAAACATTGAGAGTCATAATGTTCACACATGTCTTGAATCTGTAATCCAATACCTCCATTTCATATTTAAGTTTTGAGAACTAAAAGCAAGCAAATAAAATTTTATATATAAATTATAAAAATTAAAAAAACTTTTTAATTGCTATATACAGAATTCTACTCAACAGAACACGATTTCACATTATTGTTTATGGCAAAACAAATTCCCTAAAATTAAGCAAATTATAAGTCACAAAGAAATACCTAAATACAAAGTAATATATATATGTATGTATATATTCATGTATATTAAAGATGATGATAGAATGCCATTTGAAATAATCAGTAATCAGTATGAACCTATGAAAAACACAATTGGAGATTTGAATAGTACACTTTTGAAGAGTCAGTCTTATAATAATTCAGGGAAGAAATTTAGATATTCCTCAAATCAAACAGAAATGATGACATAGTATATCAGTAACTGCCGAGTTTATCCAGTTCAGCCCAACAAAGAAAGTGTACAGATATGTGTGTTCACATATGAAAATCAGAGATTGCAGTGACCTAATGATGCTTTTCAAGGCAGAGAAAACAAGAAGAGAATCTCAAACACAATTACACATTAAAAAGACTGGGGCAGAAATTAATGAAATGGGAACTAAAAAAACAACATGTAAATCAATCTGGAGGTAACCCAACACAGTGTGTACCACTAGCACAATCAGATATACAGAACAATGGAATAGAATAAAATACCTAGAAATAAGCCCTAGAACTGTGGCTTTGGAGATTTAACTTTGCCAAAACTATCAATAAATACATACTAGAAAAAATAGCCTAGTTAAGAAATGATGATTTGAAAAGTGGATATCAATATATAGAACAATAAAACTAGATCCTTATTCTGTACTCTACACAAAACTCATTTAAAATGAATATATTTCATTGTCTTAAAAACTAAATGTGGATGACATATGGGGAAGATCTGATAACGTGGGATATCCAGAAGAGAAAGTTGTGTGTTATTCTATGTAAACAACTTCAATTTATATGCATTTCAAGGATGTGCTACTGACGAAGTTGCTACACTTCTAAGACATGCACTGAGGCTGATTCACAATGAAGGGTCACAGCAGGACATATAGCAGTAAATGACAGGCCCAGGGCTCTACAAACCAGTATTAGACATCCAGTCGCCGTTCATTTTCCTTGGAGTTATTGGTTGACAAAAATCACCTGGAGTTGTCACTGCAATCAGTTGTCAGGACCAGCCCCAACCCCCACCCCCAATTCCCTACTTTGGATTGATCTGTCAGTCCTGTGACCTGTTTCTTCCTAGCTATCTTCCAACCTGCAAATTTTATTTTATTTTTAATGATATATATTGGGGGAAGGTAGTTCACGCAACATTAAAGGTTTTTCTGTAGTCCAGTGGCATCAAATCCCTGGAGCCAGAATTAGAGGCAATTATGTACCACCTGACATAGAAGCTGGGAATAGAACCCTGGTCTTCTGTAACAGGTATTCTTGGTATTCTTAACTGTTGCACTAACTCTAGATCCTAGATTATTTAATTGTTGGCTCACTGTACTTCATATTACACTGCATTTTAAGAATAGACACACATAATTCAAATCATTAAGCTTTCTTTGGAAATGCATTTATAACTTAGTATTTTCACTGTAGTTGAACAAAGGTATGCTTTGTGTATAAGAAACAGAAAATGATAAGAGACTGTGGATTCTGATACTGAGTGGTGTTTTATCATTTATGCAATTTATATGCTGTATGTTCCCCCAAAGCACTTTTAGCCTTTTGATAATTCAAAGCAATTGCCAGAAAATGTGATAAAAGGCCAGGGTATTTCTGAGAGCACCTGTAAAATTACTGAAGCAGGTTTGCTTTTTTGAAATTTTTTTTTCCTAGGCATTATTTTTTTCTCAAGTCACTTCTCGCAGATGGGCATACTTTCTTCCACCTGGACTGGACCCAAAAGCATTATCCGTGGGAAGACCTAACTGTTTTCATTGTACACTTGTATTAAGCTTTGTCGAATCTGGGCAGCAACATTAAATTACATTTCTCCGTAGCTTCAAGGCTCTATATCTGTAATTAGAGGCTTCTGTTCTTTATTGCACTGATCGGTAATGCAGCTCTATTCATCACCGGAGTCTCGGTTAATTATCCCTGCTAATGATTTTCATGGTGTAAAGAATCGACAGGACTCATTTGTAAAGTTATTTCGCTCTGGAATTATTGGATGGTTTGACACCACCGTGAGCCGATAAGCTGTTGATGCGTTGTTGCTGTGGGAGACGATGACTCTCTCTCTCTATTGTGTTTGCTTTGATTGGGGAAAAGTTACAGGAGACTGAATGCAATGTAATTTTGCATTTACAAGGTTATAATACTCCAGGTGTGCAAGGAAGTGGGGGAAGGAGTCATCCAGAACGCAGAGAGAAAATTAAACTTCCTCTGCATGCCTGAACCAGTGGGAGACTAACTTATTTGCTAACCCATCCAGGACTGCATTTAATATAATTCTTGTTTGATAAAGTGGTACTCCTACTTCATCATGTGTTTAAATGTAAACCCATCTGATGTGGAGAAAATTAATCCCATTGTGATTTTTGTCATTTTGAATTGTAAACAGGAGTTTCAGAGTAAGTTAAAAGTTTGTGGTAGATGTAATCTGATAACAGTGAAGACTATTTCTCCTAAAAAATGTTATTGTGAGGTTTTGGAAGATAATTTCCTAAAGAGGGAAAATGAATTGTAGGCTCATGATACAAACATAAATTACTGGTGTATGAAAACAATCTTATGGATAATATGTATATTATATAAATATGCATATAATATGTAAATGAGTAAATATAAATCTTTAATAATTTTTATGTAATTCCATTTAATAGACTATACTGAATGATCATCTTTTTTAAAGGACACCTCTTTTCATGACAAATAAAATTTTGAAGACAAAGGGTAAAATAACTAAGTCAATTACTGAATGAAGATCATCACTAAGAATTATAGCCAAGAAACATAGATATATTTTGCTTTTTTTGGTGTATCATGTTTGTTTTGATACCTTTTTATTTATTTTGTAGATTATATTTTAATTAGGACACTTCTACTTCCCTTCTCACTCCAAATCCTCTCATATATCCATCACTATTCTCTCTTTCAAATTAATGGCTGGGCTCTATTTCATTAATTGTTGATATGTATTTATCTTTTTTAGTGTTGATATATATATATACATACATACATATATATTTATAAATATATCAATATTTATTATATTATATTAAGAATATACTTACTCTATTTAAAATTATATGTGTATGTATGATTTCAGGTGTGACCATTTGGGGTTGTACCCTGTGGAAGACTGTTTCTCCTGCTAGCAACATTTCTTTGTTGTTTGTAGTTCGTTGTCTAGGTTTGAGGCCCCATAAGATTTTCCCCTTTCGTGTTGGCATGTCCATTCTCATCCTTATTCAGGTCTTAAAGAATGAGATTAGTTTATAAGACATTTGTGACAACTGAATTTCTTTCTCTTACTTTTTAAAAATGTTTTTAACGATTGTCATTTCAAAAAGAAAACCTGGAACACTTTGAGGAATTATACAGTATAAGGTTTAATAAAAGCCATATGTCAATAGATCATTAAAATCAGTTGCTATATACTCAAATAAAGACTGGCCATTTGGACAATGAAAAGATAGATTGATACCAAGTAATCATACAGATGTCAAAAACATTTTCAGCACCAACCAACTATTAAAATCACCTCCATATGTCTGTTACTTGAGTAGACTGTTGTGTATAGCTTGTCTGTCCGTTCATTCATCCATGGCTCAGCCCATCTATTTACCAATCACATATCAATCTGTTGGTATCACTTATTCATCTATCATATTATTAATCTTTCTATGATTGATGATCATAAAGAATAACAACATTTTACATCATAGTACTTGAAAATGAGAAAGTAAGGCTTAAACTAGCCTTACTAGAATTTGATGTGCCCGCTCCTCTAAGTGCAAACCTGCTTAGCTAACGAAGCACTTTGGGATGGTGAACTTTGAGGATGTGTACAAGTATCTCAGGCTTACTTACCACTTGTAATGTAGATCTCTGGCTACCTTGGGTTTTCATATAACCTTGGACATAGAGAGTTGTCAGAATCAGATGACTTGAAAAGAATCATGTAACTGAGTATATTTTTCATCAGATACAAATCCATTTGAACAGTAGAATATACCTCATAAAATTTTATAAGTATAAGCTGGATTCAGCCAAGACTTAAATGACAAGGAAAACAGAAAGATCACTTTCTATGAATATTTTCATGTCTTCGAATCTAGTCCACATGATTTTCTCTGTGTTTCCAATCATTTCTTATGCTTTTGTATTTTTAAAAGTCTTGTAAATTTGTACTAGCAGCTCTGGGCTACACACTTAGCATGTTTTTTTCCCTTGCAAATATCTATCATTTTTTGTAATATTTTCTCAGGAAATTTTATACTGTGTAAGTAGTCAAGTCAACTTTTTTTGTTTTCTACATTTTTGTGATTTTCTTACTCCACTTATCACAATCTATTTCTAAATCTAAATTGTGATTTGTAGGAGACAAAGAGAAAGTATTATTTTGAGGAGGAGGGTTTATTGTACTTAAATTTCCACATTCCAGTGCATCAGTGAAGGAACCATTAGAAGAACTCAGGGCAGGATCCTGAAGGCAGGAGCTGATGTTGAAGCCATGGAGGGATGCTGTGTACTGGCTGGCTCTCCATGGCTTGTTCAGCCTGCTTTCTTAAGGGAAAGAATTATATTTTTATTATATTCAGTATATTTGATGTGCAAGAGCTGAACATGGGAAAGCTTCTTAACTTTAAATTAATTTTGCTATTACATAAGTTTATGAGATCATGATGGTGACCGATTGGAAACCAATGTTTAAAATTTTATTTAAGAAAGGCTTGAAGGACTTTGTGCTTGGAATGCAGATGAGGAAAGAATGAATAGTAGAGACTTCAATGACTAACTATTTTGTGAACTTAATCAGGCAAGTGATTCTGGGTCCCAGTTCTTATATCTCTAATATACAACTATTGGATTTACTTATCTCTCATGTCCATTGCATGTCTGAGATTATGGAGTTTAGGGAAAAAAAAGTGCTCTGAGACACAAAGTGATAAATTCTATCTGTGTTTATTAAAATGAAAACTAAATGGAAAGAAAAGCACACAAAATGAAACCTAATTTTACTAATTAAACAGTCCATTCTCCAATCCAAATGAAATCAAAACTAGAAGAAAATATATTTTGATATATATATGTATATATATGATAGTATATACATGTATATATATGTGTGATACTATAAATTACCATGGGTATATAGAATATAATTATTTGAATATAATAATATCTTCACACGAGTTAAACATTTTAACTCAGATATATATGTGTGGGGGGTGACTGGTATAAAATGAAACACTATAAATTTTAAATTTTCTGTGGGATAGGGAAATCTTTATCCATATGTGCCCGGGAGTCAGGTTCTCCAAGAAAACACAAGTGATTTGACGTTTTTTAATGTGGACATTTACCAGTAAAGGAAAGAGACTTTTCACGCATACAAAAGTATGTAGGACTAAAATATTGTTTTCTTCAGCACACATATTCTAATGTGATACCAAGCCACCCAAGCTCTGACATACGATTCATGAAGCATTTTATGTGCAAAATACATGTACAGAAACAATCCTGAGATATTTTCTAAGAAATGAATAGCCATAAAATTACAGCAAAGTCCTTATAAGGAGTAACGTGAAAGATTACAAAGTGAAAATATAAGGTAAAATGTTTTATGCATTTTATTTACTGAATATAATATTATAATTATGTGTATTTTCCCACCTAAATAGAAGAAGAAATTAGTGAAATAGTAGGAAAGCTCAGTAACATCATTTTTTTTTTATATTGAAAACAATCTTTAAGCCGGGCGGTGGTGGCGCACGCCTTTAATCCCAGCACTCGGGAGGCAGAGGCAGGCAGATCTCTGTGAGTTCGAAGCCAGCCTGGTCTACAAGAGCTAGTTCCAGGACAGGAACCAAAAAAACTACGGAGAAACCCTGTCTCGAAAATTCAAAAAAAAAAAGAAAAAAGAAAAGAAAAGAAAACAATCTTTAAAGCAGATTAGGTAATGAATTACACAGCAAAATGTTCCATAAATTTTTAAGTGGGGATATTCCTGAAGAATTCAGTTAGGGCTCAGTAGTATATCACATGAGTAGCAGGCATAATGCCCTGTTCTCAGTTCCTATTGCACAAAATAAAGATTAAATCAGTAAGTCACATCAATTAATCACAGAATAAAACTGAAACACTCATTAGAATGTTAGAGTTTATTTTATTTTATGACAGTTTTTCAAGAAAGCTGTCTTCATGCCATTTTTCAAATAAGATAAACTTAAAGCAAGCATGACAAGAATAAGAGATTCTAAGTGAATACCTGACATTTAAATCACTCTACTCTGAACACAACCAAAAAATGGTGGTTGAGTAATTACTCTTTGGAAAACATTGAAGCATCTTCTAGTTGATTGTGAAATTCATGTTTATAAATTCATGTTTATACATCATTTAAATTTATCTGCATAAATATTTCTCATGTAATATTTTTTGAATTTTTATTTACCAAATCTATTATTAGATATAATAATGAAATAGGATACATATTTACTGATATGTACATATAATTGTGCTTCCCAGAAAATAATAAGCTCTATAGATTAAGTGATAAAAATTATGCTACAGCACAACATTAAATTATATAATATAGTTCTAGCTGGTCAATAAAACAAAGTACTAGATGAGTAAATAAAATTAAATAGTTTGCTGATTTTAAGCAATCAGTGAAAATTGTAAATAAGATAGATGCTGTCATACATCAAAATTTTATTGTGTAGAATTATTTCTATCACATACTTTATTTTTCCTAAATATGGTATTATCTTGTTTTTCATGCTATGATTTATTAAAACTGTACTTGGTCAAACTTATATGAAAGAATTAATTACAAGCATTCTTTGATAGAATACAAACTAAAATACCAATAAATGCAGATATTTTAAAGGAAATAATTCTAAGTTGTATTAACCCAATGATACTACGCAAAGTTTTAACATGATTCATTTTTGACAGAATTTTTATTCATTATTTTTAATTATATTTTATTTGTTATCCTTGTGTGTGTGAACGTGTGTAGATATGTGTATGTGTGCAGAGTGAGCACACATATGCCTCTTCAACTCTGTGGAGGTCAGAGGACAGTTGTCTTTTCTCCTTCCATTGTGGGTTCTGGGGATCAAGCCAAGTGGTCAGACTTGTAGGGCAAGTGTTTTTCCCTAACGACTCATCTCATCAGCCCAATAATTTGAGGACATTATAAATAAGTAAACTGAATTTTGTGATTAAAAAAAGATACTAAAAGTATTTAGAAATTAAATATTTTTAAAATATTTAAAATGAAATGCCTCTGACTTTAGCAGGCTTTTTTGGGGGGAGAGGGCACCAACCAGTTTCAAATCAGAGACTTAATAGCTATGTATGCAAAGCCTTATCTTGTGCTTGTCCTAACTAGCTTCATAGCTTACATTAACCTCATTAACCTGTTTCTCTTTATCTATACTAACTTTTTTTCTAAGAGAAAATGTACATTTCATTGAAGCATAAGATAAGAATGACGATAGACATGCTTGAGAAACAACAGGTGTCATAACATTCTATAGCAGCAGAAACATCACTTGAGATACAAACTGAAGACATTTACAGATAACTATGAACTAAGAAATATTATTTTCACCGAGTTCTTCTTTATCATAGCCAAGGACCATCAAGTTTGAAACATTTGGCCTCTTAGGCTTTTTAGAAATGTTATTGTTCTTTGAAAATACACAAACCAAACATATCAACATAGAATATGGTTGCAACTTTTTAGCATGGCAAGCATAAGAATGTGAAGTATCATGCAGTTCATTAATTTTTTTTTTTCGAGACAGGGTTCTCTGTAGCTTTGGTGCCTGTCCAGGAACTAGCTCTTGTAGACCAGGCTGGCCTTGAACTCACAGAGATCCGCCTGCCTCTGCCTCCCGAGTGCTGGGATTAAAAGGCGTGTGCCACCACCACCCGGCTCCCTTAATTTTTAACTGTACGTAATTAATAGTCTGTGTTTGGTACACATATTTGTGTGGGAGCAGCATGCCTAGGCCAGTATTTAAGTCACAGAACAATTCAGGAGAGCAAGTTCTCTGATTCCACCCTTCCCTGGGTCTTGCGGATGGAACTCAGGACTCTAGCTCTGTAGAACAAGCTCTTTTGATCACACAGACATCTTCATTTCCCAGGTGTATTAGTTATACGCAAACTCTGTGTGACTTTGAAAGGACTCTATGCTAAAATCACTTGAGTAGTAGTATCAGATACAGGAAACACTGATAACGCCGAGAACCAGATGTTATCATTGCAAGGGCCATGGGTACTGACTGGTTTACAGGCTACACCTCAGTGAGATAATGGTTAAGCTACATCCCAGAAACTCAGGCAACCAACCACAGCTACCCACAACTCAATAATACCAAGGTCGACACATTTCTGCTCTTTAGTAAACCGCTCAAAATAATAAAATGATACAAAGGTGCAAAAACATAAACACTAAATCAGAATTACAAGAATGGACAGACAAAGATGAGTTGTTCCATGAGAAAAAAAAATGGTATTAAGTAATAAGGAATTCATTTCAAAGTATGGGAAATATAAAACAGATAATGTAAAATTAGGCGCTTAAATACAACCTCATTAATAATGATATTAAACATAAGTGGTTTAAATTTCTGTATTTGTAGAGAATATAAGACCTTTTTGTCCTTCTGAGCCTATTTAATAAGTTGGCTTGATTAGCATCTATTGATGAAAAATGTAACTGCATAAATGATCTTTCAGAAGTGTGTTTGAGAAAATAAACAGGGGTATCTAGATTATTGAAAATTCCAGGTTTATTCTTCGAGTATCCTTCTTAGTAAAACTGCTTGAAACGTCTCATCTTGCTTTCTTGATGATCTTGCCCTATTGGTTAAGGCCAGATAACCTTAAAATATGGATGGGCTGATCCATATTTTAGACGGAATAGAGTGGAACATTTCCCATGAGAAATTGGGCTAGATTTCAGGAACTCAGTGGGTTTGAGGTTGAGTAATATTTATTTTGATATACAGTAAGAGGACCTCTTCTGCTAGGGTGGCAGACTACTAATTTGTCCCCTTTGGGTTCTAGATGATCATCATTTCTCCTGACTATTATTATTAGAATCTTTTAACACTCAACCTCTATTTATGTTATATTTAGTATACTAGGGAATCTTTATAAAGTGGATTTCCTCAGTGATGATAAATATTTTAGAAAAAAATTCAAACATCTCTTTCAACAAATAACTTCATATATCACTATTAGCAAAATGATATAATTTAAAAGTAACCTACTTTGATTTATAAGAAATAAAAATTTTAAACTTGCCGGGCGGTGGTGGCGCACGCCTTTAATCCCAGCACTTGGGAGGCAGAGGCAGGCGGATCTCTGTGAGTTCGAGACCAGCCTGGTCTACAAGAGCTAGTTCCAGGACAGGCTCCAAAACCACAGAGAAACCCTGTCTCGAAAAAAAAATTTTTTTAAACTTCACGTTTGAAAGTAGAAACAATAAGGATATGAAATAAAATAATGCCCCATATGTACTTAGATAGTTGATCCAACTGATGATCAAGCAAAGGTAGTGCTATCTGAAGCACTGTTTTAAAAGTTAGTCTTTCCAAAGTAGATCTGGAACTCAAAGGCTTTTGGCAACAATTTACATTTCAAATCTTTTTTGCTGACTTGGATCCACTGGCAGAAATGCTACTGTTCACTGGAGAGTTACATATATTTATGCAATCAATAAACTTTTCCTTAGTTGGTACACCAACTTTCAAGAAAATACTCCCAGATGGCTTTATTTTTATACTGCAGCCATGAGATAAAACTCTAAATTATTTTAATTTGGGGACAGGATTGCTCAGGAGCTAAATTTTCTAGGCCAGGTGTTGCAAACTAATTTTGCTTACCCCTGACTCAACATGCTAAGAGTAAAAGGAGCCAACTTTATAAATAGAAAATTAGGGAGCAGTTGAAACAGGTTAGCACTGTTAGAGCCAGCAAAATAAAGTTATGTAAACTCGTTTAGAGTTTGGAGTTATTTGCAAAACAAGAGAAGAATTTTTCCAAAATGGTTCATTGTTTAATATTCAAGAATAATGCAATATATCAAAGTATCAGATCAGATACCCATTTTGGAAAACTTTGCCCATTAATTTATTACAACATCTTTATATGAAATGAGTTATAATTAAAATTCTCAGTCAAAATAGAACAGTTATATTTTATGAACGTTATGAGGAGAAATAGTTTCTAAAACATAAGTGATTTTACAATAATTCAACATTAATGTCATCAGTAGATCAACTAACCTTTTCAGCTGTGAGGAAATGGTAAGTTATTCTGCCACATCCAAATAGGTCTGAACTGATGTGGATTGAAAATACTGTGACAGAACATCCTATAATGGGTTTTGCTAGGAGGTTCTACCTTCTTCGCTATTAGGTTGACAATCGTCACCCTTCAGTTTGTGCTGTGCAGTTTACAGATGACCACTCTTTGAGGTGCAGTCATTTTTCTAACTTTTGGAACTAATCAACTTTAGTTCTCAATTGTTTTTATGTTTTTAATCTGCACACAGTATTATTTAATAAAATGTATGTCAGACTTTATGTCTGTGTATGAAAGCAATATTTACCTTTCATTTAGCCTACAATTATTCAGATAAATCCTCTTTGTGCATTTACTTCCCACCCCCTTTGAGATTATTTTCTACTTGGATGTTGCTAAGGTTTTGACTCAGCAACAGAATAAAATTTCTGTTGATTTTCAGTAAACCACCCAAAGTCTTTTAAGTGTCTTTATTTTTAATGATACCATGTGAACAAACAGAATTCTGAAAATTTATCTCACGTGCTTAGGAACTTTGTGTTGACTTCTGTTGTTTAGTTTTTTTAAAATACTTAAGCATGATATCACTGTTTTATGAACGTTCTCTTTGTTTTAGGAAAAATGATGCTCATAATGGTAACAGTACCAACAAATAGTGTGTGGGGGTCAAGTTTTACCACTTTTATTAAGAACATAGAATGTTTTATCTTTCGACTCGTGTTCTTCCTTTTCCCTCTCTATTGATGCTAATGGTAGCTCTCTTCCCTTCAGTATTTATCTCACCATTTCAAAATTTTGTTTCATATAGGAGATGATTTAGTGTTGCAATCTTTATTTTTTCAGACTGTTTTTGGATTTGCCAATCCCCAAGTATGGACACAGAGACTTCTTGTTAATCATGAAAGCTTGGACACTACCTTAGGCTTGTTACACTTGCTCTTATAGCTTCAATTAACCAGCTTACTCCATGTTCTGCCGTGTGGCTCAGTTACCACTACTCTGAACCATATTTTTGATACCTTCAGAGTTTCGCTGTCATCTCTTTGCACCTAGATTCCTTCAAAGTCTTACTGGTATCTCCATGTGCCAAGATCCCTTCTTTTCCTTTCTCTTCCTATAATTTAGAAATTATATAATTATAAAAATAGGAAATCTGCCTAGTTTGGCTGCCTAGCTGTGGGCCATTCAGATGGTGCCTTAAGCAGAAATACATCTTTATAGCATATACAAATATTTTCGACAACTTAATAAGTAATTTCTGGGAGCAGTGAGACCCCCGATCCTGAATTTCTTGTAATCCCCTGATCAGAGTGCCTACAGCTGCTCTGAGCACGAGACCTTCAGGAGTTCCTGATGGCAGGAGAGTGGTTTCTGGTGGGTTTGGCTGGGGCGTGGCTATCTCTATATAATCTGCCCCTGAACACAATAAAGGGGGCATTTTTGGGGAATCCAAGGATGATCCGTGTCTCTGTCTCTCTGTCTGTGTGTGTTTATGTATTTTAACCTCCAGCCCCCTTGCCCGAAGTTCGCGAACTGGGTGCCAGCGAACAGAGCACAGACACGGGGGCGCTGTGCGAGGCAAGTCATTTTAAGCAGTTTTCAACAGTGTGACGTTAAATGTTTATTACGTTCAGTATTTACATTATTTTCATGGTGATTGCCATTATTTTTATTTTCTTCTGAGAAATTATCCAATTCTCATGCAGTTTTACACAAGATGATAGTTTCCAAGAAATTCTGTTTAATTGTTGTGATTTTTATGTTGTACAGCTTTTGGAGAAATTTTAATATTATATTGTGATAAGAATATTTCAAATGAGATTTTCACTTGAGTGTGTTTGTGTGTGAGTGAGTGAGACAGAGAGAAGGAGGGAGTTCTGCAGTTTAGCAAGCTCTTGTGTAAGGATGGGTGTATATGTGTTTGTGTTTATATGTAAGGAAGTCAGAAGTCAACAAGAATATCTTACTTTAATGCCCTTTACTGTGTTTTTTTTAAAATAGGTTATTTAGACAAGAAAGGACATGAATCTTAAATTTTATTTTTATTAATAAAGTGTGTTGAGTCAATCCTTTAATCAGAGTTTATGCTCCTTTTACTGAAAAAGTTATGAGGAGAATTTATATATCTGAGACTCCCTACTGAGTCAAAGAGAGCCTGAGATCGATCCTATGGTGCAGAATGAGAGAGTGCTGGATCTTACTTACATAATATAAATACTTTATGCATAAAAATTAATACCTTCTCATTTTTCTCATTCCCTCCAGATCTTCGTAACTAATATTCTACCCTCGGATTCAATGAATTTGACATTCTTTAGACACATTTCATAATTTAAATCATGTGGCTTGTCCTTTGTTCTACAATCAGATTATTTTATTTCAAATAATGTCCTTTTTCTATGTATATTGTCACATTTGGCAGAATTTTCTTATTATAAAATTGAAATAATATGCTGATATATATATTTTTCATTAAAAAATTCATTCATCACCAACTCTGAATCATCATTATAACTTCTTAGATGTAATGTAAACCTAATTTTTATTTTTGGATTCATTATCATCTGTCTTGGTGATAGTACATCCTTGATATTCTTGATGCCATAGAGCTTCTTAGGTCCCTGCCATAACTTCCTGATCATGAAAAGAGTTTCTTGATTGTTATTCATCTTAATCTAAATATTCTTCAAAAAAATCGTCCATAACATCTGATATCAGTGTTAAGCATTATTGATATCTGCAGCCACACGATTAACACAAAGGCATTCTTACGATAGAAAAGAGCAGGTTTAAAAGCAGGCTCTGTTTGTTTTATTCCATTGAAAAACAGAACTCAAATACAACTTGGTACTTTACCCCCATGGCTAAACTCATTAGATCAGTGTCAAGTGCGTCCTTACTGTGAAAAGTATTGCCGGAGGCTGTACATGTTGACAAATGCCCACACTTTGCAATGACACAACCAAGATTGTGTGCTTTGATTTTATAAACATTGCGCTGCCTTCATATTATCACAGTGACTCCAGCAAATGTTTTTTCTCATAGAAGCAGATGACATTGCCAGAGGATATGGGCTGATTTGGCATTATATTTGTTATTTTGACAAAATAATTTGGCATCTTGGTTGATACAGTGATTTCTGTCAACTTAGATGGCTGGAAACAATACGATTCCTTAATCTGCTAGGAAAGAATACAAAATTGCAGTGCTTAAGACTTTATATTTCAAACTGGGCAAAAATATCATTATTTTTTTCACTAATATTTCCTGACAGTAATCAAAAACTGTAAGTTAATGACTGATGAATATTTGTGAAATGAATCAGAAATAATACAGAATAAAGACCCATGCTGGGCATTAGTGTTCACCATCATTCTTGAACATAGAAGCAGAACTTGTGTCTGCAGAATGGGATTAGTTTCAATTTGGTATACATAAGGTGACAATTTGCAATGCTATATTATCCGTTTTTGATATAAATTGATCAAGACTCATGAAGACTCCCTATATCTCTCAGACAAGGCAAACATTTTAGCAAACAGTACTGAACTAAGCTTTGGTAACCCTTATTTGGTGATGGTAGGAACCCATTGCATTTCATAAAGCAATATCTATCTAAAAATGTTTGTTTCTGTAGACGTAGACTGCACCTATCCAGACCCAAATAATCATATAGGAACTATATTAATTATAAAACTTTTTGGCCAATGACTCAGGCATATTTCTAGCTAGCTCTTAACATCTTAAAATAACCAATTTCTATTAATCTACATATTGTCACAACGCTGTGGCTTACCAGTAATGTTCTGGCATTTTTCTACTTTGGCAGCTACATGGCGACTTCCTGGCTCCACCTTCTTTCCTCCTCTATCTCGGCTTGGATTTCCTTACTACCTATATTCTTTTTTTGCCATAGGCCAAAGCAGTTTCTTTAATAACTAATGGTAATAAAACATATTCATATATAGAAGGGACTCCCACATCATATTTCACTTGACTTTTAAAAACACATATTTTAATTGTAAAATAAAATTATGTGATATATACTGATCACCCTTTTGCCTCTCTCAGCTACTCTCAGGGCTTCTCCACCTTCCCACCAACTCAACTCTGTCCTCCTTCTCTCCAGAAAACAAACAGGATAACAAAATAACAAACCATAAACCAAAACAAAACAATAAAACACTTAGAAAGCATAAGAAAAAGACACACACACATACGTACACACAAACACACATACTCATAAGAACACAAAATTAGAAACCATAAGCACAAGCATAATGCTGGGCAGACGAAAAGGTGTCCAAACAAAGCAAATGGTATTGTTTCAGTTTAGAGTCTCCTTTACAATTCCCTACTCTCTTCAGCATACAATTGTTGACTTCTAATCTGAAACAGCCATGAATCTTTTTCTCATGAGGTATATGAAATACTTTCATCTCTCTTTGTATTTTAATAAAACCTTTCAGAGCTTTGTTTGCTGGTGATTTGGTGCTTTTGTGCAGTCACAGACAAATGTCTCATTGCCAGGAATCTCAAAACTTCCTTACCCAGTGAGATTGTTTCTCACCACCTTCTCTTCTTTGCAACATATATACAATATATACATATATGCATATAAATGTGTGTATATATACATACACACAAACATATTATGTTGTTGAAATTTTCTTTCAGTGGAGGCAATTCTCCATGATTTAATGATTATGATACTATCAAAATGACTTCATCAACCTGTGTCAAGTGTCTAAAGGCAGATTTTATCATTAATGACATTCCTCTTTATGGCCTCAATTTTAAAGCCATACTTTTTATTGCACATGGAAATAATTTTGACAACTATTAGCCACCTGTCCATCATTTTAGAACAAGCAGGATCACTGAACCTACGATAAGCCAATCACACAGACAATTACAGCGCTCGAAATTGTCGACAGAAGCAGCACTGTGTTACAGGCTCCTCACTGCCTGGGGACTAGCCGGCCACCGTGTTTATAGTGATGGCTTTATAAAACAAGTCATTGCTACATTTGCCATCATGATTTCCTCTTTATTCACATATGAAGATGGGCTTTGACATCACTGCTCTGTTACTTCCTGAGCACGGAAGCTGTTTTTCTTCTAAGTCTGTGGAATAAAGATGCAATTTAATAAAGCCATTTATGTAATGATGAATAATCATTATATACATGTAATATTTACTTAAATAGTATAAATTGCTTTAATTTCTATTAAATTTGTATAAATTAATTATAATATACATATAACATTTATTAAACTGAAATTATTTTTTTCTGACTTTCAAGACAGGTTATCTGTGTATCCCTGGCTGTCCTGAAACTTTTTGTGTAGACAAAGATGCCCTTGAATTTAGAGATCTGCATGCCTCTGCTTTTCTAGTGCTGGGAATAAAGGTGTGTGCTGCCACTGCCCTGCATGGCTCAATTGAAATTAGCATAAAATCATATCTACATTCCCTTTAAACATTTTTTTCTTATTTTTATTCAGCCGACCAGATTTTAAAGGACTGTCTTCACTTTGTTTTCATTAAATAACCAATCTGTTGGAAGGTCAGACAACAGTTCTCAACCTGTGGGTTACCAAACAGTACAGTAAATGCAGTTGCTTCTCACACAAGCAAAATCCCACAAA
The DNA here is from genome assembly GCA_025134845.1 of Neodon shergylaensis. NCBI lineage: Eukaryota > Metazoa > Chordata > Mammalia > Rodentia > Cricetidae > Neodon > Neodon shergylaensis. Next base: position 5,431,693 of record JABTXL010000827.1, read on the forward strand.
AGTTCATATAGCTTAAATAGTATGACAAAACTCAGCAGGCTCAAGAAAGAATTGGCTACATCTCTACTGCTTAAAAGAAAACTCTGATGATATTATAAGTTCTTTCCCAAAAGCTTTTCTTATTGTATAAAAATAAACTTAGAACATTTCAAAACGTTTCAAATGTTTCAAAACTAAATCAAAGTAATCTATTATTAATATTTGAGCCTTTTTCTGTGCTTTTCATAGCTAGCAGGTTCAATTCCTTAGTCCTTCTAGAGTTTGCATGCATTAAAGGCATTTTAATAAAAGAATATTTGGCATACATAAATCTATTCATATGAAAAAACAAATATGGTCTGATATCTGCACAGTTATGATATACATATATTTTAAGGGAATATATAGCTTAAGGGAAGCTTCAAATTTGACTAAGCATATTAAAATAAAAACAAAATTGCAAATGAAATAAGATTGTTGATCTTAATAACCTCCTATCTTCACAATGTCACCTCCAACCTATACTATCTGGAATAATATACTTCAAATATTCCCCTAACACTGTCCCATAAGTTCTTAATATCAGGATTAAACTCTATCTCCTATAAATCTAATATTTGACATTCATATTTAACCTTGTCTTAGGAAAGTATAATATCAAAATTATCATAATCCATAACTTTTTAACAGAAATGGAAAACTTTGAATGTGCATAAGTTAACATTCATGGCTTTTATACTTATAGTCTTCTAGTGATATAAAGTAGTAACTGGCTAGATTTACTCAGTTTCATACAAAACTTGGCCCAGAATCCTTCTCAATGTTTAAATACCCTGCACTAATGTAAGTCTAACTTCAGTATCGCCATGCTAGCATTAACTGGGACTCTATCTACTCTGAGTCATGCCTTACTACATCCCTGCTGTGAAAGATAACAGTTCTTCCTGATTTAATTTATAATTTGTCCACGTTTTATTTTCTTCCATTAATGGAGGTTTTCCATAATCATAGAAAATCCAACACCTAATCTTTTCTGAATAACCCCTAGTCTTGAAAACAGACAAAAGAATCGAATCTGTCTCTTTAATATCTGTCCTTAGAAGGTAAATAGCCAATACACGTGGCTTATTGAAGGTGATAGTCACTGCAAATTAATATTCCAGATAGTTTGGATATAATCAAAACCCACTTCTGCTTTCTTTCGGGTTTCTGAACATCACAGATATGGAATCTACACAATACAGGCATGTTATTTGATTCTATGCTCTATTATAACCCTCTACATGAAAACTTTAATGATATTTGTTTTTATTGATTCACTGACATCATAAATGAATGTCACATTTTATTTAAATATTTAATAATATTGAAAGACTAAGCCCAATAACCAAAAAACTTTCTGTCACCGAAAATCTTTCATGAAAAAGGTGTAGAAGATAAATTGCCTGGCTCCTGTAATTGAATGCCTACCATTAGTCTCTTCTCTTTTGGCAGAGTAGAGCTGGAAGCTGAGTACTTACTAAAGTAAGCAGACACATCTTGGTTTATGACTCTAGAGACTTTGAAGGCTAAGATCAGTCCCAAACATCTGGTTGCCTTTCTTTCTTTCCTTATTTTTCTTCTTTTGTTTAAATCATACAGCAGGCTTTAATTCAATTGAGAAAAATATCACCCTCTCCCCTTCTGCAATTTGATTTTGTCAGGGATGAAATCAAGGCTCTATTGTATGGTAACCAAGCAATCTTCTGCGGAGATACACCAACAGCTTCATGTCTGCGACTTCTAAGTAAAATCTAATATGTCTTCCTAAAGGAGCAGTTCTTAACCTGAGGTCATGACTGCTTGGGGATTGAATGACCCTTTCCCAGAGGTCACATATCAAATATCTTGAATATCAGATATTACATTTCACAACACTAGCAAAATTACACTTATGAAGTGGTATAAAAATATACTTATGAAGTAGCAAAAAAATAATTTTGCGGTTGGGGGGGTCACCAAAACACGAGGCATTGTATTAAAGGGTCACAGTGTTAGGAAGTTGAGACCCACCGCTCATAGTGAACACGGGCAATAGATCAGTGTTACTAATGTATTCGTGACATCTTTGTCAATAAAATCTACAGATATTTTCTCATCACATGATAATAGTTACAAGAATTACAAAATTAAATGGTAGTTTTTATTCCAGAATTATATAATTCGAACCTCCAATAATTACCGAATTAATAGAAAGTGTGTACATATCCTTAATAATTTGATTGCTGGGCAGGTTAGCTGAATGAAGGGCAGCTTCCTGCACATGCGTTGCGGAAAAGAAGAGAGTACATGATGAGAAGAGGAGAAATGTGAGCAGGTGCATAACCCAATCAATGCATGGAAGATAAGAAGTCCTTGCTGTCTCCCAAAGTCACTCTTTGGGGAAACTTATTTGGCACTGCTTGAGATAAAGTCCTTTGAGTCAAAATGTGGTTGACTGGTTATTGGTAAGATTACAGTGGTTTCATTTTTGCTCTGTCTCTAACAGGGATGCATAATTATATTAGTTACATGGGTTAAAAAGAGAAAGAGAAGAATAAAACAATATCCTATTGAATATTCAAAAGATTTTAGATATACGATAAAAGATTTTTTTTAATTACACGTTAGGAAGTGATAATGCAATCACACTTGGCATCGGTGTCTCTGTGTCATGCACACACATTCTCGTTGGGTTTCACTTAGAAAATGCAAAGGAAAAAGTCTTGGAACCGAAAAGCACTACAACAATGATGGAAAAATGATGTCTGGAAATGAATCCGAAGGTAATTAAAATAACATGTAGTTGATAATGGACAGAAATTGAGTCCAAGTAGCAATGATATTGTATCATTTTTTCATGAATTATAAATGATCCATATTTGCGCCTCGCTAAATTTAAATGTTTACTCTTTGAATAAAGGATCACGGTTTTAATGAAATAATTGGTTTTGGTAGAGCAGCCCTCACAGTAATCACTAGTGCATACTTATCTTTTAGATTCATTTCACAAAGGTTTTACTTATAAAATCTGGTTACTTACATGTTTAATATTATGTGTTAATGAAAATTCTGTTATTAATAAAATGCCAGGATAATCAAGTCATGAAGATAAAATGGTTATTTGCTTCATAATTTTGGAGGTTCCGTGGTGTAAACTCAGTGTTCCATCCGGGTCCTGAGATGAGGAAGCATGTGACGGTTTGCGCAATGGATCCAGCAAGTAGGATGACTGCTTTGATTCAGTCACCGCTTCCCGGCAAACTAAATCTTTCTCTGTATCTTGGAAAAATAAAATAAAAATGATTCATGTCCAGAAAGCAAGAGAAAAAGAAGACGATATCTAGATTTTGGCCTCTCTTTAGAGTGTTCTCTTATCCAAAAATCTTGAAGACCTACTGGGCTCCACATTCTCAAGTTCCCAGGAGCACCTTAGGCCCTAAACATACAGATTTTCAGTGAGGTTTAACTAAACCAGGAAATGTTGACTTCATTTCATTTGGATAAATGTCTTATTCTTATTTGTAACCTAATTGCACTCATTTCCTAATGTAGTTTAGCTTTGAAATCTTTCTTCAAAAGAAAAAATATCCTTAGATCAAAGTGTAAATAATTATCAAAGAAGTGCTTCCTAACAGAATGAAATCAATGGCTAACTTTCCTTCTACCCTGGCACATCTCACTAGGTGAAGGTTACTGAGTGTCTTTGAAGAGGCTAAGACGTGTAAATCACAAACACGTTCAGTGTGCTTTCTTTACTATTGACGAATGGGAAGGTTATCCCAGAGTGTGTGGTGCCCGACAGTGGGAGAGTTTCTTGGGGAGATACAATGGTACGAAAGGGGACCCTACACAACATTGAGTTTGGAGACATCTATCTCTCAGCAGAGGAGCTGTTGGCGATAGATGGCTGTTGAAAAAAAATCACTCTCCCGTACGGATATGACATCTGGGTTGTTACCCTAGTCCTTGAGGAAGGACCCACACTTGTGCACATATTAGCAGCACTAATTGAACTCAAGGAGCTAATGACAACAATTAATAAAAGGGGTGGTTGAAAGGGGTACAACGGTAGGATGGAGGTACTGAGGAAGTTGGAGGAGTCAGTGGTAGATGTATTTCACCAAAATTCTTTGTATAAATGTATATAATTTTCAAAGAATAACTATGAAATACTATTTCTTTAGAAAAATCAAAGTCTGTAGCCTTAAGATGGAATGTTTTACTTGCATAATTCACACTACTTTACAGAATATGAATTCTCTGACAAAATTTAAGCTTTTGTGAAGAGTAAGAGAAACAGGATCTGCAACATAAAATTGAGTATTTCTTTAATGTTACTCTTCCCTCATAGTTATCCTGATACTAGGGTTTAATTAATTCTCTTCTGGTGAATACTCAGAAAGATGTTCATAAATTAAGGTAATATTCATAAAAATAGTGTCTTGTCTGATTACTTCAAATGTCAATCGAGTTGAGACATAATATATCCTGTTAATGTTTGAAAATCAGAGTAAGGGTCACATGGGAGCTCTTCTCTCCAGGGCTTCCTGTCTTTGTAGTCAGTCCAAGGATAGGCATATTTCGAGACCAACCTAAATTTGGACCCTGTTTGCAATATCCATTTGACCCAGAAGAAGATCCACTATTTCTTTCTATATAAATGATATACTTGCAAAGAAAATATCCCCTGGATTGCCTGAAATGTGATCTATAACTTACATGATTTCTCTGTTTACTTTATGTGAAGTGCTACCTACAGAAAGTCATCATTTAAAGTTCCGTTTCAAGCAAGCTAGATAACATTTCTACATTTTTGCTTAACTACCAGTAGCTGTTACCTTCTTAATTCCTAAACATCTGAGTTTCTTTGGAAATGAATGTTGTAAGATGGGTTTTGTTTATTTACTTATTTATTAGTGATTCGGGGAATCCAAGGAATCTTAAAACAATGTATGTTATTGCCATTGCCTTTGGTTGCCTCCCAAAAGAAGAAGGAAAGTTTCTTTGCTGGAAAGGCTCTAGAGAATTTGATCTGGAAGTGACATAAACACCTCTGCTCTGAAGATAGCCCCAGAATGTGATAAACAATTTGCTAAGAGGAGAAAACAATCATTGGCCCTATGCACTTGTAACACCCATGAATAATAACAGCCAATGTGGCAAGGCATCCCTAGCAGAGCAATTAGTGGCATTTATATCTTGTTATTACTAATAGCTGTCTAATTAAAAAGTGAGGTCTGCTCATCAGAAATCATGCCCAGTACCATAAACCTAAACAACGGCAGTTGACTAGTGATGCTGTAGGTCTTTGTGGTGAGCCTACTGCTACCACTTGCCTAAACCTGCATAATTTCTAACTACATTCTAAATACTTATTCTTATGCTAACTGAGAAGTGTAGATCTCCCTCTCATAAAAGATGCTTCATGGTGTAGCAGAAGAAGAGTTTTACAGACAGCTACAATGAATCAAAATACAGAGAATAACTGACCATGGTGTTCCCAGCCACAAGTGAAACATATACACCACCACTACTCCTAAGGATTAGGGAATAGCCTGCAAGAAATGGCAGGAAGACTGTGAGAGCCAAGGGACCAGAAAGTCAGCTGTAACCTTGGGTTTTGTTTTTTTGTTTGTTTGTTTTGGGGCATCTTTTGATTGTTCTGTTTGTTATTAGAGGGAAGCTGCTCCAATAAAATCTCAGCAACATGGCTTCCTAATGAATACTGAACAATTCCAATGTCAGCTGATATCCCAGTGTAGATTAGTGAAATATCTCAGTTCTCATCCCTAAACGAACAGCTATAGTGATTACCAACTGCCGAGGAAGACAGAAATAGAAATAGTCTCTCCTGGGGCTTATTGGCCAGAATGGTTATCCAGTGCCAAGTGGTCAGTCTTAGAAACATATATACAGGCAACAGTGATGAGACTCAGCAGATATTGTTTATGTTTAATTTTTATATGTGTATGTAGCAAGAAGGGTTAAAGAAAAGAAAGCAACGAATCTGAGGAGGTGTAAACATGGGAGGAATATAGGAGCAGAGGAAAGAAAGTAATATAATTACATTTAAATTAGATTTTTGAAGAGTTAATAAATTAAAATGGAAATATACTCCATAATTGTGTTTTTAGATCATATACATCATCTAAACAGACTCATTTCTAATAACAATTGTAGCATAGGCATCAGCATAATTTAATTATTCATTACTTAAATAATATCTTTGTGCTATATATATTAATAAATTTGACATATAAAATAACCATCATTCTAATATTTTATCCATTAAAGGACACTGTTGAGGTGGCAGTGTTGGGGAGATATGTGAAAGGTGACTACTCTCTGGTAATCACATCCAATCAATGACTGGTTTCCTCCTTTACTAAGAATAATGAGCACTTATTACATCACAGAAATTTTAGTTCATAAAAAGGGTCTTCCCATCATATAGTTCCCTCTTGAATCACTGGCATTTAAGTATAGAACCAACACTGCAGTAAGAGTATGGGAAATCCCACATGCCAAGAAAAAAAAGGTCTCCATTCCCAGCGATATGTACCTGCAATCTTTTCCGTGAGCAATGTAAACCTATGTTTCAGGTCTCTAAGTCTTGTGATGTCAGTGTACCCAGACAGACAAGAAGATAGGCCAAGATGTTTATGTATATTAAGAGAAATTTCTTTCACGGCAATGGAAAAATAAGGTCAATGTTTGTCAGACATGAAATAAGATTAGATTTCTTATGCAATGCATCAAACATAATAGATGGTGGAAGGTAACTGAATATTCATACTATATTGGAAGATTTTTAGAAGGATTGTGTGCTGTATGGCAGCTACCTTGGCATTTGCTTTGGCAAGCATGAGGAATGTGTACGTGTCTTCAGAAACTTCTGAAACCCTTGAGGTCACTCTTTTGAAATAAATGTATAAACGCATGGACTAGTGAAATGACTGCAAATCCTAAAAGAAACCTGTAGGCTGTAACGCAGAAAATCAGGAATTAGGTGAAACTCTATGATTAAAATCATAGAAATAAAAGTCATTTTAAATAATTTCTACTTTTATAAAAACTAATACAAAGACATTATGCATCACATAATCATTTTTAAAAGAATATGATTTAAAAGATATTCAAAATATTTTTTAAAATTCATTTGCTGTTTGATTGGTTGTATCATGGGAAAATTGGATCTACATGAGGAACTTTAGAATAGGAAGAAAGGTAAAATTTGTTGAAGTCCAGATGATCACCTGTCATGGTTATAATAATAAAAGTCTACATACAGTAACAGTGAGGAAAGAAGAAAACAGTGGAGGTGATCGGTGAATATGCTGCTATTGTGTCTCTGCAGGATGTTGTTTTCTTACACACGAAGTGTGTGATGTGTGTTTTGTAATTCACTGCAGAAGGAACAGCTCTCCAGTTTCCTAATGTCATTGTTTTGCTCTGCTCATGCCCATTTGCTGCTAAATGCTTGGTGACTGGGTTTAATTTTACCTAAACCTTGCCTTTTAAAAAAAAATCTTCTTTGTGAAATTTGAAAGTACTTACATTCTCAGTTAAATAGATTTTCCAAGGTGCCAAACTTGTCTAACTGCAAGCCTCAGATATTATACAGCCCAAACAGCTTAGATTACAGTTTAGATTATTTCTTTAAAGTCAGCTTTGGTGTTATTTCTTGCAATGACAGATATAAAATTCAGCAGGGCATTTTTTGGAAATAAGTTAAAGCATCACCTGTTCTTAATGCTTTCTTCCTCCAGTGGAAATCTCTTAGAATACTATTGTCTGCCCATAATTCTCTCGATCATTTTGAATTTTGTCTATTTTTCTAATGATACATTTCTTTGTATCAAAATGGTGCCAATCTCTTTCAAGGTGTTCATACTTTAAATCTACAACATGAGTATCCTACGTTATTGTGTTACAACTCTAATTTAAATTTAATACACTCCCAATTACTGCCCACCCCTGCTATGCAGAAGCTGATTGTTGGAGAAGGGGAATTGGAATGAGGGACGGAGGCACACTGTGAAGTACCCAGTGTGAACTTGGCAGGGAAAGCCCTCCTGGAGCCACAAAACAGCCAGGTGACAAGAAAACACGCCACAGCTATGTCGTTTCACAGACTGGACACACCTCGGCATTGCATCCTGCTCTGTTTCCAGCAGAGAACACAGTTGTGGCCCACTGTAGGTGTTGATATCTACATAGTGTGGGAACTCACCCACACAGCTGTAAACTGTTGGAAAATAATTGAAAAGAGGAAAAGGTGGGACAAGGAGGTAAGAAAGCTTTAAAGACCTTTAAATATATTCCTCTATTTTACTGCTTTTGCATGTTGCAGTATTTTATGTTAAGGGTTGGAAGTTTATCACATACAGCAGTGTAAGAAACCCTGTCATTTCATCCTACAGCTTCGCTTTGGCACTCATTAATTCAACTCATGCTAAAATTATATTCCGATGATTTGAATATAATTTGTCAGTTGTGGGGCTAATTTTTATAATAGATTTGTAGAGCAAATATCAGCAAGCACATTTTCAGTCACAGACATATTGACTCAGGATCAAATTTTTTTTTTTTTTGTTTTTTTTTGAGACAGGGTTTCTCTAGTTTTGGAGCCTGTCCTGGAACTAGCTCTTTTAGACCAGGCTGGTCTCGAACTCAGGATCAAAATTTTAAGTTTTAAAATAACACCTATTCCCATGTTTCCCATCTCAGTAACGTCAGTCTATGTGTCTTCCCGTTAATGTTCCTCTTGAATGAAGCTATGGAAGCTAGTCAGGATGAACTTTGCACATGTAAACTCCTTGAACGTAAAGCAGAGGACTTCTGTTGAAACTTACTTTTTCACAATTACTGTACCCCGTCTTTCTCTGTTAGTAGACACATCTTTTCATCTATTTTATATGGAAAAACTCAAGTACTATTGATCAAGTAGGGAAAGAAGTACTTATAAGTAGCACACTTCTTAAACTCATAAACTACTTATATTTGAAATATGTTATTATATTTCATATGTTTTTGCATGTCATGTATCAAGTATAAAACAGTATATTATAAATTTGAAACACACATACACAGTTTGTCTAATCCCTGTTTCTCAAACTGTCTATTAGTATAGCCTAAATATTCTCTTCTCCAATTTTTTCATACTAAAAAGAATACTTAAACTTAGATGAATATAATTAATAAATTAAAATTTAAATTAATTATTTGTAAATAATAATCAGTAGCTACTGACAAATTATGTTATGTATTGCCTATGTTAATGGTTGAAGCTCTCTTGCAGTTTTGGTGACTTGGATAATAATTAAGTTTTTACGTATTTTTATTTGTACTCATGTGTCATTTATTAGTGATAGGAAATTATCTAAAACAAAAGATTCTAGTCTATTTTCTTGTACTAACATTGCAATTAACAATGTTAGGCTATTAAATCTGTATCAAAGGGTAGACGCTATAGAATTTGATAGACTGCCTTCACAGCACAAACACTGAACAATATAGACAAACTCAATAGAACAGTAGAACAAGAAGCAATCAAAACAATAAGCAATGTAGACCTCTGCAGCTTGAGAGAAAAGAAACAACATGGACAACTCTAGTATTTATTGCAAGTTTTCATCAGAAAAAGAAAATCAGGGATAATGGAAAGATGTTTGAACTGCAGCAGAAAAAGAAGTCCTAAGTTATGGAGACAAAAGGAAGGGCAACAGAAATATAGGTAGACGAGCACTGGAGGTAAATCCTTTATGGAGAAAACAGCAAAGCATTCACAGGTTGATACGCATATTCCTTGAGAATTTTCTAAATATTATTATGAATATATATTTTGCCTAATGTCCATTAGAAATTAATAATTACAGATAATACAAATGATAGATTCTCTTAATAACAAACAATTATTAAGAAACCCCAAAACACAACGCATTTCCGAAACACAGAATTAACAGAAATACAAAATCTACTCAGGCATATTATAGATACCTCAATAACTATGGAGTGATCGTTAGCTATTTGCAGATAAGTCATTTCAAAATATTAACCATAAAACTAGTGTTGTGCGCCAGCAGGACCATCCTACTGCACAGCACAAACTCCCACCAAACTTCACTAGCAGTAAAAGTTCTCTGCCAAAACTAATTTAAAACATTTGCAAACAGTTTAAATATTCTGCAAGTAATATGCCCTGTCACCGCGCAATGAAAACACCAGGTGTGAAATGAGCTTGACAAAATAAGGTGGATACAAGTTTAAGAGATTCAGAATAAAGGATGAGAAAGACATCCATTGCCAGTTGACATTCTCAGAAGGCACGGCTGAAAGACGCTCTTAACATGAACAATTGATAGCACGGTATCAGAAAGCCATGGAGAGGCGAGCTAGCGAGTGAATTGGGTAGCTAAATATATAGTTGACTTGAATGTTTCAAAACTGAATTTAAAATAAAAATAACACAGTATATAATGTATAAGACCGTATAATTCTAAGCCTATGGCAAACAGACTGAAAAGATGAAAAAAATTGAAATCATTTCTGATGTCACATGGTCCATATTGAACTTCCATCTTACTATCCTGAGCCCACCCCCTTTCCTTCCTTCCTAGATTCATCTTACTCTTCGGTTTTTCCAACGTGGTTCCTTCCATCAGTCAAGAAATCTCCAATCCCACTCTTGTTCTTCAGGTAGGGTCTGAACATCTTATTATATTTTTGATATAGCTTTCCTTTTCAAATCATTGTCACAGTGTGAGTAAATATTTCAATGCACTAAAATACCTTACATTATCCCTGGAATCAAATATAACGTATAAAGAGAAAGAACATATGTGTTCCACTGATCACTGTCAGCTCTTACAGCGGTCCTTCATGCATAGCAGGTAGTCAAATGCTTTAATAGATGATGAAAATTTAATTTAGAAACAGAAATAATTTTGCATTGCTCACGCCTCGCTTGTTATAAGTGATAAATGTGGGAGGTTGCCACCGAATCTATACTTGTAAATATTTGCCAGCGTTTAACTGACATCTCCCTGTTGCTTTTTTAAAACCGCGAGTGCATTACTGCTGAGTTCAGGATATAGATCAATTTTAAATTCCCAAATGAGGCAAGCATCCAATACAGGATTAGTCCAACTGGTAAAATTCTGATGTGTTTGTTTATCTTCTTAATACCTTTAAACATACAGTGTGAAGGTCTGTTGATTGTATTGATTACAGCACATCCTGTGGAGTTCTGTGTTGCGCTCTTTCAAATAATAGGCTCACCTTGAAAATGTAAAGGTCAAAACATGGGAAAGGTTAAAACTTCCTGATTGACAAGCATTTATTTCTTTCGTGGGATTAAGGTTCCTCTAAGTCATTGTCACTGATTTTCTTCTGCCAGAAGCTATAAACCTTGTCCAACAGCCACAGCAATTGGATGAAAATATAGAATAGAAATAAATCAAATCAAACCGTAAGAGAATCACCAAGGTGATAAGACTCCTTCTGATAGAATTTTGCATTGTGCTTGTATTTGTCTTGAGTTTTCCCTTAAGATTTTGACAATTTCTAATGTTCAAAATGAAGTTATTAGAAATAGTTTTTAAAATTTGTTTTGCATCAATATAGAGTCATATGAGAAAAAGTCTCTTAAGCATTGATTGTGCAAGGTTTATTGTATTTTTTTTTTTCTGAAGGGCTTCTGGAAACTGATGGGGACATATCTTTCAAAATCATCTGAAAAGTTCATTGCTGATCCACTACGCTAAAGTTTCAGGTTTGGAAGGTGCGAAATTTTACAGCTCTTATAGTATTATCCTTCTAATCATCAATATTATAGTAAAACAGCTCATAATCTGTTGAAAGTCCAGATGGAGGAACAATTTTTAAAAAATTAATATAACTTCCAGATATAATTCCACTAGGTTTTGTTTCAGGAAATCTAACTGGGAAAATTATTTTATGTGAAGGAGAAGAATTGAAAAAAATATATCAATAGTTAAAATAAAAGCCAGCAGTCAAGGAGAGACACAGGCGAGTTTCAATCGTGTGTTCATGCAAAACAGCAGCCCCAATTGTTTGCCTCAGTCACCGAGCTTATTTTTCTGATTTAACATAAAGGGATACCCATTCTAATTATCACTCTGCACAGAGCAATGAATTCATGTGTTGGGCTTCAGTGCAGAGAGCAGACAGAACTGTAGCTCATTTTCAAAATGAATTCCACATCTGCATTAACATGATGGCTGTCATTATGAGCAACATGCGCTTATATAGCTAAGTAGGAAGTGAGACTAGAAAGAGCCTGGTAACATCTTAGTGCCTTGATGTATCCCAAAAGAGCCCATCCCAATGGTTATTTCAAACATGAGTTGACACCTTGAAAACAAATATTTTCAAAAGGTCACCAATTCAGTATGATTATTTAAATTGAATTAGAAATTGAAATAAACCAGACGGTGGTGGCACATGCCTTTAATCCCAGCACTCTGGAGGCAGAGGCCGGCAGACCTCTGTGAGTTCAAACCCAGCCTGGTCTACAAGAGCTAGTTCCAGGACAAGTCCCAAAGCTACAGAGAAACCCTGTGTCAAGAAAGAAGGAAAGAAAGAAAGAAAGAAAGAAAGAAAGAAAGAAAGAAAGAAAGAAAGAAAGAAAGAGGGAGGGAGGGGGATAAAAAGAAAGAAACAAATTGAAATAAATTAATTTGAACTTAAGTCAAAAATTATCTTTAAGATAAAAGCATTTAAGGAACCTGAAAATTGAAAGCAATCAAAGAATTCCTTCACTATATTCATAAATGGAGTTTGGCAGAACAATCTTTCTTAATCTTTCAAAATTATGAAAATGTTATTCTTTAAGAGGAATGATCTGTAGTACATTAAGGTACCAACTTCTGCACAGTTACTTACTAACATTTGAAGATAACATCTTAAGGAAATATGTAGAAAATAATCCGTCTGACCTGGCACGCCTCGTGTCCATTTCTGCCTCATCCTTTCATTACTACACTGAGTATTCCCTTGTTGATCAATTTCTCTTTCATTTATTTGCTCATTCATTCAATCATTCATATTTACATAGGATATTTCTTTCTGGATGGCTCACAGTAGCCTGGATAGGTATTTAAACTAAATTTTATATTTGAATTTTATAAAAGTTATACAAGGATGTATATTTTAGATCAAGAGAGATACCCATATTGATTTACGAATTTACCCCTCATGTTATAGATATGCAATCATCCCCAAAGTTTAAGAACCTGGGGTCTCAAATTTCCAGATAACGACTTAACTTTCGTCAATGCATTTCTTTGTCAATAGGCCACAAGAAAATGTTTAGAGCACATCATTAAAAGAAGATATTCTATTTCAAAGTCTGTTGCTGTGTGGAAGTACACAGCTTGCACATCATGATTACCTGGATCTCAGCTTAGACATTAGCTTCACCATTTAACACCTGGAATATCACAGAAAAGTTCTGTAATTTCTTTAGCACAAGTTTCTAAATGGACAGATCACAAAAGCACTTCCGTCGCCGCTCTGCTCTGAAACTTTGCGCAGTTTTCCAATGCATAAGCAGAATCGAGGAAGCTTTTAATGTTGGAACTGTTATTCTTTGTGGAGTTGATTATGATAAAGATAGGGGAATTTCTATTTCTCGCTGTAAATTTTAATATATAGGTGAATAAGTATCTGACAAGTTCCAATGCTGAGCGTCTTGTATTAATATGTTTCTTGGGTTTATTAGTAAATATATTTTACTATAATTTATAAAGTACTCATTATCTATGTATTAATTATAAAAAGCAGATTGGTAGATTTATTAAATTATATAATGAAAACTACCCCAACTCCTAATGTAAGAACAAGAAATAAAAAGGCAGTTACTTGTTACAGATATGGAGAGGGGAGAGAGAAAGTTTTAGTTAACAAATATAATTTAGATCTGTGCATACATTATCTAACAATATGAATTTAAAGAATGTTCAGATTTGATTCATTCACTCTCAGTACTAAGAACTGCACAAGTATTTTTATTTATAATAAGTTACAGTTTGAACAAAAAGTCTTTAACCAATGATTATCACAAATCTATCCTTAAAGAACCATTTAGAAACTGATACAAAATTATACAAAAGAAACATTTTTAAATTATGTTGTCTGTATTAAAATTTAAGTTTGCATTTTAGGGGATGAAATTTTTAAAATTTTTTTTATTGAAAATAGATTTTTTTCATGCAATTTATTTGGGTCACAGATTCCTTTGGCGTACCATGTCCATCTGCTCTCTATGCACCACCATACACTTTGTGAACCGGCCAAAGGGCTGGAGATTGAAACACACAAAGACTCACAGACAGAGATACAGATCATCCTTGAAGCCAAAATGCTTCAAGAATGCCCCTTTATTGTGTCCAGGAATAGCTTATGTAGGGATAGCCATGCCCCAGCCAAACACACCAGAAACTATTTCCCTGCCATCAGGAACTCCTGAAGGTCTCATGCTCAAAGCAGCTGTAGGAACTCAAATCTGGGGAAAACAATTTGTTTACCAGAAATTCAGGTTCTGGGGACTCACAACTCCCAAAAGATTCCCTTCCCCAATTCCTCTCCATTTCCTCATTTACCCAAGTAAAATGCTTTCTTTTTCTCTCTCATTATAAAAGTATGTAAAAAAATAAAAATTAAAATGAAAGCCAGAATAGGAACTGTTGAAGACTGTGAGAGTTTCAGGAGGTGGCAGCTAGTGCTCAGAAATTAACCTACCAGTGGGATGATTCTCTGATAGAGGAGAATCCCTTCCAGGCAAGGCCAATGAGACCACTGACTCTGGAAACTTTTGCTCCTGTCTGTAATTTCAGATGTGCAAAAGCAGCCATGGTATTTCCCTAGTACCTACACTGTGGCATATATTCTCATGTGATGTGTATATGTTGTAATCTTGATGTGGGATATTCTCCTCTATATGCTGTGAATACCGTTGGCTAATAAAGAATCTGTTTCAGCCAGCGACTTAGCAGAGCAGAGCTAGGCATGAAAACTAAACTGACTGCTGGGATAAAGAAGGCAGAGCAAGGAGAAGCCATGTAGCCACCAGAGGAGTCAAGATCTGAGCTGCTTGTCAGAACCTTGCCGGTAGGCCAACCACCTTGTGGTAAAATATAAAATAATAGAAATGGGTTAATTTAATATGAAAGAGCTTGCTAGGAACACACTAGATTCATTGGCCAAACAGTGTTTCAAATAATATAGTTTCTGTGCGATTATTTCGGGAGTTTGGGTGGCCGGGGAATGAACAAACAGCCTCCTACAACATAAACTCATGATTTGCATCTCAATTTTATGGGCACATATGTTTATGAATTGTCAGGAAGATTACTTCTCTTTAATCTGCATAATTTTAATATATAGAAAATATACACATATATGATTCATAACTAGATCTATTTTCCCACAAGGACTGTAAGACACTAAAAAGCCTGCTTTTCTCTATTTACGGATACTACATACAATTAGTTCATATTCACCTCAAAGTGAGTTCAAACTAGACTAAATATTACTGTAAATAGGTCATAATTTTAGAACTTTGCGGTTATGCACGATATCAAAGCCACAGATGTCTAACCAACATCATAAATACAAAGCAACCTAAAAAATCAGGCCAATATTTTGCTTGCCATGTATGGCTCGTAAGATCGGACTCTGTGCAGCTTGTCTCATCCAGGCACTGTGACCCCAACTTCTGGTCACAGTCTTACACCTAGAACCTTGAAGCCCTGCAATGCCATGGCAAATGGCTCGACTCCTTCTCATTTACCCAAAGAATGTGCTATGACTAATGAGATGTAAGTCTTGTAACTCTTTTTCTTATTGCTCAAGATACTGTAAAAAAAAATTAAGCTAGGTAAACATAGGAGCAGAGTGAAGTGGAACAGAGAATTGAAACAAAAATTAGAACTAAAAATTTAGAATTACAGAATTGGAACAAAGAATTAGAGCTAAAAATTATAGATAATTTGGACAAGAGACTAGAATTAAAGAAAAATAAAATAAGATGACTTTCGGATCATGTGTGAATTTATTATAAATAGCTCTCAATCCTCACTCTTAAGAAGTCTTTTCTGAGTTACCCTGGGTAGTAGTTTGGGATGTGTACTTCCAGAGCACTAAAAGGACCAAACAAATAAACAGAAAAAAGAATAAAGAAAAGGCACAAGAAACTTACACAGATAGAAAGATACATATTTCCACACACAGGAAAGCAACAAAAATACAAATCAGAAAGCATATTATATAATCAAAAGACCTATAAGGTTAAAAAAAAAGTTCAGACAAAGCATTATGAGACAAAAACTCCTCCAAAAATCTCCTTGAGTTCATTTTGTATTGATCATTTACAACTGGGTATGGGACCTAACTTTAAAGAAGCTTAGTATCTAGTGGGGCTTCTTTGGAGAAAACTAATTTTCCCCCATAAGCGGTTATTTGGAGATAGATTTTGCATTAAAGATTGGTGCTTGTGCCCACTTCCACTCCCAGCTATGTCATAGCTCTGTGTAGACTCTGTGCATGCTGCTACTATCTCTGTGAGTTGATACATGTCTTATTCTTGTTGTGTCTAAACGGCCTTGTTTTATTGGTGTCTTTCAACCAATTAGCTCTTATACTCTTTCTGCCTCTTCTTTTGCAGAGTTCCCTGAGCCCTCAAGGGGAAGAAATTGATTAAGATATCTCATTTGGAGCTGAGTTTTCCATGGTCTCTCAATTTCTATACACTGTCAGGTTGTGGGTCTCTTTGTTCCCAACTGCTGCAGAATGAAGCTTCTCTTATGATGGTTGAGCAAGTCACTGATATATGAATATAGCAGAATATCCTTAGGAGTTGCTTTATTGCTATGCTTTTTTGGCAATACAGTAGTATTTGGTTTTACCCTAGAACCCTTAGGTTCTTGGCTACCCAGACAATATTGGGTATGGCTTCCATCTCATAGAGTGGACTTTAAATACATCATATATTAGTTGTTTGTTCCAAAAACTTTGTGCCGTTAATGTACTAGCGTATCTCTCAAGCAGGTCACCATTGTAGTTCCAAGGGTTTGTTTTTGGGTTGGTCTTTAACTTTCTCTCCTGGCAGCATGCAAACTACCTTTCAGTACTACTAACACTACTCAGTAGTAGTAAAGCCAATAGGTAGGAGCTGACTCTACTTTTTCATGTCGAATGAGTTATTTGGTGGTGTCTTCAGCAGTAGGTTCTTACCAGTATTTGTGGAAAGCCAAATATAGCCATGACAATATCCTGAGTTGCTTTGAGGTTTCCAAGTTCAGCTTTGGCCAATGAGACAATTCTATATAACCCATTCTGGAAGAGGAGGTTTTATTTGGTAGCAAGAGAAATCTAGTTGGGGACATTTCTCTTTTGTTACTTGCTGATTCTATTTATATTTTAAAAATATATTTATATATTTTCAAAAGCTTCTCTTATCACCGGTTTCCATATAACCCTCAAGTGACCTCCTCATCTACCCTCATTTTCTCCTCTCTCCTGTTCTAGTTCTTCTGTCAATCCATTTCCTTATATTCTGTTTCCCTGTTGACCGAGGTTTCTGTCCCATCTGGTCCTACAGTCATTCAGTCCGAAAGAAACACATAAGGGTCTACATTAATTATAAAACTGATTGGCCCATTATCTAAGACTTCTTATTAACTCTTATAACTTATATTAGCCTATTATTCTTGTCTATTAGCCACATGGCTTGGTATCTTATTCAGAGAGGCAGTCACAACTTGCTTCCTCTGGACCATGACTACAGAATGAATTCACGAAATAGAAATGTCATTTACAAGAAAAGAAACACGTGCAGTATGATTTTTAAGAGAAAAACTGTAATGCGGCTATATAAAGCACAAAATCTATTTCTAAAGATGACTAAATAATACTGTGTAGAACTAGAGAATCATATTCATCAGTATTTATATGTAGACTATAATGACTTAGTGATCTGTAGGCTTGAGAAGATTCAAAGGACCTACAAACAACTCATAGAATCCTCATCCCTCATTGCCTCTCCCCCTTGGTTTGCTTCCCTTGTTTCACCAACCCTTCTTCCAATCCATTTGTTCTAAAAGTATTTTTGAATGCTTCCTGGATAGACTACGACTTTGAAGTCAAATAAGTGCTGCTATTGATACAAAATTACAGGTAAAATTTTGAAAATAATCATAGAGAAAAATGGAGAGCTCTATTGACCCTTCAGAAATCTCAGTTGTATCGTCTTAGCTATAACTATGTGACTCGGGGTATAAAATCTTTACGCCATTTGAAACCCTAAGAGAGGAGAGTTAATCCCCTTAGGAAGATTGAGGACAAAGTCTTCCCTCTGCAAGGCAGCTGTTAATTCGAAGGTTTGTTTCACTATAGTGTCTCAGCTACAAACAGAGATATGCTCTGAAGAAAAGGGTGCACTTCGGTACTGTCAATCCATTCTTGCAAAACTGTCAAAATAAGGGCAATGGATGTGACTTTCATGTGAGATTGTTGTGAATTTGACATTTTGATGTAAAATTATTTTCGCTGACATTTCCAAGGGAACACTAGCAGATACTTGGGGGTGGGGATTGCAATTTTGATTATGTGGATGTATTCTGTGATGTGACTGAGTCAAAAATGGTACTTGCTTTTAAGTTAAATAAAAAAAATACAAAGCATTTAAACTTCCCCCAATTGTTGCTTTATACTGTCTAAAATAATTGTTTCTTGCTAAGAATTTTGCCTAAAATATTCCTTCTTTTAAAACTTGTATGATAATGTACTTCACATCTTTGGCTTTCGTTGAGAATTTTTTTCATATGGGAAGTAATTATAGTATTTTTACAAGGGTCTTGACTTAGAAAATGATCAATGAAACATGATTTTAAAGACAATGATGAAAATATATAGAATTCATAATACATAAATCATAAATGTTATACATTATTTAGGTATCATGTTTACCTGTCATATGTTTGTGCGTGTGTGTTGCGGGTATGTGTGATTTTTCGAAAGAAACTCAAAATAAATTTATAGACTTCATAAATTTTAATTTAGTTTTGGACAATTAAAAAATGAAGGAGGAAAACTGAAACATAGTGAAAAGGGATTTCTAATCGGGGTGACATCAATAATGTACTGAATTTGTAGTTGTTTATGATATTTTTTATTATTTATCATACTGCATAAGCAATGTTATATGCTAAGGGACAAAGATTAATAATGCATGGTCTTCATCCTCAAGGAATATCTAATGGGATTTTATGTCTTCTGAATGTGCAGTTGCTACCGTGGCAGTTTTCTTCTCTGCTCACTTTATTCAACACTCAGCACAAATTGGAGGGTGATCCTAAGTAGTGGCAAGCTAAGCACTTTCAACTCTAAAGAGCTGGAGCTTGGGGGACTTCTTCACCTCAAAATGGACTCATACTTGTCTAAAAACAATATTCTCGCTGAATTATTTTTTACTTTTTTATTCGTATTTTATTTTATGCAGTGTGTGTATGCATGTTAATGTGTGTTTGTTTTTTGTGTATTCATGTGTGTGTGCAAAAAAAAGAAACAGGTATCACTTGATCGTTCTTTCATTGAGGCAGATTCACGGTTTGAATTTGTTGCTGTTGTTTTACTGGTTAGTTTGGAAAACAACAGGCCCCTGTGATCCTGCTATCTTTGCCTCCCTTGGAACTAAGATGATAGGCATTCCTAGGAGCATCTTATTTTTCACATGGCCCATGGGATTCGAACTAAAATTCTTAGCATTTCAGGCCAAGCGCTTTTGCCTGTAGAACAATCTCTCTAGCTTCCACACTGATATTAAGTGGTGCATTAATGTAAATGACAAACCTGCAGGTACCCAAATAAATAAATAAATAAATCTGAATTCAGCAGGAAAGAATATGCTTTACCCACAGGGAAAATGTGGCAGTTGTGATGTGTTATTATTTTCTACAATTTTACCATGTATTTTAACAAACTCCTAGAGCTATTTGAATACCAAGCATGCCAAACATTTAGACTTTTTAATATCTTATCAACACTTAGCTCTTGGCAGTGTATTCATTATGTCATTGAAGTGTTAAAATGAAGTGAAACATTTTTGTTTCTTTTACTTTCTTCCCTTTATGCTTTTTGATCTGATTCTGCCAAGCCCTCTATTTCGCAGATGACAAAACGGTGACTAATCAAGTCCGGCCAAAAATAAAATAAAATAAAATAAAAAAAGTCATTCATTTCAAAACAGGACTGATGTACTGCTGGTCAAATACCTTTGTCCTTGTATGCATGTAGGCACAAATACCTACATAACCAGCACACACCTATATATGTGTAGTTTGTGTGTTTTATTCAACATTTACATAAAGCAAAAAATAATCAAAATATGGCCAAAACTGTACATGCAATAAAAAATTGAACTCAATTGATAGAGCTTCAGGAGTCAAGATTTTAAGAACAACGAGTTCCACATTTAAGAAGGCATTGTGCTTCCTTAACTTCTGCTTCGTTGTTTAATCCTCATTTATATATTGAATGTTCATAATAATGTTCTTCATTTTAAACCTGAAAACAATGAATGACACATATTAAACAACTTATTCAACATAGCCTAGTATTAAATCAGTGAAATATTGCCTTCCAGATTGTACTACTGTCTCTTCATCTAAACCACACTGATGACTATACCTCTTTAACTCATGCTAGCCACCTTAGTCTCGAAATTTCGTTTGGAGATACGTGCATAGAACAATTACTGCGAGCACTTAATTTTGTCATAACTATGTATGCTATGATTCTACTGCAAGTTAAGCAGCTTAACAAATGCAAGACAAAGACTTGCTTACAGTGGGAGTCTCAGGTTCACACAGGCTGACGAAGAGTACACATTTTCTGTATTCATGCTCCCTAGTTGCCACAGTAGGAAGACAAACATTATGGGGAATTGTCAGTAATGTTCTCATAATCCAGTGTGACAAATGCCATGTTCTATGTTTATCCATGTGATTAGTTTTTGATGCTCGATTTATATGCAAGTGGGATGAAAACTATTGTCCTCTTTATGAAGGGAAGTTAAAAACTAAAAACAACTTTGTTTTAGAAAAGACCAGTTATGTCTGTCAGAATATCCTTCCAAAGGGTTGTGAAGCCCAAGGAAGAAAATTAACAAGAGACTTCAGCAAGGTCAGAGAAAGAAAACTTCATGAAGTAGAGACAAGATGTGGGAAGATTTTGATTGATGTGATGAGGGCCAGTATGAGAAGTAATACAAATTGTGCACAATCTGAGATTGCTTCCCCCAAGGCAGAAAGCAATCTAGCCACCTTCTGCTGCAGAGTAAATGGAAAATAACGAAGTAATTTACCATTGCTAAGAATAAACAAAGAAATCTCGAAGATTGAAAGATATTTAAAAATAACCATTGGGTCACATAGCACTTTATAATGGCTCATGGGTTTTCTAATTGTTTCTCACAGCGCCAGGGAGAATCAGAGGAGTACAAGGAAAGGAAAAACAAAGGCAGCAGCTGAAGTCAGCAGTGACAGACGCCCCACTGAGTGCTGAAAGCTCCATTATCTTCTGTCATAGGAAGTCTTCAATCAAAGGAAATAGTGCTAGAAAAACAGGAGATGGAGAAAAAAATAAAGCATATGCAAATTGCCCAAATTATAGTACAAACTCCTACGGAAGACACAGTAAAAGAATAATAGAAAAGAGCAGGCATGTTTCCTCTTGGTTATTGCTTAAATCCCAGCAAAAATTATATGTATTTACTCTCTGACAAAAGATAGAAGAGGATCTCTGAATAATCAAAATGTCTTTTCTGTTTATTTGTCAGTTATGATGGAGCTCACAGAATCGTAAGCAGTTTACAGTATCAGTCTGCTCTCTACTTGAACCTCCCCTGGGTGAACCAGAAAAGACACGGTACTTTCGTACACTTTAGGATAACATTTAGAGAAGTGTATGCTAACCTAAGCATATAGCTGTTATAGTTGTGTATGGGATAGCAGCTGTGTTTCAACAGGAACGATAAGAAGACAATTTTTTTCTTACTTTGCTCTTGATGATGCATTTTGCCTGAAAAAAATCAGTGTGTGTGTGTGTGTGTGTTGTGTGTGTGTGTGTTGTGTGTGTGTTAGGCTGATTTCTCTTATTCATGATACTAAAGAAAACACCCATTTTGACTTTAAAAATTGGGCCAATGAACAACAGTCAAATTTAATCAAAATACTCTTACAATGTGATTAGAACACAAAATCATTTCTTAAGACTTTATGTATTTTAAACGTAAACGTTATTTGGTCTTTGAATCATGGAAAAAACCAAGACCTCAGGGCTATTAAGCTGATATCGCTGCCTTCTGTTAACTCTTTTGAGATGCAGAATCAGCACATAGAGAACACTGATAACTGTTGTAAATGGTGCCAGTTCCTACAATGAAGGATTCCCCTTCCCTCAGCAAGAGTAGGCCTGTCAGCAACATAGACTATGGAAGGACTCACAGAGTGCTACAACTCCCTGATAATTATTGACTACTGATGGATTCTTGGTGAGGAGCAGTTATTGTCTTCTGCTGTGTATAATCTGAGGAAACCCATAGGCTACTCAGGATATCCCTAATGCATTGTTATACAGATGATCCTGGTTAAATCAGTGGATCTCACAGACAGAGAAAAAAAGTGAAGGCATGGATGTGGGAGAAGGTTTTAAAGCCATAACATATATACACAGAGGGCCTGATGTAGACCCCTACCGGCCCCAGGCTTGAAGTTTCCATTTCTGTGAGCTCATATATAGTTTGCTTAGTTGATTATGGGGACCTTGTTTTCCATGTGTCCCTCATCCTCTCTGATACCTTCAATCTTTCAACCCCTTCTCATGGGATTACCTGAGCACCAAGGTAAAGGATCCAGTGGAGATGTCCAGTTTAGGCCCACTCTCTATATAATGTCTGTCTACAGGCCTCTGTATCTGCTTCTATCTGTTGTCAGAGAAGCCTCTCTGATGATGACTGCACAAGCTACCAATCTATGAGTGGAACAAAATACTATTAGGAATCATTTCGTTGATTTTTTTTTTTTGTCTTTTTAAGGCCGGTTGTGTTAGATTTTTCCTTACATCTCTGGTCTACCCAGTCTCCAGTCACTGGTCACCAAGGAAGTTTTGGGCCTGGACTCCTTCTATGGAGTGGCTCTCAAGTTAGTCAGACACTGGTTGGCCATGTCCACAGTTGTTTGCCTCCACTGTCACAATACATTTTACAGGCAGGACAGCTGGTTGGCCAAAGAGTTTTGTGGCCAGGTTGGGGTCTGAGTTTCTTTTTGAGTAGCCTGTAAAGTACCTTCCTGCACTAGAGACTGGGATGTAGGGGTGAGGGTTCCATACAGATACCAGTTCAACCTCTGTAAGTTCAGTGACATATACTGTATAGGTACAGTCCTCAGCAATGGGGCCCCAGTGTCAATTTGCAGAGAGCAACCCCTTGTCTTAGTATCAATTTGGGTTGTTTGGAGATCTCCACGGAGCCCCATCGGCCACCAACTCAAGTGAATACAAACCAGTCCTACCATTGGAAGACTTGCCTGTCTCTAAAAGATGGCCAACTGAGACGTCTTTCTTTTTTCCGTCCTTCCTTCCTTCCTTCTTTCCTTCCTTCCTTCCTTCCTTCCTTCCTTCCTTCCTTCCTTCCTTCCTTCCTTCCTTCATTTTTTCCTTCCTTTCCATCTGTCTTGGTCCATTTTTTTTATTCAGTAGACAGCTGTTAAGTTTCCATAAGTTTGTAAACTTTGTTGTTGTTGATACCCAACGTTAATCTGTGGCAGTCTGATAGGATGCACGGAGTTATTTCAATTTTCTTATGTATGTTGAGTTAGAAAAAAGCCTGAGCTATTAGTCAGGCTTTCGTGATTAATAGTATGTCTCTGTGTGGTTATTTGGGAGCTGACTGGTGGTACAGAGAAATACTCTTACACATGGCAATGCTTATTTGATTTATTTAAACCACAATTATATGACACTCCAGGAAAATTGGTGTATTGTTAACATCTCATCTCTTCAATACCAAATTCATAACCATTTTTCTATGGCATGATGGTCCTTTTAAACCAACAAGAAGCACTACACACTTTCCTCCTGATATGAAAACCCCAAAGCTTTCTTTTAGTTGTTATCTTAGTCGCTCTAAGGAATATTATTGCCTGCTGTAGTTCAAGTGAAGAGAAACTCAATGTTATATTTTTGTCTAGGATATTTTCCAAAACAAAAGTAAATAAGAAATATGTGATACTTTTATTTGATTCTGTATGCTCCTTCTTCATTTTTTTCTCTTTCTGTTTTCTTCTGAAACAGAAAAAATTTAACTCAAACAAAATTTTGATAACCTAATTAGCAGACTCATCTAGATTTTTCGAGTATACCATCTATGGTAGGAGTGGAAATTTTCTTTGGTAAAGTGCATTTGCAGTTGATTAGATGCACAATTAAGAAGCAAGCTAATGTTGGAATGCAAATGTGATTAACTTGTTTTGGAAACATTTCATTTAGGTGGACAAGGTAATTTTTTTTATTGCCTGATTAAAAATCACAAGTCCTAACCAAGACGCTTTTCTCAAATGAAGTGAAGACATATTTGTTAACAAGTGAAAAATCTATTTAATCACTTCTTCAAATCATAGACCAATAGCTGCAATTATATGGCATTTTTTTTTAGATTGAACTTTCTTTTCTTGCCTAATCAAGTATCCTTCTGGAGTGTATTCTCAAAGCCACAGCCATGTCCAATTCTACACGTGACTGGTCATTGAAACCCCTTAGTAATTAAGTCCATAATGTATGTGTCTCAATTTTCCAACTTGGAGAGATTATTCTCTTATCGCTCTGATGTCTCAGTCTGTCACCTTGCTCAGGAAATACCCTTTTCTTCATCTTCTCGAGAGTTGAATGTTAGACAGGAACACAAAATGTACGGGGAAAAATATCAACTTACCAGTAAAAACAACATTGGATAGTGAAGTTCACATTTCAGTCAAATGAGACTGGTTTGTGAATCCAAGAATTTGACACAGCTACAGAACTACACAAGGAAGTACTGGGACAAGGCTGTGATGAAGGAGCTCTATCCAAGAGGACCCCTGAGGGAAGATCAAGGGAGAACACCTACTGGGAGAGAAATGTAGAGAAACAGACTCAAGTGAAATGCTCTTTTTAATGTATCAATTGGATAAACTCTAAAATACCTGGTGAGACAATGTAAAGAGATAGAAATGGGCCACCGCCACAGGGGAGGAAGCATCAGGAATGGGGAAGAAATAGTCTCACTATCAACCCTTCTTGATGCTATTTCCTCTTAATAATGTCTTCCACAAATCTTGTGGCCATGATACCAAATCCAACATGCTGCCCTTCATAAGCTTTTCCCAAATCCGATAATCCAATAACACAACGTCTATATCTCTCTATTATCTAAAAGTCTTCACGTCTTTTATGTAGTGTATTATTTCTTTATTGAAGTCACATTCAACTTACCTTGCATTGCCGGTTCAGTGTTTGTCATTTCCTCAACGTGCTCCCTGTGTGAATCTGAATTGTTCACTCTTCTCCAAACCACACATTTCGTCATCTCTAAGGGATGTCCCCTTAGAAACACACAGCCTTTGACGTGTCACCTCTAGACTGCGTCTCTAATCACCCAGAAAGGGATCAAATTCTGTCCTACTCACTGAAGTTTTTATGATGTTGATGACAAAAAGGCAATTTTTATACATATCCCTTTAATGGTAACTCTGTATTTGCCTTCTCATGGCTCCATTCATTTATACTAACGTCTACCACTGCACTGGGAAAGTAAGCTGGGAAATCAATGTCAAATGACTCTTGGGAAAAAGGACGGAGTAAATCCCAACTCCAGTCACACTTTATACTGTCCCTCAGAGTTATACACTGGCACAGTGGAATTGACTTTTGAAAGGGTTTCACCTAAGAAGTTCTAGGCAAGCAAATGCAAAGAAAGTATAAGAGAGCTCAAATTTAGGAAAACTAGTTCCTAGATTCTATGGCAATAGAACAATCAGGATTTTTTTTTAAGTTTTTCGCCTTGCTAAATGGATGCTGCATTTAGGTATTTCAAAGATTTTAGTGTTGTGTGCTTTCATAAAAATTAGATTTTGATTTATTCTAATATGATATAGAATACATTTTATAAGATTTCTTTATATAAATCCTACATAGTGGGCATTTGCAAAACAGAAAAATTATATTGTCTTCAAAGTATCACACAGATTAGATGTACAAAATATTTTAAGAAGAAAATGGTGGTGTCTTGATTTTTCATAGTACATAATATTTCTGAAAAGGAGACTAAAATCTTTCTCTTTTTATTTCAAATAACGTAGAATTAGTAGGATATTTTACCTATTTAGTATGGAGCGACTAATAAATTTTGTCTTTGATTTTTTTGGAAGTAGAATCTTTGTATCATATGCACGAGAAGATTATTCTAACCATTCCTAAAATATTCTAAAACTGGGACTTAACTATTCTGAAGGGGAAAAATACGTTTCACTAGGCCTATGTATACAGAAGGCTCTGTTGATAGGTTTGAGTAACAAGTCCCTGAATCTGGAAAGAACGGAAGGAACTGAAATTCTGTTAACAGCTCTAGCAGGCTTGCACGCCGGAATCTGTAGCCAATCCATATCCACTTCATAAGAGATTAACATTTGCAGGGACTCAGCTATATTTTGAAATATGTTGAATCCACTGTAGTTTGATCAATAAGAGTGGGAGACGGAGATTGTGTTTTGGGCTCTTACCAGTCATCCCCCGGGGAATACGTCATACAGTGATAAGGGTATTTGTCAGATCTTTATAAATGTGCTGTTTATGTTGTTTATCTGAACAGGGAGCATTTGTGGACCTGCTTGGCAACGAGAACTGTCGCTTGAATCATTGATTTGGTTCCTCTTTTTATTGGCCATCTAAATCCCAGTACTGGAAAAACACGATTAGGCATACCACAAAAAATTGTTTGAAACAACAAGTTAATTACAAATCCTCGTGGGAAAGGCAGCAGCACCTGGAACCTGCTTGCGTTTGTGTGTGCTTCTGACTAGAAAATGGACGCAGCAGCATCTCAGCCTCACAAAGAGATGCAGCACCTCAGGGAAAATTAGGAAAGACCTGGCTCTCCACCAGTATATTTATGGGATTTCCTACAGAGCACACAAAAATGATTGCTATCCTGCTGAAAGAGAAAGTACTGAGAAGGAACTGCCTGACCACAGGGAGAGGTGCATTAGGTCTCTTGGTAGTGAGCATTGGGAAATAGATCAGGGCGCAGGAGACAGGGTGTACCCTACGATGCATGCTAGCCCTGCTGGGCAGTTTTCAGGAATGCTTTTTAGTGCTGATTAAAGAAAGAGAATCTCCTAAGAATGAGAAAAGCAGTAGATTAGGGAACAAGAAATCCACAGTTCTTCCCCCTTCAAGAAATATGCTATTATGTTGAAACATATGAAGTTATATATTTATCGGGGCTTCTTTCATTTCTTAAGAAAAAACTACTTAGGGGATGATTTTATTCATTCAGGAATTATGATAAAGATTCACATTATTTTACTGAATGTGAAGATAATTGTTATCTTTCCTCATTATTCACTGTTGTTTACAGAGTTTGAAGAAAGCATTATAAAGCAAGACCAATATCATCTTGGAGATTTTTATATTCATCTTTCATTCCAGGATTTAAGGCTAAACAC
The DNA here is from genome assembly GCA_025134845.1 of Neodon shergylaensis. Classification (NCBI taxonomy): domain Eukaryota; kingdom Metazoa; phylum Chordata; class Mammalia; order Rodentia; family Cricetidae; genus Neodon; species Neodon shergylaensis. The sequence continues at coordinate 5,459,472 of JABTXL010000827.1, forward strand.
TAAGGGAACATGATGAAAACTGTTAACTCTAAGGTTTAAATTTTAGGGAGCTGATCATGGTTTTTGCTAATCAGTTCACATTTGAAACTCTCATCGCCTTTAAGTTTCTTGATTAAATACATTATTCAGGTAGCTAAGTTTTCACAAATATGTCACATGCATACTAAATACTAAATAGGTTGCTAGATTAGAGTCAACAATTCCCTCTGAACTGATAGAATTTTAGCACAACTAGCATGTTGGAAAATTAGATATTTCAAATTAATTCCCTTTGGTAATGACTTAGTTATATTTGTGATTGTTATTTTGAAAGATAAATTACAACATTTATTTCTCATCTTTCTCTTTATTTATCACTTATTCAAAATTTATCTTTAGAACAAAACTCGATAGAAAAAAATCTACTTTATCTTATTTCTAGGACTCAAATATTTTTCGCCCATCAGATACCTTAGAAAAGCAAATTTTGTAATTCTATTCTATGTTGTCATCATTAGTTAAAGCACAGTATAACTTTGAATTCACAATCAAGGTCTCTGTGTGTTTGCTTTATTTTTGATAGATTGGTTTGGAAATAAAAAAAAGTTCTGTTATGCATACGTATTTTTTACATTCAAATACACATTCACCTGCCATTGACATACAGACATAAAGTATAGTTAAAAACCACCACAGAATAATTAAAGCATATACCAATATTGCTGTGGATAGTTACATGAAGACCCTTAGAGAGAGTGAGGTAGAGTCTAAAACCAAGCATACTAACTTCTAGAAATATATATCATTTAACAGCAATAATTCTGAAATCCAGCTGTTGATTTCTGAGACTTTCCAGCCAGAAGTACTCTCTATTCTACCCCCATTTCGATGAATTCACCAAAGCAAAGCACATGAAGCTAGGAAACTCGAATTTTTGGACAGCAGCATTCCTAGTGTAAGAAAGTAAAAAGACTCGCAAGATATTACTTCCTATGGACATGGTTTTATTTACTCTATAAAATATGCTTCCATTAATCATAGAACTCGTGAATATTTCTTTTTTAAAAATATTTATTTATTTATTATGTATACAATATTCTGTCTGCGTGTATGCCTGCAGGCCAGAAGAGGGAACCAGACTCCATTACAGATGGTTGTGAGCCACCATGTGGTTGCTGGGAATTGAACTCAGGACCTTTGGAAGAGCAGGCAGCGCTCCCAACCACTTGAGCCATCTCTCCAGCCCCCTCATGAACATTTCTTAAATATGATAAATATACAACTTTTTTTTTTTGATTTTTCGAGACAGGGTTTCTCTGTAGCTTTTGGTTCCTGTCCTGGAACTAGCTCTTGTAGACCAGGCTGGCCTCGAACTCACAGAGATCCACCTGCCTCTGCCTCCCGAGTGCTGGCATTAAAAGCGTGTGCCACCACCGCCCGGCTAATATACAACTTTAATATTTAATATAGGACAATTATTTAAGCATCAATAACAATACTCTATATGCAAGCAAAGAGTTCACGTGAGTGTACTTGAAATTCCTCCTTGGTGCCCCTCATATGAATGAGAACACATTTGCTACCAACGTAATCCATGTGTCCAGAACTACCAGATGGAAAAAGAAAACCATGATAAAAATAAACCCAAAATATTTAAAATGTTTTAAAAGGGAAAAATTGTGCAAAACTTTTGCAGGTAAAAGGAGTTATACATCACTACATGGCATTTAAACTTCACGGAACTGATGAAAATACAATTAATAAGTCTCAAGATATTAGATATGAAGCCCACATGATCAAATTAGCATTCTCTTTTTTAAAAGAATTATTTTAATTTTTAATTGTGCATGTGTACATGCACCAATGCATGAACAAAGGTGTGAGTGAGTGTTTCTGAGTTTGCGCACCCTCACAGGCCAGAAAATAATGCTGGATCCCTAGAACTTGAAGTAGAGGCAGTTATGAGCCACCTGATATAGGTGCTGGGAATTGAACTCAGGTCCTCTAGAAAAGCAACCCATTTTTGAACTGTATCTTCAGCTCGCAAAATTAGAATGTTCTACTTTATAACATAAATTTTTAAAGCTAAGTGTTTATTAAGCTATTAAAGATAGCTTTCGGGATATTGCAAAGATATAGGGGAAATTTGTGGACCCTCAAAAGCAGAATACTGGTTAATAGCTGTTCTGGAGATAATAAAGAGACTATTCTGTTTTATTCTAGTCTAACTTAGTTTGAAATCCAGATGCATATATCTTCTTAGAATGAAAAGAATTTCAGTAGATTAAATTATCCAATTCATCAATAATGTACTATATTAAAGCTTCATTGCTGTTTTCATAATCAGACCAAGTGAGATGGAACTAGAATTTCTAACATAGTTCATTAAATTATTGGTAATATGTCTTTCAAATTCTTCCCACTCGGGAACATTCCAAATATCACATTTACATAATCTCCTGAAGTACACTTCATACACGACCAAATTCCCAGTTCTATTCCACCTTCTACAGGAATTCCTGATTGTTTCATGAAAAAAAATGTTTCTTTGATAAATATAGCTTACTAAGTGATTGATCAGATAACTGTCTTTGCAAAAAGGCAGCATTTTTCTTCACTTCCTAGAGAAATTGTTTATTCTTTCTTTTGTATGTGTCTTTCTTTTCAAAGTAAATATACAATTATTTCATAAAACACTGAAAAATTCATGTTATTGTGACAATGAAGAACAGTAAATCATGCATGAGTCATCAGAGTCCTGATGAGTTCATCTATACATGCACATATACATATTCAGGCTAGTATTAAGGCAATACTGAGAGCAGCAACAGAATTGAACTGAGAAGAACTTAACTGAAATATCTGCTTACAGAGTTATAGGTAACATTAGAGAGAATAGATGGGGGTCACATGCTCTAGAGGGACTACCAGCAATGGGATGCTGATTTTATCTTTCGCTGTGAAGGGACAGACTGAAAAGACAGTAACTCAGGAAAGCAGGGAAGCCAGAAGCTCCAGAGCAGGGATAGAGGCAGTGAACAAAAGAGCTTCCTTCTCCTAGAAATGCAGTCACGTGTTTATTGAATACACCTGGTCACAAGGCCTTCCCTCTACCCTCAGCTTTCCAGTTCAATATGTGGATTCCCTAAGTCCACATAAAAGAATACACTGAGAAGGATAAAAGAAAATAAGAAAATCAGTCTTTTATTGACAACCTAAAAGGGGAGCTTTTTCCGTTCAGCTTTCAAATAAGCTAACATTTTATTTGTTAACTAATCCTAATAGTTTAGGTTTTAATAATATTGTCATTGTTTAACATGAAATGCGAGGTGACAAGTGACTCTCACTTCCACCATGGAACGTTTAGGTCACGTGAAATCAGCTAGCATTACCTCATGTTATCAGTTTTTATGTTCGTCAACTTTCTTCTTAATCAGATTCAAAGGTATGGTACCAACACAACTTGACAGTTGAAGTAAATACACGTTGGTGGATTTGTGTTACAGTTAGACAGATTTATTTATTTTTGTAATCAAATTCCAATGCTGTAATATTTTCAGTGACTCTTAGCGAATTCATGACATAAACTTGCAGCGAGATATATACAGCATTTGCTATCCCCTCGTATTTAAGAACAAATAATGTGGTCTACTTTGGGAGGATGCTGCTCAACAAAGGCAAATAGGTCCCCATGTGCCAGGTCTGATGCCTAGAAACTGCCGATGTCCTTGCTGACTTTTTCATTTCATTTTGTTGTTCTAATAATGTGGAAACTGCATGTTGATAATATTATTTTTCTTCGTGAGAAGCTGAAATAGAAACATGCAAATATTTTTTGGCATGTGTCATTGATCAAAAGAAATTTCATGAGAATACAACCAATAATGGTTAGAATACGGAGCAGAAGGAGAACGGACAGAGGATGGTGTTTTACTCATCCTGTTCTCTATTAGAAGACCACTGGGACTGGACTCCAAGCAGTTACGGTTGAAAGGCATCTGACTGTAATCACCGTGGTTGAAAGGTCCAGGTGCCAAACATTAAAGTTCCCAGTTCCCAAAATGATGAATCAATCATAAAAACGCCTAAAACCACCTGGTTCTCATTCTGCAGTCCTAACCCTGGCCTGCGGGGCTTTGTTTACTCTGTTGCACATTCAACATATCCCCAAAGCACATCTGCCTCCATCTGCACACTTAACTTGTTACACAACCCCTACATAGGCTAGAGATCTATAATTCTTCCAACAATAACTTCAACAACAACCACATCTCAGATGAGGCCAGGCTGGGAACTGTGGGCATGACACGCCATTTAATGGATCATTTTAGAAGTACCGTGTTCATTCACCATCTGCAAGATCAATCCTGTACATTAGCTCTCTGTAAAATGCAAGAGCCTATCTATCACCTCCTTCAAGTGCCTGGGGGATATATGGTGAGCTGAGGGTTGATAAAGCCCTCATTACAGTCAAGCTTCATATAATAACATTTCTCCCCCACTCAGATATGAAAGCACAGTTTCTGTGATGTCATTTTTTTTTCTCTTTGGCAGCATAAGGCTGACAATTACCAGTCTTCCTCCAATCTACCTACACCATGATGTGTAAATTCAGTTTTAACTTCAGTTAAGTAGAACATTCCCCAAGTGAAAAAAGAAAATGTTCTTGATGCTGATGATTGTTTAGAAGTCTCAGATTTAATTCCTATCTACCTTTATCCAAGACTCACCATCCAGCAGACACCTACTCACCAGTAATTATGATTCTCTAACTACAGTCATCAAATGTCAAAACCATCTGCTTGCTAAGCATTATTGCTCTGGGGAACTGGAAAGTCTTTGGCGGCATGTCCTACCAGCATTCACTAGATGTATATAGTATCTATAACCCCTAATGCCTCTGACTTCTAGCATGAATTGAGGACTATAGTGCCAAATCATAAAACACAGTGCAAACCATGATTGGAGCTAAATTAAGTTGTATCTGATGGGCCCATTCATATCTAAAGAAGAACCTCTGATACACAATCATGAAAAACAAGACATTTTTCCCTGGATGGGAACTATAAAAATAGAGCACATGCTGGAAAGAGGTTCATTACCTTCCCTGGCCTTGACATTAAACCTAACCTTCCCATGATTACATCAGTGCTGTCCCTGTGGGTCAAGACACAGATTATTCCAACGGAAATGCTTATTGTGGCAGTTTTACTAGCATATTTATTTGATGGTTGAGTAGAAAGCTACTTCATGTCCCCAAAAGGCTACAAACTCTGGCCTAGAAATATTTTTCAATGCCTTCAGCTTCCACAGTTACAGTCACATGATGGGAAATTGTTAGGCATCCCTTCAAAGTTATCTGAAGACAGCTTGCTAGCAGACCTGGACTATAAACAAAATCCACCCAATCTTTATATCAAGTGTGTCAGACAGTATCAGAGCATGATGGACTATCAAAAGGATGAAGCAAAGCTCTGTCCCCGAAGAAGGGAAATCCTAACGGTCCCCTGGAAGCAAAGCCTTTCACCTGATTAGCTTTTCTCTTGAGTGAGTGACTCCATGAAAGATCCACAACCTAGTAAACAGTTGTGTTGGAAATATTTGTCTGATTTGAATGAGAATGTAAGAGGAACAAACAAGGAACTTTGCAGGCCGTTCTTTTAATCCACTTTAGGCAGTAGAGACCTGTGCTACTAGCTGCAACCACAAAACTTACATCCCAGAACTGCTTAATTCCACGTTAGGCCTGCTCACCCCTGCAATTTTGATAGAATGCCCTACTCCTTGGCCAATACATATTCCTATACATGATATAGACCCCATTCCCTCGTATTGCTTCTCAAATAATAATAGATACACAACTATAAGTTAAACAGTGTGGAGACCAAGTCAAAATTAAGGCTGGAGTTGCCACTCCACAATGACATTTTAATGCTTTTCCTCTGTATATCTTTCTGGAGCATCAAAATGCCAGTGGTAGTAGAAATACTAATAAATCTAATTTCCTCAAGCTTTCCAGGATGGCTCGGATGGGTGGATTTTAGTGGTCTGATTCTGGCACAAGCTCAAGGATCAGTAGGATTTTGAGCTCAGAAATTAGTAGAGTTTTATTCCCAGGCACTTCAAGTATTGGTGGGATTCTACACTCAGGGATTCTTGAGAATCTGCAGTTTGACTCTCGGACAAACTCAGAGATTGGTAGGATTTCAAACCCTAATCCTGAGGTCAAGTCAAGGTCAGGGTGTTTTTCCTTGCCCCACTCATCCTACAGAAATTCCACAAGATTTTAGAAAGCATGAGTTGAATTTATGACTTATCACAAGAGAGCCCTCCAGACCAAACTATAAAAAACTATAACAGTAGACATTGTAACACTCCCAATAACAATGTAACTAACTGTAACAATA